>WAAD01013154.1:28416-63950 GCA_013389945.1 Fregata magnificens | reverse complement strand
CGCATTGTTTTGGTCATTTCATATACATTAGCTTTGCTGCTGTGTTTTTAGGCAAAGAAATGCATCTCACAGGTGGAACTAGAGGCTGAGAGCGTTGTATTTAAACTCCTGGGAGTGCCTTTTGCATTCTGGGACTGACCTCTAGGAAAGCCTCGTTTCACAGAGGAGCATTACTTGATGCTTCTGTTGGGCCAGAGGCATGCAAGCTGTCAAAGCTATCATCCCATGGTCTTTAGTAGCCTTGGACCCAGGCCAGCTAAAAATACTAAGGCACTCAACTTAATATAGAATTTAATGTTGAAAACAGTGTAAAATGGGAGGAAATGTTTGATATGATCCTGTTCTATACTGCTCTATTTTATAAAAGGCAAAGTTTCCTAAGGAAAGTTTCAAATGCTGGATCACTGCACTGTAAACAACCTGAGGCTAGGCACTGTCAGAACGGGACAGTCTTTAAACTAACCAACCATGACAGAATGCGTTAATTGTAGATCATAATAGAACTGCATACCAGTAATAAATCAAAGCATGTTCCTATGCTACTGGTTTAGTTGAGCAATCATAAGTGGGTGTTTACAAGTAATAGTAGTTTGTGTCATGTTTGTGTCTTCATCAAAATCTCTTCTGATCATCAAGAAAACCTGTGACCAAATTCAGCTTCAGCCCACCATTCTTCATCCAACAGGTCATCTCATCCAGTGTTATTTGTAGGAGCTAGGTGTTCATGTAGTTACACCTCATTAGACCTCGGTATAAGGTGCTGGCTTTTCAGCCCATATCCTCCCTTCAGTTTAATGAGAGACCATACATACATGGATTCCACGTATCAGATCTAATCATAGAAGTGATGCTCATTTTACTGCTTTTCCCTTCCTGACCACTACCACTTCCAGATGGCATAGCAATATCACATGGGGCACCATGGCAATTGCTGCAGACATCCAGGAAACTGAGTACGAATTTCTACCCCTCCTCAGCTACTGGCAGGAAACCACTTATCAGTGCTACTAAAAAAAAAATACATAGAAAAAGAAATACAGTTTGTAAAGCTTTATGGTAAAGGTCCTACCAAGTGCAGAAAACATAACTATTATATAAGTTAGTAGTTTGACTTCAGTTAACTTCTCTGGCTTTGCTGAGGACTGAGACAAGTTGATGCCAGCAGTTGTTGGCTGAAACCTAGTACACAGAGTGGACTTCTCTAGCATTGGTCAGACAATGCAGTGTTTGAAAGCAGAAGGAAGTGCTGCTTCTGCAAATGAGGTGTTGACTATATCCACCTGAAGTAGAACTTACATTTCCTGAATCTTAGGCCATGCTGAAAATGCTTGATTTGTCATTCCATTAAAGTATCTGCTGTTTTCTGGTAGGTGAATATACTGAACACTGAAGCTGTTTGAGAACTTGCACCAATTGTCCTTTCCCTAATTCATTGCACTTGGGACTCCAGACTGATGAAGCAATTTAGCGTTCTGGAGAGCCGCTTCAGGCAGAACGCAGCAGCTTCAGGAGAAGCAACGGAAAAACAATCCCAGCATAGACCTCCCAGCCCAGACTGACATCACTGAGTTTTTGATCTCTAGCCACAGAAGAGAATCAAAATTAAGTACATTAATGAACAAAGAGTAATGGTGGGTAATTCAAAATGTAACACATTCACAAACATATATAGTGACAATGTACCAGACCTTCCATTCATCCTTTAGCAAGCAAGGCGTTACCTTCCTTTAGTGAGTTCAGAATATTACAGGCCGTAAATCTTTGTTGTAGCATCAGGAAGGTGAATATTTCCTGTTGATTGGGAGCTAAAAAGTCAGAGTGAAAGCATGGACTACTTGATCGTGGCTGACTACAAAGTCCTCAGCTGAAGCTGGAGATCAGGTCCATGATATGATTGGTGTTTGTGCTCGACCAAAGATGACTATGAAAATCTCAGGATTTTCATCACTGCAAAGAATCAGGGAAGTTGACTACATATTGCACAGTATGTCCTTTGTGCGACATATCAAGATCAGGCGAAACTTGGTTGTGGCTGAAATTTCAAAGAGCGTTTCAGTGGCCTCGAGAGATGAATCTACAGTCGGAAGGATTGTTCACTTTCTGCAAAGTACAATTTATGCTAATTTTCATGGCATTGCTTGCTTAAAAGATGCTAAGACTGCCAAAATATTTGAAAAGGACACAACTGGAAGAAGAGGCATTATATGCATGAAATAGAACAAGAATCTTTTTTATTCTATACAAAGAATGACTGAATTTTTACACTTAAGTTTTGATGTGCAGTATGTAAATAGCATAACTGTTTATATTGAATTTTATCTGAATTGAGAAATTTATCTGAACTGAATTTATCTGAGAAAATCACTTTAAAAGTCACTTCTTCGTCTATGTTTTTAACTTGGGAAGACTTTTACAAAGGGTGTCTGTTTTTAAGACAATGCAAGTTCTCCGTGTTGAGGAACAGGTGGTTCTGTCTCCTTGCATATCAATTTGCAATTATAAAACAATGTCATTTCCTTAGAGGAGGTAAAAGCAGAGCTATAAGCTGTCAATTTTCTCTTCTGCTGGGAACAATCACTTTAGAAAGAATATTCACTGGGAGGTACATAGATATGAATCTTCCTGACAAACATCTCCATTGGAGAAAAAGGGCTGTCAGAAGACCTCCCATCTCCACATATCAGAATGGGTCATGGGGAAGAAGCTCTTTCAAAAGGGAGGTAGAAGTGTGCCCCAAAAAACCACAGGCATACAACCTGGAGCTAGCCTGGAGAACGGTAAATACGAGCCAAATATGAGTTATGTCTGACTTCACCAGTTTTGCAGAAAAGCAGCAATTCTATGGCAGACAGCACTGGAAAGCAGAGCTAGCTCTTTCCTCTATTCTCGAAGCCCCTTACACAGAAATTCCCCCAAAGGATCAATAAAGAGCAAAAAGATAAAGGGCTCTCCTTCATGAAAAGCAGAGCACTGTGCCAAGGCAGCCTGCTCCAACCCCAGCTTCTTAACACAGGAAACATGGCCATACGATCTCTTTAAACATGGACATCTCAAGTTAGGCAAACCTAAGAACAATTGTTTTAAAAGGAATTGACTGTCACAGTAACTCTGTATTGCTGTGCAGCCGGAGCAATATTGCTGTTTCTTAAGTGACCTTCTAGGACGTGTGCTTTAAATAGGATATAAACTTCAAATCATGTTTGTTCTGATGAAAAAACTGTTTCCTAAGGACCTCCCATTTTTAAACTTGTCAAAGAAGTGATGCAGTGTTATACTGTCATCACCCTGCCCCCATCAAATCCTTGGTAAATCATTCAGCCACTACAAGCAGCAGACTTGACAGGAAAACCAAATTAAAGAAAAAGTCAAGATATTTGCATAAGGGAGACCATTTTTTTCGCCAGTGAGTTTCTTACAGAAGCAAAAATGTGATGAGTAAAAGCTGGTAAAGAGAAGCTTTCTATGCACAACTGGAAATGCCCAGGCTTCAGAGCTCCTCCCTGCTGTGTTTCTTGTGCACCGAGATTTTCTCACACCATTTCAGCTAAGTAGGTACTTGGAAAAAGTGATGCTTCTTTCTCAACTCCTAGCAGTATGAATTAAAACAAACATTTATAGCTGAGATTAAATCCGTGAATCTTTAAAGTTTTGCTGTTTTGTTTTTTCAATTGTTCCCCTTTATGTTGTAGCTTGCTTAGTAAATGCTGCCAACGCAAGAAAAAAGGCACACATGATTGAAAAATGAATTACACAGAAGTAAGTATTCAAAAAGCCACTGTTGGAAAAACAATATTTTTCAGGGTTATAGTTGGTTTTAGAGGGTTTTTGCCATGTTATTACACTAGATTAATGTTTTATGCATTACCTGTAAAATTTTAAATGATTTGGTTTCTCACTGACTTGAAAAGAGAAGGAAAAATAATTCTAAAGTGTCAGTAATTTTCTGCACCAAAGTTTGCAACAAACAGGACATCAAAGAAGAAAAAGTTACGACACTGCCGAGGCTCCAGAGTGCATTCCATTTTCTGGGGCGGATTTGGCCTGGTGCAGGGCAGCTTGAATTCTGAAATGTGTTCTTGTTTCCATGGAGTAATTCTTGTAGTTTTGTCTATAACAAAAGCAGATCATTCTGATGAATATATATATATTTTTTAAACATTTTCAAGTTATCGTCATATTATTGTTCTAAGCAAAACAACTGTAGACAGCAAAAAAGCCTTTCTTCACAAGCTCCTTTGTTGCCTACTCTAAAATACAAGGCATGTGGTTCCTAGCCAAACAATGCAGCTCTTTGTTCTTTATTTGTAGTTCCACTGTCTGGCAATTACCAGAAAAATATAGCTTAATAAGTAATTGAATCTGTTCCACTCAATCAAAATATTGAGTTCACATTAAATATCTAAAACATCCACTTAGTTTACATTCAGAAATTAGATTTTTTTTTTCCCCCCCTCTCAAAGTATAACTGACAAATTTGAATACAAACATTTTCAGGATTTTTTTTTTCTCATTTTAATAAGATGGACTCATCTTAATTCAGCAGACACATTTCAAGGAAGTAGAGAAAAGAAAAAAACAGAAAAGAAAAAGAAAGAGAGAGAAGCTGTCCTGAACCAGAAGAGGGGAACACCCCATCTGCATCCTGTCGTTGTCAACAATGTGTACTGTGTGTAGGAAATAAGGCCAGACAATTTGCTGTCCTAGAAGCTTGGAAAGAGAAAGTGGGCATACATGAGACTCCACATCAGCTTTCGAGGAGCAATTCACCAGCCTGGAGAAAGACTGGCAAGACTTCCCCCACAAACATCTAGTGGCTGACTCAGCAGTGTCATCTGCCTATAGTCTCCAGTAGCTACGTCATGCTCTAAAGAGTTACAAAAACATTAAAAGAATCTGTATTTTCATGGAAAAGCTTATATAAAAAAGGAAATTTTGCCCCTAGGACCACATAGAAAGTGCAGATCCTACTTAATAGGAATTAACGTGTCAGCTCTCGCAGGATGGATACAGAATCCAGATACCAAAGAGGATTAGACCATGCTAATTTTCTTTTAGAAGATATTTGTCATCTTTACACAAACGTAACATTAAGTATTAAACACTCTGTACACCTTAAAAGCATTTCAGTTCAAAATTCGTAATTCAAGTCAAGCATGGAAGCATGGTATCTGTCACTATGGCAGTGGCAGTCTCTTCGTGGAAACAAGGAATTCCACACCCATCCTACACCAGCTTATAATTTTATGTATGCAACACCCAAGAGGCTGAGTGAGAAAAGGAGATGACTGGGTTGTGCTGTATGCTGATCTAAAACTCTTTGGAGTTTTTTCTTTAAATTAAGTAGATTTTGTCATGCAGATACTGTATTTCTCCTCAGTAGGCTGATATTCTTGCTTGTAGCTTATGGTAATACAAATAGAAGTAGAACTATTTCCATGCATGTCCAAGCCAAAACTGTTTATCATCTCATTCCACTCTTTCTCCCCGAGTTGAAACATTCAAGCCAGCAGCAGTATCTGGATTTAGGTCAAGCAAATCTAGCGTCAGCTCGTCTGCACTCCTGCCAATTGCAAACATAATTCTGCAGTCCTGAAACCCACCGCGGACAACGCGCCTCCCTCTAGTGGCTGCAAAGACATTCAGCATTTTTAGCTGAAAGCTTAGAAACCCTGTGCGTTTCAACGCAGCGTAGCAGCTACAGGTGGAAATGTAAGGACTGCGCTTTTTTTTATGACTCACTGAAACAAGGAGGGGTTTTGTGGTGGGTTTTTTTTTTTGCATATCATTACAGTTTCCATGATTTTTAAAGAGCTGCTGCCTGCTGGTGGTGTTCTTTAAGCCAAACACCTTCCCTCGAGGGGGCCTGCGACTTGAGACACACAGAGCCATCAGGGAAAAGGTGCAACGGCTGAGCAAGAAGCGATAGAATTACCAGATGGCATGAGAAGCTCTGAATCATTAATTTCTAGATCTCTTCTTAAGAGAGATTTGAACAAAGGAAATGAGGACAGGAGGAGACGTGTGCTTTGAAGAATATGAAACCAATTGAAACACTTTCCATTGCGTTTTGCTAATGCAATTTTTGGTGGTCTTAATATCTTCCATGAGTCTACAGAGAACCAGGCTCACAAGCATAGGAGATTAAGAATGGCAGTATTTTAATTTTTGTGTTGACAGGCTTTTGGCATAATCTCCGGTAGGCTGATTCACCACTGTCTTGCACAGTGGACTGACTTGGACAAAAGCTCAACACAAAAACTCTAACTGACCTCTTTAAAACTTGGGGCCAGACATCAGTTTTGTAGCTCTTAACACGTGCGGCAGTGACTGGCGTGACTCTGCACTTGGAAAGATGCAGACATCTGGACTCATTCAGGATCCAGGCAGAGAGGTGAACTACCCTGCTGCAGGATGCTTGAAGAGGGCGAGGGTTGTTTGGTTTGGATTTCCTCTGCCCCCGCATGAACTTTTGGCTCAGCACAGAAATAAAGGCTCGGACAGAGGCAAAACCCATATTTTGTTAATTTTATAATAAAGCACATACATGATCAAGTCCAACTATTCCTGATAAACCTACTTTGCTAGAAAAATCAATCACACAAAATAGTAAAAGCAGGTGTTTCAGTTGCCTTTCAGATGCAGATGAAACAATACAAAGATACTAAATGCAACCTGAAGCATTATCTTAAATGTATTTCATCAAGGAAAGAAAACAGCACCGCTAGCCATCAATTTGAGTAATGCTATTTTAGCCATAACACAGAGCTTTGATTTAATTTAATACACCTTTTATGAATAAGTAAATAGACTACAAAGATTATTACCTTTTGTTACACATGGATTGTTTCTTACGGAAGCCTTTGACATTCATATTAACATCTTTAAAATTTTTTTTGCTCTTATCAGAATGGATGGGTAAGTCACAGACTGAACGATCAGATAATGTCTACCATTAGAAAGGTCCAAACCAAAACTACTGCACGCATGCTTCCATTGAATAAATGTAACAATTAGTTTCCATGGTATTAATGACATGTTTCAGCTTCCTGCTAACCAGTAAAATACCATACTGACCCATCAGACATCGGCACAGGCTTTTCACTTGCTTACTTTGCTCTTTCCAGTAGTTTTATTGCTTCTTCTCTTCTATCCTGGTCTAGATACAGTATCGCCAGCTCCAGCAAGGCATTTGGAATTAGATAATGGTCATATTTTACCTTCTTCTCACTGCATTGGAAAACAAATAGCCTCAAGATCTTGAAATGATATATTGTTCCCTTCATTCAGCAGCTCCAAACACAAATAAATAGGAGATTAGCTAAGATCAGAAGGCGCAATGAATTGCTATTACGACACTTGTCATGTTCTCTATCTAAAGCTACATTCCAGGTTATTAAATGCGTATTTTGCATAACCATCCTACACAGTATGTTATTTCTCAGGATTACAAAATATTGCTTTTATGATCAGGGAATTATTAGAAAAGATGACAATATTATGAACTCTATCCATGTGACTTGACAAAAAGAGGTGCCATTCACTGCATGATGTATAGAAGTTCCAAGTATAATCATGCTGCCATCTGTCTCTGCAGACTGCATTTGGCTTTTTGGGTACAGCTTCTTCATGACTGTTAAGACGAAGCCGGGGGAAAAAAAAAGGGGAAGTGGCATCTCAAAAATTTTATGCATGTATAGTCCCCCAAAAAGGAGAAAATAGCTCAGTAAAAAGTGCAGATTTGCAATTGTTCTTCCATATATGGCTGACAACACTGGCAATTAAAACTGAAATTCCTTGATATCAAAGCAACTGAAATAAATACTAAAGATACTGCAGTCCCCTCCCTTCTGTTCATATCATGGTTGCATCTCTTCTTACTTGAAATGAATAGTTACTGAGAAATTCAAGAGCTCTACTATATGCCAGGTATGAAAACTTACTTTAAATAGATGTAATTGAAATGTTCTTCTGCTTCTGAGATCTTGCCCAAATGCTTGAGGCATAAACCCTTTAACAGTTTTATCACGCACTGGTCATCTGCTAGTAATTCTGTAGCTGCAAGATGAAGTAAATGGCATATTTTAGAAAACTCTAGAGCAGCAGAGACTTTCCTACCTGTAGGAAAACTTTTACACAGGCAGGTGTGAGCACAATCCATTTACTGGAACACAGGACAGAAGGAACTAACTGGTCAATTTAGTTCCGTTAATGCAGAGACAAACATGCATCAACCTTTTCATAAATCGATCAAACTCTGTCTAAAAATTGTTGGGCTGTTCCTTCTCTCCCTACTCCCACTGAAAGGCTATTCCACAATCTTATTGTTCTGACACCTCAAAACTAATTTAAAGTGTCCACTTCAGGAATACTGAGGTCCAATTTATAATCTCTTAAACTTATGCCTTTATTGCCCTTCCTTGACTTCTAGTCACATGATCTATTCATAGGCAAGTGTTTTATCAATTCTCCACCTTTGTTTGACTAAACAAAAATATGCCAAACTTCGCTACTTGCATCTCACATCCCCTCATCTTCTCAACCTACCTTCTTTTCACCTCTTTTGAGTTTAAACTTCTATGACTGCCCAGAGTCTTACCAGCCTCACCAGTGCCTAGTTCAAAGTCATTACTAACAACAGCCTTTCTCCATCAGAAAATTTTTTGCATGATACATTTCAAAGAAAACATTTGGCTTTTTCATAGCCATTCCATATAGGCAGCTTAAAGTTCACAAGCAAAATCTTCAGCTTGCTTGCTCATTTCCAATTCATGAAATACTAGCTAATAAGAATTTCTGCAAAACGTGTGATGCTGTGCATCTTGTGCTATTGAATGTCACCCTGCTTCCACTACTCCAATCCTTACCTGGTTCTTCCTCTACCACTCCAGCTGATAAAATGCTGACAGATACCGCATGAACCACCTGCTTCCCTTTGGACTATGCAGCTGGAGGCATTGATTCTACAATTGGAGTCACTTCTATTGCTGAGTCCCACAGAGGCACCTACATACGTGTGTCATGAAAGCAAATCCCAGGGAAGATGCCCAAAGACTATGCAGCAAACTAACTTAGAAGGAACAGGGAAGAGGGCAAAAGTTGACACGCTAAGTATGTGCACAGTGAGATGACTCAGGGCCACAGAAGAGGTATTTCATAATAATAATAAAAAAACCCAAGCAGATCAGTTGTCTCTTCTGGACATCTGTCACATGTAGGTATTTTCTCTACTTATATCCTACAAAATGCCCTGGATTGTATAAGCAAAAATGTAGGGACCTATTCTAGACACAATTGTGCATATCAGATTTGCATTTCTAGACATTACTTCCACTAACAGTCTTCCTTTTACATCTTATATGGTGTAACGCTGCTAGGAGCACATTCTCAGATTGATAATTTTATAGTGTTAGATTCTTGCATTATGAATCTAACAGTGAGATAGAGAAAATACAATAGTTTAGCTTCAAACACTGTCAGGAAATCTCAAGAAAAGCATGATGCCTGGAAACAGCAAGTCACTATTTGGAACAGGTAATACTTTAAATTGTTGGCATGTTTAAAATATATCCCACTTTTCGATTACCTGTCCTCATAGTGTTTTATAAACATGAATCAGCTTCTACAAGTCCCTGCAAAAAGCCAGCCTTATCCACAATTTACCATCTACAAAAAAAGGGAATAGAGAAATAATTCACTTATTCAAAATAATGTAGCAAAATGGGTGACAAAGAAAGTTAAAGGGTCAAAAGCCTTCTTCTAAGATGTCTTCACTGGAAGTATTTTTCTGTTCTCTTTCACAATTAATTAAAAGGAGATAGCTTTAGCCAGTCTTTCAGGCAAGTCTTCCAAATCTTGTGTAACACAACGTGCACAGGAAGACCAAGGTCCTAGAAAAGACTGCAATGTAGTGATTTAGCCCATATTCCTTTGTCAACAGGGGCTTGATGCTTTTGCGGGAAGGTAGTATATAATAATAAGGTAAAATATTTAGTAAGGGAAAACTTTGTGAGAAAAGCTATGCAGACTGGTTGTGCTCCCATAGGAGTTGGGAAAGATTGGCAAGAAATGAACATCAATTGAACTTTCTCATGGATGGCTAATTAATAGACTGACAGAAGATGTGGTAGCAGAGCCTGTTCCAGTTCTATATTGTCCCCTATCTTATGCTCATTCGTAGTGCAAAGGAAGCCCATCCCTGGTGTCCCAGCTTTCTATAGCCTACTGTTGACACACCAATACCATTCAGCCCAAGGACACACCATAAATTGTCAGCACTTTTAAAACAGAAGACTGACTTGTCTCCTTCTATGTATCCTTCAAAACTGAAATACAGTACCTGAGGATAACAAAGCTTCATGATCCAAGTAATCAAGTCAATGCATATGCTGATTTTGATCTAGCAAAATAAACAGTCCTTTAATACATGTCATAAACTATTCCTAATACACATCTGTGGATGTAAAACCACTTGCTACTATTGTAAGTTATTGCTATATTAAAAAGGAAAATTATTCCTATCTGCATAAACAGTTTATGGTTTCATTATCTATGTTCCTCCTATGATCAGATTAACTTTACTAATGAGTGTCTCTCTTTATTCACAGATAATATCTTTAGCTATTGCACTGTGAAATACCTGCTTAAACCATATCACTGATTACCTGAACTTCTTGCCAATGCTTCTTCTGCTTCAATTAAAGTCTCTAACATGCCTTCTGTTAAGTTGGGACATTTTCCAATTACAGCATAGCCATTCCAAATATACATCATTTCCTACGGTCAGGGAGAAATGACAGCATCATTAATCACAGTACTGCATAAATGCAGTTATCAAATACTTTAGTTTATCTCTGCATGATGAAAAAGTTACAGATTCCTTAAATAAAAAGTCAGTTTGTCAAAACATACTTTCATTGCAACTGAAAACTTGTTGCATTGGTTTTCAGAACAAATTAGCCCTGGAAGACGACTAAAGAGCCGTTTACTACACACAATGCAAGGAGGATTGCTTGAACAGAATGCAAACACAATCTCACTTATAGATGAAGGCAAGTACCAACAAAACAGACAGACTTAAAACATTCATGGCACATAGCTAACTTCCCTTGATTAAGGTCTCCTCTTATTTTCAGTTCCATCCTAGCCAGGGCAGTAATAACTATAAATAACTACAAAGTATTGCTTCCATAGGAAAAAATATAAATCTGAGGAAAACAAAACAAAACAAAAAGAAAACCAAAACCCCTAACCTTTAAGCCAAGCTTCAAACAAACCAACAGAATTTTAAAGCTGAACTGTAAACCCCTTAAATTCCTCAGGTTTGTTTGATGTTCCCACAGAAAGTAACTTCTTATTCAACTGTTCTTAGAGTACATTTTATTAAAAACTATTGGTTAAATTCCTATTTGTTACTGGGGTTCTCTCTTAGAGTATATCACCAGACCAAATGTGCCCATTGCCACTAGCAATCACAAAGTTAAAGATGGAAATGTTCTATAGACTTGCAACTGGTCCTCATGACAAGTTATTTATTCTATTTATTTACACGACCTAGTCTGTATTTGATAATTTAAAGCTTTTAGATAAAATTTCTGTATAGAATAACTGAGTTCTGGAACTATAGTACAAAAAGCTGTCAGGCTATAATAGATGAAACAGTATGTTAACTCCAATCACCATTGCTTTCACCACCTGGTCTCTATTGATTGGAAAACCTGTGCTGAACTTACTGTACCTAGTGCAGACTTGTTAACATGGTTTTGACACAGAATTACTCAAACTACATTTATTCTGGGCTAAATCTCTGAGCTAAGACTTGCTTGAGGACTTGCTCCTCTCAGCAAGCCCCTTCACAGTGAAAAAAAAAAAATCCTAGAGATGAGATTCTGCACCCAATTCCACATCCTCAAAGTACTTTTAACTGTTCAGCTGCGGCATCTGCTGCCTCAGAAATGCAACTGCAGTAGAAACAAAGGATGCAGTGCCTGGCCCCTCCAAGGAGAGCTCTTAGTACAGAAACCTGTTCTGCTAAAATCCCATTAGAATAGCCCAGCCAAACCCCAGGTGTGTACGTTTCTTACTCTCTACAATCTCTGAAACCTGAAAGGCAAATCAAAGTAACCTAATTATTTATCTCATTTCAGTCTTATGACTTAGTGGATAGTGGCTCCTAGTGAATACCCACCCTATGCTGTAACAACTATATTTCTTCAAGAAGCACTGTGTCACATACCCAGCTGGTGGGCTGAGAAATGACTACTCACTGGTTTCTCCAAGAGGCTCTCTTGTTCAGGCATTTTCTTAAAGAGTATTTGCTAATTATCCATCTGTTTCTCAAACACAACAGCTCAAAGCACTGCAAATGTTAACACCACTGCACTTGGCAAACCTGTGGAGTCAAAATCCTTTTATGTTCTTTTACGTGTTCTTTGCAGACAGATTTTTGTAAGTGCACCATGAGCGAGGCAATGGGTGCCTTATGCAGCTGTTCTCATCTGGCCACAGGGAACTGGCCAGTATTACAGGCAAAAAATATATTAAACAACAACAACAACAACAACAAAAAGAACAGTATGCAATGGTTTTCTGGAGTGGCTAAAGGATTTGGCTGTTTCATCCTGGCACCCATGGGTTGCTCTGGAGAGCACCAAATTGCAAATATTCAGGGGCACATTAAATAGATGCTTACATGCAGTCCCTGCTTCTTGCATTGTTTCCTTGATCTCCACCCCCCTGCCCCCCCCAACTTGTACCTTAAAGTCTTCTTTTAGTAGTCTCAGTAAATGACACATGACAGAAGAGACCTAGGGCAAAGTTCCTCAAAAGGGAATCAAAAGAAAGCTGTTAGGAGCATGCTAGTCTATAGCTGGAATAATGAGTTACACATGCAACACATTTACGTGTCACAAACAACTGGCTTAGTTCCCTGTGGCTGGTGCATGCCCCAGTTTTACAGCATTCCTCACATTCATTTGGCTTTGCTTTGGGAACATTCCAGTCTCCTGCAGAGGTTTTACCTTAGAAACATAGAAAGATACTATTCTAATTATCTCAGTTTTAATTCCATAAATTAAAAAAATGGTAATAAGGAGGTGTGTGTGCATTTCTAACTTACCAAAGGTGGAACAGGCAAAGGAATGGGGTTTGAAGAAAGATATCGTCGAGCTTTCCGAATTGCAAACTTTTCTGTAGGCAATGATTTCCCTGCAATTTTCAGTTTCAAACTGGGAACAATCCTGAAAGTTTAAAGGAAAATATAAGGAAATTTTCCTCTGTGAACCTCTGGGAAAAAAACATTCAAACTTTAAAAAAAAAAACAAAACAAAGAGAACTTAAAAAAAGCTGTTACACACTAAGCTATTGCTACCTCTAAGGAAGCTGAGCAATACATATTCACAAAAGCTGTCTTTATGCAGGGCACGTATCTCTCTAGGCTTCCACTTTAATCAAGTAGGAGGAAGAGGGACTCTTCCCCACCCAAAGAATAAATTAGATGATGCACCTAACTTATAAAGGGCTCATCTCACTTCACAGACTATGAAAGAGGCAAGCTAGCTTTTGTCAGTGTTCCTCCCATTCGCCCAAAGACCAAAATGATTCACTTTGTAATGGATCCCAAATCTAGTGAAATCTGCTTGTAATGATTATGTAAGATATAGAAGGCCTGAAATGTATCGATATATTGTAAGCACATTAAAAAGTGAATTTAGATTTTATAAAAAAATTGTAAAAAACAAAGTAATCAATTTTCTTTGGCCCAGCGAAGTTTAGGCATTTTTGAGCTTAAACGTTACAATTAGGTTAATTCACGGTGTTAATAATGCATATATTCACTTGCACATTTAACTATTTCATATTCCTCTCAGACTCAAAACCCAAGAATTAAGTTGTACTGATGTTGTCTCCACTAAGGAGAACACATCTAGTAGCATAATCCATTGACGGCTTTCAGATCTTACATACCATTTTGCTTAAAGGAAAAAACTGAAAAAGAATGTGAATATTACATGCACAGCAGCAGCCACTGTATGGCTGATAGACCTAATATCCTGTCTCTAAAGAATTTCCAGGCCAGTAGCAATCTGTTGTCTGAACTCAGGGTCCGCTTTAGTCTAAGAGAACGTTTCATTCTGCAATTTCTTACCAATCCAATGCTACTTGCGCAGATCCTCTGAACTGCACAACAGTTTTACCTCTCTTCCCCCAACACTGTGCCGTGAAAAGATAGGAAACTCTCGTAACTGGGAGTTAGCAAATTTTACCTAAATAACTCAACTTCGCTGTCTCCAAAAGGACTGCAGTCGTCTGGTCCAAACATACTGAGATAAGCAGCTTTCATGTAAATATAAGTAGCCTGCAAATGCAATCAAGAATATCTGTACAGAAAAATGAATTTACAGCATCACCATTATTGACATAAAGCACAAAACAGCAACAAAGAGGAAGAAGTTGCTGCTTTTGCTGACAAACAGATGTAATCTTACAAAATTTTAAGCAGGAGGTAAGTATTTTAGAAAGTGGAGTATATAATTTTTTTTTTTATCATGTATGTCTTTGTTTACTTTGTATCAGCTTATAGTTTATGTCCACATTCCAAGAACAAATGTCATGTTTGTCTAAAGTGAATTTTTATTAATCTCAGGAATACATGCTAGAAAACTCATTAAAAGGTCATGCTCAGAGAAAAAAAATACTACTATATAGTCTACGTGTCCAATCACAACTTGGTAGCATGTCCCAAATATTAGGCTCTAGAGAACATGAAACAGTTTTTGAAGGGTTTCATGATTTCAGAATATGAAAAGTACTGATTTCATAGGGATTCCTGAGCAATCATACATTCAGCAACCAAGGAAAGCAAAGCAGCAGAGGATGTTAGAACTCTTGCAACAGTAAAGAAATTCTAACAGTTGGTGAGTTCTTGAGTACTGCTTCAAGGAGTCTACAGTAACCATAAGTTTCAGGAGTTTTCTAGAATATTTTAAGCTGTAATTATTTATTTACACTGGAATCTAACAGTGCATATACGTGACCATCTTTCATTTAGCTTATGTAGTTACTAGTTTGTTACTATCATGTTACACTGTAGATTACACATAAATAGGAAGCATCTTCTCTGCTTCTCTAAGGCCCCTGCAATACAGTATAAAACTCTATACACAGTTTAAAAGGATACAGTTTAATATTAATCCTACAGCATTTCAAGACATTAAAGCTTTTAGCCAGGTGGTGCACCCCTGGCTGTGGGAATTCTGTGGGAGCTATTCAGACTAAGGCACCTGGCTGAACACGTTGCTGGAATCCCCAGGGGCACAGGGGGTCCATACCAGTTTTCATCGGAGTGGGAATACTGATAGAGTTGCTCTCACCTGGCTGCTTGGAGCTTATGTTGGTTTTGGTTCCACTTAGCCAATACATACAACATGTAGCAGAAAAAACAGATAGAGATACCCTCTCCACACACATAGTCTGATCACATTAAGAAGAAACAAACCTCCAATCAACCACACACGCCCTCCCAAGCCAGAATTAATTCCTTCTGACAGATTTCCCTGGGGCTCAGGGGAAGACGAAGGGAGGAAAGCTACCAGGGTTCTGGATGGAAGAGCTTCTCCCTTTCAGACGCACATGGCAAGGCGCCTCTTCTAATTATATTTGTTATCCTGCAGGCACCATCATGGCTAGTCTTACTCATCACCAAAAGAGCTTACATCCACAATGTAATGAAAGAAATGGCAACTTGCACCATTAATTGCAATGTGTTGATGACACAACCGTCAATACACAGCAGAACATCTTTAACAAGCTGTTCTTCACCTACAAGTCAGGCCGAAAAGATTTCTGTTTGCCCACGATCTGTTCAGATTTGAATGTATGCAATTCACATTGCTCGATAAGAGCTACAGCAGACCAGGTTTTGTTTTACAATCTTCATCTTCAAAGCTACAAAAGCTTCAAAGCTACAAAAAGTCAATTCAATCTGATTGAAAGTTAATAGATACTACAGGGCCTTCCGCCCTCCTGTTCCAATTAACTTACCTTTGACCAAGTGTTTTCTTTGCTTAGCAGGTCTGCATAGAAGAAAGCCATCTTCCACTGGCGCTTGTAAGTGAAGCACCACATGAGCTCCCAGTAACACATGTGATGAAACTGCTTCCAGTATTGCTGAGCCTCACAACATTCTTCATACCTATTAACTGCCTGAACACAGAGATTTCCAAACACTGCCTTAATCATGTGTAAATGCACATACACCAATGCTGTAACAGACACTGGGGCTCCACAATCTGCCAGCGTGGCTCCTGCAACTTCCAAATTATTAACAGCGCAGTATTCCCCAAAATCACATCTGTTGGCTTCACAGAAGAGATCCTTGGCTCCACAGTCATCCTGGTGTTAGCAAGTTTATTCCTGCCACGGAACTCCCTGTTCTTGGAAGTTATATTAAGTCCTAAGCATAGGCAAAATGAATGTTTGTGTCTAGGGAAATTAGGAAAATAAAGTCAAAGGACAGATGCTCAACTGACATTTATTGTTGCAGCTCCAAAGATTTCAAGGGAGCTACCATACTGCGCACCAGCTGATACTCTGTCGCAGAGTATTTTGGACATGCATTCTTCACCTTCCTAACTCTTTCAAGTCTTGTCTGACTCTCCACTCAGACTGAAGGCAAAGGATTACCACTGGATGTTATTAAATGCACAATTCGCTTCTGGATAGAAAAGACAATGAGAAAACTGTATCACTAATACTGGCGGACTAGATTATCACCAGAAACTGAGAAGGGTAGCAAAACAAGCTGGTCACACAAGCTAGTCAAAATAGTTTACAAAATTCCTATTTGTAATTAATAAACTATAAATTACATATAGGCCAAAGCCACAGGAAGCATTAGCCAAAAAGGAAACATTGTTCCTGGAGGAGTTTTTCTAAAGCTTTCAAGACTGACTTTCCCAAGAGCAAAAGGATTACTTACCGCATCAATATTACCCTTTAGTGTTTCTATCCTGCCTGCAAAAAACAGGAATATGGCTCCCTGTAATAAATAATAATAAAAATACAAGTATTCTGTAACAGCTTTCAAGCTGACCATACAGTCTAGATTTGGCAAGAAAACATTACACGATCATACCAAACTAAATTATGATTCATTTTACCTTTGGATAGCGAGCCAAGTAAGGCTTAAGTAGTCTTTCTGCCTCCTCAACATTTCCTTTTCCTGTCCCTAGAATGCATAAAAATGCAAGTGATAAAAATAGTAAGAAAAGAAATAAAAAAAAAAAAGAACAGGAATGCAAAGTACTGATTAGCCATCCTCATCTAGCCAATATGCAAGTTCCTCTCTCTGATAAGTAAGGCATAAATACAGGTTGGTGTTGCACTAAGCCAGCAAGCATGAAGACCTGAACAACATTGTGCTTACTGAGTTGAAAACTCACTTATGCACAGCCCAACGCATTTTGTAGAATGCTTTAGCAGGAGATAACAGGGAAGTGTATCTCAGCAGGAAGCTATCACCTCCCAAAAAAGTCAGGGATGACATATAAACATGAACAAAGCATTCAGGAAGTCATCACTTACAGCCATAATTTTGACCTCCCAAATAATGCACCTGACTACTGAAGACAGATTTAGTTCTCACAACTTCCTTTGCTATCCCCATTGTCTCCCTTATGTGCTACACAAACCTCCATCTTGAAGATTAAGACACTCTGTTCAGTTATGATCACTATTGTAAAATCACCCACAAATGAGTTGTATTTAATCTGATCATGAACAAACAATTCACCAACAAATAGGTGATGGAATCATCTTTTTCCCCTCTGTGTCCCACAAGAACTAATCAAATCCAAGAGTTATTATAAACAATCTTACCTAACACAAAGGTCATGAAAGTATGATAGCAAAGCAACAGCATGGTACACAGCACCGACCTAAAGCTGTATGATGATGCTCCTTCTTGAAGCTGCAGCAGACCATGCTCCTGTGCAAACAGAGGTGAGGAGGACAAAGTATTGGAAAAGAACCAAAGCTGTGTTTTGCTAGTTTGCTAACTTCTGCAGTGTCATCTACAGATTGCTCACTCACCAAATTCCCAAAATGCACTGACATACATTGCTGATATAGCAATCAAAGATAAAAACACACATATGAAATTATCTAAGTTTTTCATGGAGTTACTGCTTAGCCTGGAAAACATCCAATGACAGAGCAGCAACTTGGGTTTTATGACATGGTTGACATAACAGAATGTTAGACAACTTATCCCCATCATCCAACTGCTGCTAAACAGCATTCCAGAAACAAAAAACACAGAGTTTTGAAATGCAAGGCAAATAACATATATTGCCATTGTGCAGCGTATCCATGCTTGTTGTTATTCACTGCATAAGCAAGTTAAAGATAGCAACAAAAAAAAAATCTGCAACTAGCAGGCCAAAGGATAACAGGGCAAAAGGATGTTTTTAAGTATGCTAAGAACAAAAGGAGCTTTGCAATGATATTGGCCCACTAACACCAGTGGAAAAATATGATCGAAAGAAGAATATTTCTGTTCCCTTTGGGAAGAACTAAAGCAATCAAGTATAACGCTCTGTTCATATTCAATCAGAGCATGATGGATAACCGCCTTCAAGGATTCAAGCTCCTGAGGCAACAGCATTTAGCAGCCCATTCTAGGACTGGTTCCATGATATCAACAGCAAGAATATAAATATGCAAACATACTAAACATGAGATCTGCCTACTAGTAAACACGCACAGTAAGACGTCCACTGTGTGCTGGGGAAAATTCTGTTTAAAAGTTACACTATGACTGCAATGGAAATTTACTGGAACATGATGTATATAAGGACATCCTTTCAAACCAGCTACACTATAAATAGGGATCCTGAGGGATGTCTATCAGAGCCACTGCAGAAGGTATCAGAGAGAGCACTTAGAGCATGATCTCAACACAGATTTTAATCTTTTGTGTGTCCTTGCCAACAGATGGGTGTTATGCTACCTCACCTTTACCACTTACTGTGTAAACCCTGAAGCCTGTAATCATATTCTAATTTTCATCATACACGTACTTTTTCACTTAACTAGTGTGGTGCTTAATTGTTTTCACATAAATGTAGTTATTTTGCAGTTTAAAAAAAAAAATCTTAATTTATTACATTAATTAGTGTTATAGGGAAAGGTACCATTAACACACATATTTGCAGGTCAATTAGTATAACATCTAGCCTGCACAAAATAATGAAAATATTGACTTGCATGTCACTTCAGAAGAAATTAAAAGACAGTAAAATCATTACTGAAAATCAATGACTTAATGGAAATCAAGCACTTTGCAAAATAAAGCCAACTTCATTTTCTGCTGAGAGCAAAAGTTTAGTTGATACAGATAAGTAGCAAAATATGATATATTCAGCCTCTTTAAACTGCCCAGATGAAAACCACAACTATTTGGATTTAAAAAAAAAGTAACACTGTAGCACTGAAAGGTAGAAGTAAGACAAAAAAATTCTGTGGAATGAATTTTGGCAGAAAAAAAATTCCGAAGTAGATTTCCAAAGTACTTTTTTTTAATTGAAAAATCTTCAGGCTGGATATTTCACTGAGCCTTTACTGACATCAGTACTAGGCCTTACAGTGTTTGATATCTTCCACATAATATAAAAATACATATAAAATGGCTGCTGATCACATTTGTGAATAGCACTAAGAATGGTACAGAAACAAATTATATTAGTCATATAGAATAATTTAATCATTTGTCAAGTTGATCTCACTTATGTATTTCAGTCCCAAAAATATATTTTAATACAGCCAAACACAAAGTTATCATCTGCATGGACAAGGAATGCAATCCATACCCACCCTATGTGGGACTGCATCCTGGAAAGCAGTAACTATGAAGTAACTGGATTAAGAACATTGCCCATTCATCAGAAGAGGGCTGCAAATCTGGCATACTTGAGCCTAAATTCTTAAACTGAGTAGTTACACAGGTATGGGAAGCTCAATGAGCAAGTTAGTTCACTCTGTGGTATGTCCATAATCCTATTTTGTCCAGTACAGGTATTAAAGAACGCTTACTTTTCACTCTGCCACTTGAATACCCCAAACTTTCTTTATTAAAGTAACAATGTAATCAGTAGACACAGCGTGAAAAAAAGAAATCTAGAAGCAGCTGTTAGTATTACAATGCTTGCTTGTAGAAAAGGCTGCAACAAAGCTGCTTCTCCTCAAAAAAGGTCTTGCAAACTGCTTCTGTTATGATGAGATCCCCAGGAAAGTGGGATGATGAAGGGTGTCACTGGGAAACATGCTTTAGATACCACATTCAGTCAGCCAGCCTGCCTAGGCTCCCTCTGTGGCTGGAAGAGACAGAGGTAGTCCTCCAAGAAACGATTCAGCGTAGAAGCCTAGGTCAGACACTATGAATCACCTTTTCAAGCACCTACTCCTTCTCCACAGGGAGCCTACGGAGATTAGCCAGCAAACCTAATCAGCTAAGTGAGGTGTCATAAGTTGGGCAATACTATTACACCCACGTAATCCTCACTGGGGATCAAACTGAGGATCTCAGAATCAAATCACAAACAGCTACTACTTGAGCCTAAGAAGTAACTCCATAAACAAACTATACTCACTGCTGCCACTCACTAAGTGAGTATATTATATTTAATTGTTAGGACACACCTTCTAACCATAAATAACCCATAAATACCTCCCACACCTATGTCACAGGTGATATGAGCAGTCCGAGAACACCAGGAATGAGCTTCCAAACAAAGTCTGTTACAGGGCATATTGCTACAGTATAAAACAGATGTCAAGGCAGTAAGTGCTCGTAATTTCTTCAAAATACTTAAATGACATTAACACATCTAGTTTTTGTTTTCACACAAAATGTAAGTTACTCTGAAGGGCACAAGGTATAATGCAGAGCAGGGAGCAATGACACTTTGCTTAGAGACAAATGTGATCCAATACGATAACCCTCACCTTTCTGTGCAAGTTGCTCATAACACCCCGCAACCTCTTAATTCCCAGGACTGTCACTACATTATATTATGTCAGTATCTCATTGATTCGATCCTTGTTCCAAGACATCCAATGCTCTCTCATTCAGGACTCCTCACATGAGCAGTGGGGATTCCCACAGTGAATGCAGGACAAACAAGGACAATGCTCAAAACCATTATCAGACAATGTTGAGACTGGTTTATATTTATTTCAGCTGTCACTGACTAAAATCCATCTACTTTCCTGAAGCAAAAGCTCTTGAATGATATTTTTCAATCACTCTCTTTTAGTTAGGGATCTTGACAATGAAAGCAAAGCAACGTCATCGTTCGTGTCCCATGACCTGATCACATTACTCCAGGCTTAGCAAGGAGGATGGATACTACTAAGAGCTTTTATGAAGAACTGACTAATTAAACTGGTAGACGGGGCATTTAAACGTATCCCACGAAATAATTTTCGATTTAACCTTCATTTAAAATTTGCAGAAGAGACCAAAATGCAAACCAAAAAGATGCTCAGTGGGAAACAAATTCAATTTATTACAAATTAAGACATCAAAAATATTCTTCAGCTCAGCTGCTTTGGGAAAAATGTCCTCCCACATCAAGAAGTATAATTTGAAAGAAATTGGTTCTGTCTGAAAGTTTTCCTGCCTTCCCTTGAAATCATGCCGTCAGCTGACCCTCTGACAAATTGCACTTAACATATGGTGGGCTCATGTCAAACCCTTCTACAGTTTAGCAGCACAGTATTTGTAATCATCTATAAAATAAGAACAAGAGTAAATATTAGCCTGCTACCTGGCAGAGGGTTCAGGAAGAAGGGTTCAGTGCTTATACAGGAGATAGCGCAAGGACGCTTCTGATCTCACACCAGAAGTTAGTTATCATTAAACACAAAAAGTGCAGACAGGACACATACTCCACCTACGGCCCAGTGAGTCAGGAAGGCATGCCTCTCCAGCACAGCGTACCTGACAGTGTGTAACACATACCTCTGCCCACAAAAAATTTCTCATGAAACTGGGCAGAACTGCATTGAACCTCAATGCCCAAATGCAGGGCCTATGCCATTAAACACAAGTAAGCCCATATTTTGACTAATGATACAGTGGAAAGGAGCTTGAACAGTGAGAAGGGCACAACTGGCACATCTTGGACTGGAAGGGAACAAACGTGGCCTCAGGCTACTTTTATACTTTCTTGATCTTACCCTACCTGCTATTTTGAGTCTCCAGACTGCTGTTAAGTTGATCATGTTGTCCACAGCGCCCACAAATGGCTTAGGAAGTAATAGAGCTTTGGGCATGCCCTCATTTACTATCAGACATGACATGTCTGAGAGACAAAAGTCCCTAGGGGCAAATCTGCTGGCTTCAAGGCAGATCAGTATTGTGGAAGATATCACAATTCAATTTTATATCCAGTTTTAATAAACACATGACCCACACCAAAAGAATGCTGTCCTCCAGTGCACTGTAGCTCGCTCAGGTAAACTGTAAACAGCTCAAGGCACTAACCATGGCTCTTTTGTCTTTTGCACAGTCTCATGCTCCCCATGAGCATTTAATGGAAAAGACTGCAAGATCAAACACTGATGTATTCAAAACTCCTTTCTTCTGGATGGGGTGCAGCACATGACACACAAACTTTCCCTCTCCTCCTCTGTCACTGTTCCTTTCACCTTCTAGACTCTTGTCTGTACTACAGGGACAGCTTCCTCTTGCAAGCTCTGGAAAACCACCACTGGAAAGGATTGCAAATGCAATTGCAATTTTGCTTTTGGCTTTAGGCATCTGACTCACAAATGTTAAATGCAGAAAGACTTTTTTTAGGATGTTAAAATAAATGACCATCAATGAACTTTGATCAATATGTTTAAAATACTCCTTTTTTATGGTGTGCAGACAGCAGGTTTTTGCTTAAATTTATGGCAATCTAGGTCATGCTTCAGTGCGTTGTTATAAAACTGGAACAGGAGCTGACTCATCAACACAAATATCAGCCCACTCATAGCCATACAAGAAATCCCAGGGCCAAAAGAAAACAACAGAAATTCAATTAGAGGGACAATTTTCATCTGCAGTAATAAGATGAGTGTTCAGCAAAGTATTCTCAGAACTCTGCTGGTGCAGGAATTGCCTTTACGTTTCTAGGAGAATATTTTGCTTTAGATGCTCTTTGCTTTCCTAACTGACAGGTAGAACTATTTGATTTTTGCCTCTACTGCTTGTGAAACAGCTCCCGGTCAGCTCCTGGAAACTTCCAAGTTCTAATCCATGCTCTGCCAAAAGCTCCTTGCTTTTAAACAAGACGTTTTATTTTCAGATCTAAGATCCTTCCTGTAAACTAATAAAATGGTGATGACACTGATCCACCTGTCATGTAAGGTTGCAGCTCTGGTTAAGGAAACAACTTTCTCCTTGAAACTTGTTTTGTAAATAGAAAGCATTACAAAAGAGTTAAGTTTTAACTTGTTTATACAGCTTTTGTTGTGTTTGCAGGACATCAAACATTTACCTTACCCAGCATTTATGAAATAAACATGACTAGTGGTTTAGGTTAAATGGACTATCCTTTCTTAATCCAGGAACCCAACTTTGAGTGAATCTCATGTTTTGCTGGTAGAATGAGAGACAAGGGCAGGTACAAGGTATCAAGGGCAAGATATTCCCACCAATTTAGTACCCTATTTTGAAACAACAAATCCACAAAAGACTAACACAGCACTTTCTGTGCATCTGCCCTGCAGAATAACTCAGGTTCATGTGAGTTTACTGGTGCTTCATTACTAAACTTCTGTCCTTAAACTGCATGGACAAACAACATAGGTCAGACTGATTACTCTCTAGGCAAAAAAGCAGTTACTCTTTTAAGCAAAGAGAGTTCAGGTGCCACACTCAAGTTATCAGGTGCTATTAAAGACACGGAGGAAAAAAAAAAATCAGAAAAGAAATTTAATTTTTTTTCCCAGCTGGATGTCATGCAGGAACCTGTCAGGGACATTCAGATACCATGACAGTAACTATCAAGTAAGCTAATATATTAAAGGCTAAGAATATACTTTTGGCTATGGATTTTTAAGCACAAGCACATAATTTCAAAGCACATCAAAAGACCACTAATTAAAAAACTAAATATCTCAACATTATCGTATTAGCCATTGTCTTTATCATGTTTCACAACTGTATCATCGTTGACAAATGGTATCACAGCCTTTGAAGTGTAATCATTCCGACAAATATATAAAGGAAAACTGAGTTGCCCGAAAGCATCAGTGTCAACAGTGCGCGTGTGATACCAATCAAGAGTGTTTCAGAGGGTTACAGCTAATGTGAGGAAGAAGAGAGGAACTCCTGTCTCCATTTTTTAATTTAAGAGTGAGGGGAATGTACCAATAATATTTAGTCCACATTTACCTTATTTCCAGAAAATCCAACAAACTCCAGTAATCTCAGAATCCGTGCGGGAAACATGGACAATGTCTATAGAAAGAAAGGCAACAGTTACGCAGTAATAGACTTTCTGCCTCTCAGCTACCAGCTGCCTCCTACAACTTTTCCAAACACAAGAAATAATCACTAAAATTACTAAAAACATCTTCATATGTCAGAAGAGTTCCTGGGTAAATGTATACACCTGCTATATTTTACATATGATTTAAACAGAAATATCTGTTTAATATAGGGACCCTGTGTCTCCAGGATTCCCTGCACAGAAATATGTTTACATAGCACGTGCTTAATAACTCTACTCCTTCTTGGATGTTTCAGAAATACTGGGTGCATACCACACAGTATGTATTTGTTCTTTGTGCAGTAAATCTAACAATTGGGGATGTACCAGACTCACACAAAGTAATGCAAGCAAGGGGAAGCAACAGGCACTTTCTGCAGCCCATCACCTGAACAACCATGTCACCCCTCACCATCTCTGGGTCAACACCTCTGACATACCAGGAACCATCCTGCACTGTTTGACCACCCGCTTTCTGACCAGAACACAAGCAACAACAGCCAACAGTGGCCTGAGTAGCACCCAAGACCCCATTCATGCACTGTGCCCCACCAACTGCCGGGCTAATAGCCAAGTCCCTGGTTGCTTCCCAAGTGCCATTTAAACAGTAAATGGAAGTCAACAGGCAACTGTTGCTTCTGTGCAAGGTCCTTCCCATGAGACTACAACACCTTCCCCTCCAAATGCCTCCCAAGCACTGGTCACTTGGCTAATGAACTTCCTTACTGGAAGCTGGGCACAGGCACTCAGCTATGTTCTCAAAGAGCATGCCCTTAGCCCATCTCAGATGAGATAATTTCTCAGTTAATAATTTCCCCATGAGGATGAGCAAGTGGGTCTGCACACACTGAGCAGTATGGCCCACGTTGCGGGTAGTAGTCTCTTTACTTCTAAAGTGTATTACTATCTGATGTTCTTAGACCAGAGACTGGGATCCTGAAAGCATCAGCGCACATACCTAATTTTAATTGTACGATTAGTAACACTGATGTCAGTGGAACTTCTCAAGTATTTATATATATATATTCTTATATATATTCATATAAATATTCCTAACTTAAAGAACATTTTCAGGAGGTTGTAGGACTTCAGCTCAAGAGAAGAACGGTTGGTACCTACCAGATTAAATGCTCCAACTCCAAGTTTTACACCTCCCTCAAAATGAAGATGGTTCTCTCCTTTGACATAATGTGGAGACTGTATGAGACTGTCCAGCTCCCTGAAAATGCACAAGATTCTGTTACATTGTCAGCAAACAAAATGATTAATTACAATTCAGTAAGAAAGTAACCCATTACCTTGAACTACACAGTAGTTCAAAAAAGGTCAATTTGTCATCTCACCCAGGTGAACACCACCTACAACATTTTGTTGGATTTATCAACAAATCATTTCTGTCACATTACTATCAATTCAAAACTATGGAGTCCTGGAGAGGAATTCCTGTCAAATAGACATAGTCAATTTGCGACCACATTTCTGCCTGAAAATGTTTCAAGAATGGCTGTCGGGAGCAACACCAACCTTTATTACTGAAAAAAAGAGATGATGGGGCAGCACAGGAGAGTTAAGTTTAAATTAGAAAATTTAAATTAGCAAATTTGATTTGAGTTTCACTAATCCCTGGATTAGGTATTCCCTTTTTGTGCATGTTCGTTCAAAAGAACATTTTTTTATCTATAGGAAAAGACAATTGTAAGAAATATTTTAAAATGGGCAGGTATATCAGAAATTACTTGCCACTTATTCTTCTAACTTTCATAGATCTCAACTTTGTAGTGTCCCTTTATTTTTAATAAATACGTAATTTTTTTACGTAATGTAAGTTAATTACACATTACCTGTGTAATCCAGCTGGACTTGAACCTGTTTTGCCTCCAAGCTTTCTATAGCTATGTCTTTTTCACACTATTGTTTTAGTTTATTTTGTTAATTACTAGGAGAAGAAAAACACTGTTTTAACGGCAGCCACATATTTCTGTTCAGGCTGTCACGTTTTTTTCTGGTTGTTGCCAACAGATAGAGGACTATTCATTATAATTGCAGTCTTTACAACGGACCTGCGTTTAGAGTCACCTTCAACCCACACAAATATGGACAGTCATCTCTCTCCCTTTCAGTACACTTCTGGAGAACCTGGATGCTGTTTTGTGTCTGCTAGACATGTGACTTTTTTGTGGCTGTTCTGAGTCCAAATTTAAAGTTCTAAAATAAAACAGAATATGACGCATACTTAGCTTTCACTTTTTAAAACTATTCATATGTCTGTACTACCGTGAAAGTTTCCTGATACTTTTTATTCACTGACAATAAGCAAATGTTTCATTCTGAATTGTTGTTTTATTTCATTCCATCTTTTTTTACAGTGTATGGTA
Source organism: Fregata magnificens (assembly GCA_013389945.1). Classification (NCBI taxonomy): domain Eukaryota; kingdom Metazoa; phylum Chordata; class Aves; order Suliformes; family Fregatidae; genus Fregata; species Fregata magnificens. Next base: position 37,036 of record WAAD01013154.1, on the reverse strand, counting down.
ACCTTTCCTCCCTGAAACAGAATTTAAAAAATTCTATCTTTGCAGTATTTACTCCTCCTGTCTTTTCAGGATTGCTGTTGTTGCAGATTATCAAGCAGTACTGCTGACAGCGGGGAAAGGAAAGATGGCTTTTTATATCAGAAACTATGTTGTAAAAAATATTGACCAATCAAAGCAAGTAAAGTCTCATTTCCATATTTCATTGTTTTCTCTGTAACCTGTTGCACCATGCTCTCACCAAAACTCCAAACAATTATTTCTTCCCACATCAAAGGTACAGTACAAAAATCATAACTGACAATCTCACATACAAACTTTCCCTTTGTTAAAATACATGTTTTAGTAATATGCAAGTTGTTATTAGCACTCTTTTGACCACCTAAGAGCTACTAGATTTGTAACACTTTGTTTTTACATATACTAGAGCTGGTCTTAATTTATTGAGGCACAACTGAGTATGCTTCCCATGGTGTACGTTTTGATGTAATTTTTAGAATTTACTACTGCACTTCAGAATCTTTTGCACATGTTGAAAGTAGCTCTCCATAACTTCCTGGATGAAAAGAAATCTGCTTAAGCAGATGTTTTTGGTTTATAGACACTAAGTAATGGGCTTATTGTGAGTTGAGATAAGCAACCCTGCTTATAATTTTCAATAGCATGCACCTTCTCTTTAGAGTAGAACAACTGCCATACTTAACCAGATTAAAAGTCCTGGTAACCAAATATTTCACTCAGACGGTGGCATATGCTTGGAAAAGCATCCTCTAGGAATTGACTGTTCAGGGACTTCATGATGCGGAGAGACTACATCTATCCTACTATGCTAACTAGCCCCTATAAACCTATTTCCTGTAAATTTGTTTCATCTTTGTTTGAAGCCATTCATACTTTCCATTGTAAGCTCTTCAGTTTATTGTCTCTTAATTTTGTTTTAGTTTCATGCATTTATTATGGAATTACTTGTGCTTCAGCTAGCGGTTTTGAATGTTCCAAAAAGCTGCAGCTAGAACTATAAAGAAATGCCATTCCATATGCCTAATGACTGCGAGACCTCCAAATTGTGCTATGCAGACACAATGAACACTACATCATCTAGAATGGTTATTTTTTGACGTGATTTCAAGGATATAGTATTTGAAGGAGGCAAACCTTGGGAGTTAACAGGGTTAGGGCCCACTATCTTTACAATCCAAATCAACCATAACATCAAGGTCCTTTCTTATGCAAAGGAGAAATTTGTGTGGGCTGAGAAAGGCTATAGACAGGAGGCCCATAATAAATACTGCAATAAATACAACAGTAATTAATTTGTGAATAGGACAATTCCACCAGCAGCACTTTTTACTGAAAGAGTACGCTTAATCACATCATCACCCTGACTTACCTGTATGTTTGGTAACTGTTTCGGACTTTGATGCCTCCTTTTATGAAGCTAACCATATTCTCATCCTGTTAGAAAGGAAACACATTAGCAATATGAAATTGTAAGCATTATAAAGAGCTTTTGTCTTCTTGAGATGAACACATGCCTTGAACATAACCATCGTGACACAGATAATGTAAGTCTCTGAGAAACAATACATGAATTTAGGGCTTCCTTTCTATATTAAAATATTTTTAATGTGTTCAGATATATACACTTTATTTTGATATCTTCTGTGATTAGTTTAGCCCCTGCGACCTTTGGACCATCTGAATTTGCATTAATGAACACAGTGACTAAGCTAATGAATGGCACCTAAGGTACATACATTTGTGGCTGTTTCAAAAAATAGCTTTCTCTCGTTTGTCCTTCAGCACAGTTAAGATCTGAACATTTCCTGGCTCAGCACCAGATACAAGTAACTGCCTGTCCTCAGGAGTCTACAGAATATAGTTTCACATCCTAAAAAGGAAGCAGGGTAAGTAAAGTTATACAGGATATGCTCTTTCTGGTCTGAATATTCAAGTACCTATGAGATCCGTACTAATATGGTAACATGTTACATTACAAGCTATAATGAACTGAGAGCTTACAGCAAAGTGTATCTGGGGGACCATTAGTTTACAGTTGTATCCCAAAAAGAGAACTCTTTAGTCTCGTAACTTCCTGGTGGCAGTTTCTTGCCTCACTCATCATATATAATCTGTCATTCTGGTTTGTTTTGATATCTGCTATTACTTTGGGAAAGAAAGACTACATGTGTTTTAGCAGATGATTTTTCTGTGATGGTATTTTAGGAGGCTGTATGAAGCATTGTGGAGAAAATAGCATAGATAAGATGAACATTTGGTTGTTTTACTGTTATTATTAAGGAAACAGGGCCCAATTGTGCTCGTCAATATGTAAATAAAGAGACAGAACCTGCCTCATAGAGCTTTCCATCCTCCCCGTAAGCCAGGAATATAACTCAATCCAAGCAAAGTTACAGTTCAACTTCTTCCAGTCTTTGCTTTCTATGAACTAGTATAGGAAGCCTAATGGTCTGAACTGAAGGGCAGGCGCTTACTCCTGCGGTCTGCAACACCACCACTAGCCTGTGTCCTTTACAGTCATCCTTAAGCAACATTATCAAGAGTAATAATTGAGGACAGAAACTATGCACCACAAATGAACATGTAATTCCTGATGATATATCCCCAGAGACTTGAATCCCAATCACACACAAACAAAATAACAACAGAAAAATGTGATCCTGTTTTTCTTTGTTCTGTAGAAAAAGTCAGTTTTTAATTAGCAGCTCTGGGGGGGATACAGCATACGTAACCATATGTAAAGGTTCAGTTATATTTTCCTTTGAATGGAAAATGGCAAGAGGAAAGAAGATGGTTTTAAAATGTTTAAATTCAGAATGCTCATGATACCAACAACAGAGATAACCAACATGAGAACAGTCCAGCCCTTGAAAAAACCCGAGACTATTTTTTACGTGTTTCCAACTGGATTTGGTCATTTACATTAAGCATCAAAACTAACCCACTTCGATAGCTGTTGGAACCAAGTGCCTTTGTTTAATTTTTAAAACCAGTTCATGTGTTCATGAAAAATTAAACACAGAAGAGAAGACAAAGCAAACAGACAGACATTCTTTATGCAGAAGAGGACAAGAAATTATTTTCTTAGTCTTAAATCTCTCACGTAACTATAAACATTTTTAAAAACAGGTACCTGTGAAAATAGTGCTTAAAACCAAGAGACACTGCATTAAAACACTCCTTTCTTACAGGCACAATGGAGAAGTTCCGAAAAGTCTTGCTTCCACAGCTTCAGATGTCACCCAAACAGTCCCCAGTGCTCGAGGCTACTCATCCCAAAGAATCCCAAAGGAATATGGAAATAGGCAGCTACAACTTGGCCATTTCAAAGTCCATCATCTTACCATAAAGTCACCATCATCAGCTCTCTAAAAACCTCCAGAAGAAGCTACTCTGGCTACTGGTTTTGCTATGAAGCAACAGCTTCTAGCAGAGGGGCATGATGGATCACTGAAAAAGGTTACACGGTTCATAAACTATCATAAGCAACATAAATCAGAGCCCATCTGGCAACTCCCAAACACTATAAAATCACCACCTGCACTTCATTCTCTATCAGCATCTTCGAGCCAAGAAGCAGAAGCCCTTTGTGTATGTGCCTTTTATTATCCCCTCTGCGTAGATGAAGAGGCCCACTGTCATATAGCAAGTACAGCCAAATCAAGAAGAAAAATCAGTTATTCCAACTATGATTAACAATTTAAATTGCAAGCTGGAGCCCAGGTAAGTAATGCTAATGTTGATCCATCAAACAAATCAAGCTTCATTAGTACAGACAGATAAAATTCAAAGAAGAGGGAGAGCTCCCCTTCTTTTAAAGACAGGCAGCACTGTTTAGCAAAAAGCATGTGTGGAGCCTAATAGCTATGCAGATCATAATAGCTGTTCAAGAACAAACAAGTGAGAAAGCACTTGGGAAGCAAACACCAGCCTGACTGAAACAAAAATCTCGCTTGCATTCCAGCACAGCACAGCTTCAATGACCATCTCTTTTTTTTTTTTTTTTTTAATCTGATATCCCAACACACCGTACTTGAAAATTGGTGCTTACTGCAGTTACATTTCACACATCCAAAGGGACTGGAGAAGGGCGTCATAGGGGACTCAGTGCTATGTGTATCGAGATAAGCATTTTTAGATAATCATGAGGGATAAAACCCACTCTACTATCTCATCAGCCGATAGTCAAGATAAAATCCACATTTAGTCCAGATGAAAGAGTCTTACAGCATTAGGTCACACTAGGGTCTTCTACCATTCCATTAATTTTAAGAAAAGAAACCTGTATGGTGTGTCCTTTTTTTTCTCCCAAAGAGCCACGGAGGAATCCATACCTGGAGGAATGTGAGTGCTGCTCTCTGAAGTAAACATTCAGCATAGCAAATTTCTGCATGGATTTCCTCTAGTGTCACAGGGACGAGGGAAGAAAACAAATCAATCAGACAAAAAGTAATTAAAAAACACTTAACCCATCAATATAGGAATAAGATCACAAAGCTCAAACTGAGAAAAATCCTTTCCAAATTTGTTGTAGTGTTTCAGTTCTAGACTACTGGAGTAACTCCAAACAGTAATGACACACAGTTACAGAAACTGCAGCAACTTCTCCAGTGCCTTCCAGGAGTTCCTGGATCTGGAACCTTTCTAGGCATTTCCCTACTTCTTTCTAGGTATTTCTTTACCCAGCATCTTTTGGACATGCTGAGTCAGCAACCAACAAAAAAAGTTAGTGATTTTGGATGTGGTGACACAGCAACGGCCAAAACACTGATCCAGCAATTCTGGAAATGCCACATCAAAGATTTTGTCAGTGAACTCACAGTCTGCAAAAACATGCTGGGTGAACAATTCTACACAATTCAAATTGTAGCCAAAAAAAGACAAAAACATTATGCATTTAGAGATAATGTTACCTTCAGTAAAGTGCTCAAGGCTTTGTCTATGCACAAGGTTGTTGATAGAATCAGCTACTGTTGATTTCTTCCTAAATCTGCAGAAAAGTCAGTTTGGTCATTCTGAACATGAAGCATCAATGACAGAGAACGACACCTTTCAGCTGGCCACCCATACAGCCACTAACATACTTCTAGTGCTCACCAACCCTCTGTCATCTTACCACATATACAAACTTCAGCATATTGCATACAGAACTTAGTCAACATGGTCCTCCTGGGATCCGTCTTTTACCCTTCATCTGCGGAAATCTGTCTTGATGAAGGAAGGGGTTAAGGGGGCTTTTTGATTTATTGTGTGTGTGTGTGTACGTGTGCATGTGCGCATGTGTGTACAGAAGCGGGAGCACAGTTGACTCAAAGACAGCTAGCTACAGTACAACCATCACCAAATGGGAAGATTCTGCAGCGTCTGTAAATGGTACATAACTTCCAGACACTGCAGAACCGGGGCTACAGATAGGGCAAAAATCTAATTGAAAAGGAAAATCAGATATTGCAGTAAACTGAAGTTTTCAAAACTAGACTGCTGAAAACCCTAAGTTATGTGGTCTGACCTCATAACTGACCCTCCTTCAAGCAGGAGGCTGGACTCGATGACCTCCTGATGTCCCTTCCAAGCTCAGTTTTCCTATGCTTTCTACGAAATTACGCACCCTTTTTTAACCTGTATATCTTTCAAAACTTTCCCATGAAGGGACTATTTATTGACTGAATTGCTCCACACTTACTTTTGACATGTGGCTTGAGCTTCCTTCATTGTGTTTCCTGCATTCAGTATGTCCTGAGGATCAAATGTCATCATAGCTTGCATTTCCAATATGGTGGCATAAGTCAGTGCATGATACATACTATCTTTAGTTCTGCAAGAAAACACAAGATGCAAAACACAGCTGATTTGATTATACTATTACTTTTAAAAAACAAATACAAACCCAATTCCAGAAACTCATCGGTCTGATGGGAACTAGGTCTAAATAAACTAGAAATCAAACACAGATTTGTACAGGAAATCATGTCTACAGCTCCAGTTTCAATAACTGTGCTACGATGTTCCAATTCTGAGCCAAGGGTACGTATTTAATATACATAACAAAACACAGGAATTAACCACACGGCTAACCATTCAGGGACCACAGAAAAAATTTTTTTTTTTTTTAATGTAGTATCTAATGAATACTACAACATGTGACACAAATCCAGATGTTGCTGTTCTATTTTGGGACAGTTACTCAGGACAGACTCAAGGAGATAAGTAACACAATACTATAACCATGGCCAAAGTAGAATCTTCTTCAAACAGATCTTCCCACCAGAGACGTTCTAGTCTATACCAAACATTACAGCTTTTTCCTCCTCCCCCTTTCTGCCAACCTTCCACCAACTTAAATATTCTTCTGTGGGATTTCAGATGGTGCCTCTTTTGCAGAAAGCCAAAAACTTTGGCATTAGTGCAAGGGAAACAATTAACTCCAACCTGCAGGCATTGCCAGCATCCTTCCTCTGGCAGGAAGAAGGGCTTATATATTGCATGCATTTACAGCATTCAGCCAGTACCTATATATGGTATAAACCTCTGCAAATGAATCAAAATATCTTCAGGTCTAGAGGTCCAATAAAGATGACTTGGGAAACACATTGAAGGGCAAGCTCAGATGAATTCCTGCCACAGAAACTCTCTGTAGAGCTTGCTAATCCACCCCTGACAAATAGCACGACTTAGACAAATACTGCTAAAGAGCAACAATTGCTATTTCAATTGTTTACACTTTTAGAATGCATCGGATAGTTCTATGTGGCAGGGAATATTCAAAAACACTTGCAGCCAAACAAGGATATCCTTTCAACAAAATCTCCACCCTCAGTACACCTATTCTCAATACGTGTACTTCAGGTGTTTGTTTCTCAAAATGAGCCACTTCATATTGTTTTTCTTTCAGGGAGAAAGTGGTGGGCCAGCAATGTGCCCTTGACACAAACAGGGCTAATGGTATGTTGGGCTGCATTACGAGCGCTGCTGCCACCAGGTCGAGGGAGGTGATCCTTCCCCTCTGCTCAGCGTTGGTGAGGCCACACCTGGCGTACTGTGCCCAGTTCTGGGCTCCTCAGTACATCGACATACTTGAGAAAGTCCAATGAAGGGCGATGACAATGATTAAGGGAGTGGAACACTTCTGCTATGAGGAAAGGCTGAGAGAGCTGGGACTGTTCTGCCTGGAGAAGAGAAAACTTAGGGGGTTCCTATAACATACAAAAATACCCGAAGGGAGGGTGCAAAGAGGACGGAGCCAGGCTCTTTTCATTGGTGCCTAGTGACAAGACCAGAGGCAATGGGCACAAACTGAAACACAGGAAGCTCTGACTGAACATCAGGAAACACTTTTTTACTATCAGGGTGACCAAGCACTGGCACAGGTTGTCCAGAGAGCTTGTAGAGTCTGTATCCTTGGAGATATTAAAAAGCCATCTGGACACGGTCCTGGGCGACTGTGTCTAGGTGGCCCTGCTTGAGCAGGTGACCTCCAGAGGTCCCTTCCAACCTCAATCACTCTGATTCAGTGGTTTTGTTTTAAGGGGAAAAGCCAAACTTTAAAGACACCTCAATCCATTTAATTTCGTCCCTGGAAATACACTTGCCTCCCCAGGTTTTGATACCTGGATTGAATTGAAAGATGATTTTAAGGATAACTTAGGACAATCCTACATTAATCAATGATCTAATAACTCACTGTGATGACCTGGATTGCTTTAAGTTTTCTAACAATTCATACATTATTACGCATTAATTCTTTTGCTTGATGGAGTAAAACACCCTTAAGCATCCTCAAGGGTCTTTGATGTTTGGTTAGTGTTTTCCAGAGCAAAAAATAACCTTGTCTGCATCTAAAGTAACCCCCTCTCAAAGACATTATGCAATAAAATCACCAAAGAAAAATCCAAGTGATGATACAGTCCTAGCTTTCCTTGTATATATAGTTTTTGAGATCTAGGGATTAAAATAATACCTAGCGCTAGCACAGATACTTGCCAGATGTCAACTGGGAATACCACACAGCTGGTACAAACAAGTCCAGAAGATTCCTAAACCAGCTGGACGATAACTTCTTGGTACAGGTGCTAAGGGAACTGACCAGGAAAGGTGCCCTCCTCAATTTGTTGCTTATTAACAGAGAGGGTCTCATGGGTGAAGTGGCAATTGGTGGCTGCCTTGGCCACAGCGACCACGAAGCAGTCAAGTTTAAAATTTATGGTAACAGGAGGAAAACTGTCAGCAAGACCTCAACTCTGGATATGAGGACAGCTGACTTCAAGCTGCTCAGGGAAGTACTTAGTAAGGTCCCCTGGGAAGAAGCTTTTGAAGGTGCTGGGGTCCATCAGTGCTGGTTGCTTTTTAAGTACCGCATCCTAAGAGCACAGGAGCAGGCAATCACAAAATGTCGGAAGTCAAGCAGGCGAGGTAGAAGGCCGGCTTGGCTGAGCATGGATCTTCTTCTAAAAATAAGGTGAAAAAAGAAAATGTATGGCCAATGGAAGCAAGGTCAGGCGACGTGGGAGGACTACAGAGATGCTGTTCACCACTGTAGGGAGGAAATTTGCGCGGCCAAAGCTCAGTTAGAGCTGAAGCTGGCCAGTACTGTGAGGGACAATAA
>WAAD01013154.1:8587-26154 GCA_013389945.1 Fregata magnificens | reverse complement strand
GAGCAATTGGCTGATGGGTCGGGCTCAAAGGGTTATAGTAAATGGGGCTACATCAGGCTGGCGACCGGTCACTAGCAGGGTTCCGCAGGGATCCATCTTGGGGCCAGTACTCTTTAATATTTTCATAAATGACTTGGATGCAGGCCTTGAAGGATTACTACCGAAGTTCACCGATGACACAAAATTGGGAGGAGCTGTGGACACTCTCAAGGGCAGAGAGGCCCTGCAGAGAGATCTGGACAAATTAGAGAGCTGGGCAATCACCAACCATATGAAGTTTAACAAGGGCAGGTGCCTGGTTTTGCACCTGGGACATGGCAACCCTGGATGTACGTACAGACTGGGGAACAAGAGGCTGGAGAGCAGCCCCACAGAGAAGGATCTGGGGGTTCTGGTTGACAGCAAGCTGAACATGAGCCAGCAGTGTGCCCTGGCAGCCAAGAGGGCAAACTGTGTCCTGGGGTGCATCAAGCACTGCACTGCTAGCCAGTCGAGGGAGGTGATTGTCCTGCTCTACTCTGCACTGGTGCAGCCTCACCTTGAGTACTGTGTGCGGTTTTGGGTGCCACAGTATAAAAAGGATACGAAGCTACTAGAGAGTGTCCAGAGGAGAGCCACGAAGATGGTGAAGGGTTTAGAGGGGAAGCCATATGAGGAGCGACTAAAGTCACTAGGTCCATTCAGCCTGGAGAAGAGGATACTGAGGGGAGACCTCATCGTGGTCTACAGCTTCCTCACAAGGGGAAGAGGAGGGGCAGATGCTGACCTCTTTTTCCCTGGCGACCAATGACAGAACGTGAGGGAATGGCAGGAAGATATGCCAGGGGAGGTTTAGGTTGGATATTAGGAAAAGGTTCTTCACCCAGAGGGTGGTGGAGCACTGGAACAGGCTCCCTGGGTAGTCATGGCACCGAGCCTGACAATATTCAAGAAGCGTTTGGACAATGCTCTCAAACACATGGTGTGAATTTTGGTGTTGTCCTATACCGGGTCAGGAGTTGGACTCAATGACCCTTGTGGGTCCCTTCCAACTCAGGATATTCTATGATTCTACTCTATGATTCTAAGACAGCATTACACAGATATCTGGTGCTTCCCTTGCCAACCTTCATAATGACAATGAAGGGCTACTTTTTCCAATACACAAGGCACACAGCAGGCTGGTTGTACTGAAGAAATTTGCAGTGTACATCTTTAAACCCCACTGCAGTCTGTGTTTTGTGGCTGTCCTTAATTCCTAGTTGCCCTCACCATATCCACGGGTTACCTAACAAGCTGCACTGACCAACCTCTAAACCAGTCTAGCATAAATGCCATTTTGGGAAATCACCTACTGCCATAAGTACTATGAGCCCCAGACTATGCTAACATCCATCTCATCTCCAACATGAGTAAGAAGAACAGACAGATAATGGAGAAATTAGTTTAAAATCCAGTGGAGTCAGGACAGCTCTGTCTTGGCCTCCTGCATCACGATTCTTTCAGTAGACTGATAATGCAAAGTAGAAAAAAATGAACATACTATAAAATGCCAGCCTGATGAAGTGTTCCTGTTCATTTGATTATTCATCAGCCTCAGTGGGCGCAGAGAAAAACACTTCATCTCATATTTATTAAAATAAAACCCTTCTGAAGGTTCAAATCTAAAGCACAGGGAAGGCACTAAAATAGTCCCCTTCAAAAATTTTAGAAATTTGCTTTCAGAATCAAAGCAGATAAATACTAAATTCACAGTACTAAAAGGAAAATTGATACTTTTCACATATACATGGTGAAGAGGGATTTCCCTCTCCAGTAATTTGCTTCTGATACCAAACCACTCCTGCCCTAATCAATGGTTTAATCTATTTTGCTTCTAATATTTAAGGGACATAATAATTAATGTTTATCATTAGTCAACTGGTATTTATCAACACTCAAATTTACTCTTTTTTTTTATTTCCAGGGACTGGGAGGCAGGTAGAAATGCAACCAAATATAACAGTTATCTATGCTATTTATATCAACCATACAATTAAAGTTGCCAGTTACATCCTGGCATATTGCCAGAAGTTTTAAGGCCTGCATTTCATATGGATGGATACAGAATGAAACTTAATAGCTTTTTTTTTTTTTCTTCTTTTGATTCCTCAGCAGCACTTTCCCCAGGACACTGTTGGAGTTAACAAGCCTTTATGACATAAATACAACTAATATTCTGATTAATGACTTATCCCAGTAGTTGGTATCACATGGCTGCATAAGAGGATTATAAGTAGTATCTTTAGGCACTTATGAAGTTATGCCACATGCCTTTTCTCCAACTACGGTGCAATTGTTATCATCTTGTAGCACTGCCCTTTCTTGAGAGCTGTTGAAGAACACTTTTATTCCTGCTTGAAAACAAGTACCTAAGTGAGGATGGTGACAGCTCTCCCCTCCAGCTGAAGTATGAAAATCAAAAAGCTTGGCTTGTTTTGACCTCAGAATTAACCCAGGGGCTAGTATTTTTTTGTGAAAAACACAGCGCCCAAAATCTTTCTGTGGATCCTTTTACAATAATCCAGCAGGCAGGACATGCATCACCAGGTTACAGAAACCCCAGGTTCAAGTCCACACCCTGATTTAGTCATTATTAGTTATTGCTTCTAACAACTGAAACAAATCCAACAGCACAGAGTGAGGAAGACCCTCCACAGACCAGCCAACAGTCCGTTGATCCAGGCGTACCCAAGAGTGAGAGACTGAGGCCCAAATTGAAACTGCATCAGGAGAATGTGGTCACATGGGGCCTGAAGGCTTTCCTCATCTTTGATGAGAAGTTCCACCCAATGTCCAAACAACCTGCCAGACTTACTGCGTAGGCTTCTGTAGAAACTCTGTTTTGATAATCGACATTTTCCAATGAAAACCTGTTTCCTGTGAAAACTCCCCACTAGCATTCAGTTTACAACTAGGAAGGACCATTCTAATCAGCCACCAGCCTGGTTCCCTAGTTACCACAAGCTGCCAGAATGGTCTAAGTCTGGTCTTAGCCAAAAAGCTGCAGTTCAACAAGAGTACCCTAGAGCCTTTTTGATCTAAGCCACTCTCCAAAATCGGAATCTACTAAGTTCTTTCAGCTAGGAGGTGAAACCAACAATTAAGTCAGGTTTTAGCAGTAATGTATTTATTTACAAAGACTACAAAAGTTATGTTTTTCTGGACTCCAGGCATAAAAAGATTAAAAAACCCTAGAAATAATGACCTTCTTCATGTTCTTGACATTCTTTACCATAAATAGCTAACTTGAGCTTTCTGCAGAGCTGTACACCATCTTTATCCAAACACTGTCTAGAGCTTCACTCTACCTCCATGTGCCTCTCCTCACTCTTTTACCGCTCTCAATTTGACAATCACACACCTTCTTTGTTAGATCAGTTCCCAGAGAAAGCTCCTCCACCCACCGAACAGCCTCATGTTTGCTTTTGTTCTACAAGGGCAAGAACATTTCACCACACCATGAAGACAGCCATTACAAAAGGCTTCCGTTCCTTAGTAACCTCTTTAAAGGTTTTAAAGATCAGAACATACAGGATAACATTTAATATTATAAATTGGGTTTATATTAAAAATTCCGGTGATACTAAATAGGTACCACAGAACTACACTATACCAATAAGAGTTTCACAAGTAACTAGCAGAGCAGTAACACAATCTCTTCATACCTACCTGAGATAGTCCCACATCAAAGCATTGAACTTACCTTTCAAAACACAGTCATTCTAGAATTAACATTCCACCAAACACCACCAAGTGCTTTTTGGAGACTATTTTCAGAATAAAGTCAATTGCCCAGAATGAATCGTTCTCATATTATTCTTATAATACTGCAAGCAGCAACACAGGTGTGTTGCAGCTCATCCAATGATCCAGATTACTCTGTGTGATTAATTTTTCTTTATTACCATTTTATTTATCTTTGTTACCATTCTCCCAAGTGATTTGACATCAGCAAACTATCAGGTGATTATATCATGCTTTCCTTCAGGATAATTGTTAAAATATTAAACATTTGTCTTGGGGAAGGAAAGGGGACATCTCACCGGAATCAACTCTTTAATTTATGATTATCTGCTTGCAATTACACGAGGGCTAAAATCTAGTCAGCTTTTAATCGATTTACCGTATAGATCTTGGGGTTGAGGAGGAAGATGAGATTTTTTTCCCCACTCCAGTGACTAAACAGTTTCAGGGCTACCCATTGTCACAGTTAACAGGTTACATATTGAAAATCACTGCTGTGTTTGGTGACTGAATTTAAGGAATTTCTTAAGAGTTCTTAGACTTAGTGTGAATATTCCATATAAAAGATTAATTTAATTAAACTTACTGCAGAAACCACAGGATAATTGGAGCCCACTATTGTACAATGATTGTTAATGATAAGAAAGAAAACTGACTCTAAAACCTAAAAGGTAGCTGAGGAAACCAGAAAAGTTATGTAACATGAAGCAAAAACACCAGATTAATTTTTTTATGAAATGAGATCTCTTCTTTATGATGCATTTGCTTTTCTAACAGGAATAAAGAGCTTTACCTCAACACACGTCTAGACACCATCCTCAGATATTTATTTTTAAGCTGTTAGGAAAGATCTTCTGATTTTAACTCTCATACATTGCCAAATCTGCTCTTAGTTACACATGGTACAAATCAGTTGAAAATACACTTATTGTGGAAGCCAAATGTGAGTAATTTAGTGAATCTGCAATAACGTAATACAGAGCAGACTATCTCCTACAACATAAGTGGTAAAGCTGCAAAATCTATGGTATGAAATTCTTTACAAGCATGTAAAAACTGAAAAGTATTTCTTTAAACAAAGATAGTATGTTTATGGACTGTGAAAACCAATTTCAAATCTCAGCACGCTAAAAGGCAACAGTGAGGAACTGATGACTCCTAAAGAAAATACTCAGTATTACCACATGTGCCCACTCTACAGCTCTTGTCATTCCCTAAAGAGATAGAGTGTGTCCATAATGGATATCATCTGTGGGGAAATTTAGCATCCTGTTTCTGCATTACACTCACAAAGATCATAAGTCTGTATTTCCCTCACTGCCAAAGGCAACAGGAATAAGAGCCGCCTCATAACAACAGGCTAACATGAAAAATCAGTTTCAAAATGGTTTTGCAGTTTGGAATACAGTCAGGTACAAAACCAGAGTATCAGCTCATGAAATGTATTCTGCAGGGCCCAACAAAAGCTGAATGAAAACCATATGCAATAGAAGAAAAAAGAATTTACAGAAAAAAAACCCCATAGCCTCACTAGCTTTTGCAGTGTTCTGGAAACCCCCTTCAATAAAATATCTCCCTATTTTATGCTAAGCACTGAGTAAGCATTTCCAGATGGGCACAGGGGCTTTACTGTCAGAATTTAATGAAAACACAGTTATTCTTCTTACCATTTTTATGATATCTTCCGACGATATATAAACACAAAACAACACTGCTGTGAATAAAACCAGTATTATTAATACATCTGAGCCCACAATTTATCATGAATGTCTTTCACAGAGTGTACTTACATGGTTAAGCTACAGATCCTGGCATCAAAGACTAAGGCTGATACCTCAGCAAAGAAGATATGTAGTATTCACTATAGTTACCCCTGATGCATATCAAACACACAGTACTGCCATTACCTATGAATTTTACTTGTTTGGGTTTTCAGTGGCCTGAAAGAAGGCACAATGTAATTTGCTGATGGCTCAAAAATAAACGGAGCAAATTGGGGGAAAAAATGTGAATTAACCACAGACTTCAACAAGCCAAGACCACAGGTAACTTCAGGACAGGGTATGAAAAATCACAGACATTGTAAAGACACAACAATTTTTTAGAAGCTATTTTATGACCTCACTGCTTGCAGCTGTGCCACTCATTACATGCTGGGCTGCAATGTAATTACAAAACAGAGTGCATGACCACAACACTGAATTGCAAAATAAGCTGTGAGAAAGTTTCTGCAAGTTGTTATTAAAAAACAAACAAACAAAAGAATTCATACCTAAAGCAATGTGTCCCAAACCTGGCAATTCATGGTCTGTTGCTCATTTAGACACAAAACTATAAATCCTCAAATACTCACAGTATACAGAAAAATATGGGAAAGGAAGAAAAAAAAAAGTGCCAGAAGATGGTTTTTATTCTTCCAGGAGCAAGAATCTCACATACTGTACTAAAGCTGAGGGGTTACTTCTCTGGACAACAATTCTCTACTTTTTGTAGTTACCTTTGATCAATCTTGTTATTTACTCACCCTAGTGTAGTAATACAATAAGCACTTATTCTGTCTTCCCCAAAACTTAACACATTAACTTACCATCCCCTTCTGAACAAAAACCATGCAGTCTTACCAACTATTAACAGAAAACTAGCTGTCTAGTCAATTCTCCTGAGATGGTGAAGCAAAGAAAAATAAACAGAGGAAAACTAGTAAAAGTAATCAACTTACTTTGCTTGTAAAGAAGCCAAAGCATCTGAGAACTTGTTGTTAAGAAATAAATCCAGAGCTGCCATACACTCATGCAATGCCATGTTGAGGTCTGATGTAGGTGACCTTCCAAAAGAAGAGAGAATAAACTTAGCACATCTGTTCTCCTTCTACCAGTGCATTACTGCTACATTTGAACTCCTCATCTTCAGTTCTAGCCTTATTCCCATATATAATCTGCTGTTCCATTTCTAGTGATTGCAAAAAATGAAAGTGTCTTCCATTATGTTTGTGTTTTGTGGTTTTTTTTTTTTTTTTAAACTATGCTCTTACTCTGTGACATGTGGAAAGCAATTAAAGTTTTGTACTTTCTGAAAATCAGATAAGCTGCATGTGCTGTAAATAAGAGCCTGGACACGCAGAATCAGCCACGTGGGAGCGTGGCAATTTGATGAGCTCAGGTATCAGGAACACAGAAGCACTCGGTGACAACGCACATCTGACCGTAAGGCAGACTACAGGCTAGTGACATTATGCTCATGTTGTCACTTTAAGGATGAGACATTGCCAAACTGCATCAGATTATTATATCAACTGCTGCTGGAACATCTGCTTTAGTTCAGCTCATGTCCAGTATGGTTCCTGACCAGTAGACCACTACAGACTTGCAGGTGGGTTAAAACTTCACACTGTGCATGCTCCTGGGAACATCACTGTCCGTAAGTGCTACTGCACTTAAACAAAAAAACCTGCTGCTGCATCTTAAAGTCAGAAGATTATCTCAGTGGCTTACTCTGGCTGTGCTTTTCTCCTTGACAACACTCAGATGTCAGCCTGACCTGTCACACAAGGGTTCTCAGCTGGTCTTTGGGTTACTGGCAACAGGCTAATACAGACCAGCTGAGTAAGTTTGGCCCACGTTCATCACCACCAGAACTGCTGGACAAAAAAATCCACAGAAGAAACAATAAGGCCTTACACTGACAAAGTTAAGGTAACCTGGCCAAAGTTAGGACAGTTGAAACATCTGCATCTAATGATCAAAGACCTCTATTGCACTAATATGTTGTATACAAGCCGGTACAAAAAAGCTCCCCCAACAAAATACAAACAAATCCTCATCATGTTCCTGACTCCAAACAGCTCAAAAGTGATGTGATCTGTCTTGTGACTTAGAAACTATGTTACTTCCTTAAAAAATGGCACAAGACATAGCCTGCTGAAAGGAAAAACAGAAAGCAAAGTCCTGGTATCATCTTAAGGAAAAGACAGGGGAGCACAGAACGAACAGATAGCATCAGTAATAACCACCAACTGCAGCAGTGGTTTGGTTTTGTTTTTAAGAATAATGACTGCAAAGGAAAAAAAGAGCATAATTATATAAATGAAAAACAGGATTATAAATTTGAGAAAAACATTATATGACACTGTTCATTGCGGCTACTGTCATCCCACTTCAGATACACTGCAAATCCTTCTGCACCCAAGAGACTCTCCAAGTGCTTTGCAACCATTGATTAACCAAGTCTTGGCATCCATCTCATACAATATGCAATATCATGTCTGCCTAGCTATTCTGAGCCTTACTTACTGTAATAATTAAAACTTTACCAATTATTGTTTACATGTATTACAACTCTTACCTGCTTTTTTAAGCCTGTGTCCCTGAACAAAACAGCATATTTAACACTATATAAAACATATTCTCACCTGTTTTAAAATATTTAGACTAGTAACATTTTACCAGAGTTGTTTGTTTGTTTGTTTCTTGTCGTGCAGGAGAATTACCCCATTCAATACAAATGAACCTTTCCAAAATGTTCCTTTGAAACAGAAAGATGACAAAGAAAAAAACCACTGTTGAAGCTCAAAGCACAAATAAGATGTATTAATTAGTTGGCATCTTTTCTGGAATAAGAATTATTAACACAGTGTCACCCCCAGCAGCAGCAAAAATACAAGTTACACACTTCCCTCATGCTCCAAGGAAACCTGACATTTGATGTAGTTCCCAAGCACAGGGCTTAAGACCTGAACACAATACACACCTTACATAAATGCTACAAATCATTTGTTCCTGTTAACAATAGGGAAGAAATACTTTAAACTAAAGGGTGCTAAGCATTTTAGCAAACTGATTAGTCATGCTTCAGTGGGCTGCAGATTCTCGCCTGCTTTCAACAGCAAGATCAGAACCACCTCTAAGACAAATGGAAAATTGTGCTGTGCTACTTACCTTTCAGCTAAATCTCTCGTGTTTTCTGACATAGTCATTTGTATGCCCTCTCAGCATTTAGGCATGAACATCTAGCAGCAGCAGCAGCAGCAGCACTCGGTGCTACTTAACCAGCTCTGAGTGACAGTCACACTGTGAGCGCAGGGTAGAGCAGTGTCTGTCTGCCTGCCCGCCTGCCCGCCCGTGATACTGTACTCTCTGATTGGTCATTATGGATGATACGATGAGAGTTACGAGCATCGCTAGTTCACTTACAACTTACTACAAATGAGCGATGTGGAAGCTGGTCCATGACACACGAAGTTCATATATCACTGGATACTTACTACTAATGTAGAAGGTGCTGGCAGCTGCCAGCATACCTTTGATCTACAGACCTGTCTGAAATTAGTGGCAGCATCAGCTATCTTTCATTTAGTACAAACTAGGCAGAAGTCAAATATCCCTGTAATTACAGATCTGAAACAACAAAAATTACTGCATGTGGCAGAGGACCACAGCAGAAACCTGTGAACCAGAATGGAGAGTCAAATGAGGCCAGCTGACAGGCAGGAGAATTGAGGCATTAATTGCTGCAAACGTGAGAAGCAGACAGGCAAAAGAGATGAAAAAGTACTTCTCCCCAGCAAGGATTCTCTGCAAAACAGGCTTCAATCCACCAGCCAAACTGCTGCTTATTGTTAGTTCCCACAAATTTGGGAGGTAGTGAGACTTTACACGTTCTTTGTAAAAATCTCTCTTTAATGCCATGCAAAATGACATGGGTTGGCATAAACAATTTAATCAGTGGAGTGAGTTCATTTGGCCAATTTTGCCCAAAATAGTGTATGCTCCCAAACTGCTTTGCTGGCACATCAGCAGTACTAGTCCTGTATGTAAGAAGAGCAGCTACCAGCAGCAAGAACAGTCATCTCTCTCATTATGACAGCCAGACTGTAGAAGTTGATCAGCTATGATTTAATTATCTAAGTTAGTTTCTCCAAGAGCATCTAATGGTAAAAATTATACATTTCTTTTCTCCTATATCTGGTCTTATTTGTTAGATTACACAAAGCAGTACCAATACTAAAGACATCAAGTGCTGAAGGAAGAACCAAAAATTATAAACAAGCGAAGGATAATTTCAGGAAGATACTCTGAAGGCAATTAACATGCCTGATTAAATCTCTTGCTGTTTTTATGACATCCTGTACAGGAAAAGCCTGTGCTGCATTTGGTATAAAAGTTATTGTTAATAGATCCACAGGCTGCCCCATTAATGACTCCATTACATGTTCATAACAGCACTAGGTACCTGGGCCATGGCAGAAGATAAAAGACATTACCGGGGTTTTTTTCCCGGTTATTCCCAGTTAGGAATAACTACTGCTTACAACTTAAAATTAACTGGGGGTGCTTCCATGGCAGGATCATGAGCTACTCTGAAAACATCATTCATCATTTTCACTAGCTGTTTATACAATTTCTAATTGACTCTGTATTTCTCCAAATGGTCTTTAAAGTTCTGTATGGTGAAGGCTCCGGCTGTTTCTGCCACGTTCTTCAAGACTTGAGTTGGCAGGTTTTTATTTTAATATCACTTCTCTAGTTAACAATTACACGCCCAGACAACCTTCAGCATGCAACCTCTCCTCCCTCACATATATCAATGTTTTCTTTTAACTAAAGAAACAGATATAAAAAATTAAGAGCTGAAATATTTTCAAATTTAGGTCGTTTCCCCCTTGGTTTTAGAAGCTTCTTTCCTTTTTTGCTTTTTGGTGGCAGGTCTTGCAAGGATAGTCATATGGTTCTCATTGTGGTTTTATGCCCCGGGGATCATGACTGGGGGTGCTTCACAAATCATAATTATAGCGTATCCTCTGACTTAAGGTAAGACCTGATCTCCTTACTCCACTGCATCCCCATTCTCTCTAGTCAGAAGCACAATTACTCGGGACATCCTATGCAACGCCCTTTTTACTTAAACATCAAATCCTTTTGTATGCCAACAGCAATATCAAACAAAATAAATAAGCAGAACTAAGCAAAATTAAATTTCTGAATATTAATGAAAAGTACAGCACTTTCAAAAGTAAAGAATCATGATGTTTTCCATGGTCAAAAGTGGGGGGGAGGGAAGGCTTTTTTGAGCATGGGAGTTACCATATTTCTGCATAAATTTTATTTCACTGTGTGCATGATATTGACTGGTTTCTTACTACAAGTTTGCAGCACATATGCTTTCTGATTTGTCATTGGGTTTTATGGATTTCATTGATAAAAAGGATATTGAACCTTGTATTCTGCAAAATGCTGAACTACTGATTCATTTTACCTCAGTAATTATCAGAACTTTGCAAAAAAAGGTAAGTCTCAAGTTTGTGCCTTTATAGCAATGCTTTTAATAGTAATTCAAGAGCTCCTTCAGTATTGTGAAACACTGAAAGCAAGTTAAATCAGTCATATCCTAAAATATGGATGCATTTCTCTGCCAAATCTACGCTACCTGCATAAGTCAGTTGAGGTAGTGTGCATGGGTAACTTACTTTGGAGGAAGAGAATAAAATACAGAGTCAAGCACAATTGAGCTAAGCCAGTACTTGACGAGAAACCACCACAGAGAAGACCAAATGCTGGTGACTCAGTAGTTGACTCTTCTCTCCATTATCAGGAGACCCTTGGAGCAGGGAGAAGTGGAAGCACACAATGTTTTCCCAAATATAAACTAGTCCCAAACACGTAAACCAAGTGAGATGCAAGATCAAAGAAAAGCATCTAATGGAAAGATTATATTCCCATTTCAAAGAAATTTCACCGCAAAATCTCTGAAATCATACCAGGGACCCTCTATCTCAGGGGCTTGAACAGCACCAGCACAACTGGGCTCAATAATGACTGACACTGCTTTCATCTTATTCAGGAATATCAACAAAGCTACTCTAGTGAATACCAACCTGGGTTCTGGCTTGACTGCTGCCACAGCTCTACCTATACTGCACAGCTGGCTTCTGCTCCTGCTGTCCCACTGAAACATTTCTTCTGCAACACAACAGAAACTGTTCGGCACCCAAACTTACTATATCGAAGGCAAGGAGAATGTAGCTGTTCATCTAAAGGGTTACAAATTCAGCTTAGAAGTTTCATGTTAAGTAATTTTGAAGTATTTCTCTTGATTTGATTTTATATTTAACAATTTGGACAATATGGTGTTTTGGCCTCCTTTACTCCATTTATATCAAGGGCTCTCTAACATACAGTTTCAATTTTTGCATGATAATGCTAATCTTATACTATTAAAAGGCAGCACAAACACTCATAGCACTGGTAGAAAGGACTGGGTTGCACCAACACGTATTTCTGCAGCTATTTTAAGCTACCTGCATCAATAGTGCACACACTTGGCTTACTACTATGATGGTGGAAAGCTCACTACGTACACAGGAACAACAATTAGCATCACATTCTCTCTATCTTTACAAAGAGATTTAGAGAGGGTTGCTTCTAGCCATGTGGTCAGAAAAAAAGTAATAAATTCTTAAACAACCTCTTTATAGAGTATGAAATGGAACTGAAAAGAGATTAGTCTCACATGCCCAAAGCAGCTTCATTTTTTCCAAAGAGGAAGGAGTAGTAAAACTATATTGCTCCCTACAAACACTGTGCCACTTGGGCTACCAAAGCTTCATCAGTGCTAACACTTCAAACCATTCACAGATGTGAGGAGCACCCCAAAGCACATTTCAAAGGTCTGTGTTTCAGTTCATAACAAAAAAAACCTCTAAGACACCTCCAGTATATGAACACAACCTGGCTTCCTGATACGCCGGCCACCATGTGTGGTAGGTACTGTTGCTGACACTTGGGTACCCTTCTCATGGCATATTTTCAAAAATATCACCACTGAATATAGAAATTCTTGCCATGACACCACTTTCTGTTCTCATAATGCTGGATAATCACAGACACGTTACGAGATACCAGGATACACCTGGGGTTACTTTCCTTAGCCTTTTCAAGTTCACCAGGTCATTCCTAAATTGATGACTACTACTTTTCTAAATAGATGACTGCTTTGAGCAACACTGCATTACAAATGTTCTGAGCCTGAGACTGAAAAAATCTCTACATTCAAAGAAAACAAAAAGCACATCACTTGGGAAGAATTCTTTTCCTCTTTTGCAAACATTTCCGAAACCACATGAGATCAGAAATAATCTCGGATGAACAGCTCTCTCATTACCATGAAAACGAGAACCAGTAAGCAGTTCTCACAATAATTTGTTACTATTCAGTTTTCAGACAATACAGGAATTTCTTCATAATTCGAAAGCAAATAAGTTAATGCAAGAAAATGAATTCTACTGTCTCCTTTCCTGTTCTATGTGCCAAGCCAGTAATACCTCAGCATTTATCTTTTTGTGTTCTTGAACACGTTTCTGGCCTGTGACTAAGACTCCTCAGTGCTGCAGAAATGCCATTACTTCTAACAACAACAAAGCAATTGAAAGATTTCAATATTCATGTTCTCCAGATATTCTGTATAGAGACACAACAGATGCAATTCTGGAATTCAGGAGATCTTAGTATTTCAAGTTGTACATGGAGTATGACACAGTTTATTTTTGAGGTTAACTCAGCCTCTGAAACCACCAAGTTGTTGATGCCTCGCCAATGCCAAAGGTCTTTTGTCAAAGATACTCAAGCTTTCGGCCCTTCCGTTTCAGCCAAAGCTCACAAAACAAAGGGTTGTGGCAAAGCAGTCAAGTGAGCAGAACAAAGTCCAGGGAATCAGTAGACTTGGGTTCTGCCCTTGGTTCCACTGCTGTTTAACTTGAACCAAGCAGGATCTAGGTTGCATTATGTTCTCAGTTCTCATCCTGTATTTGAACAGGCAAACGACACAATAAATTCATTAAGATAGGTTTGTTCAGACAAATAAAAAGTATTGGTGTCATTTTTGCAGTTCCCTTTCCGTGTTGTACTGCCATGACTGCTCACAGAGGGCTAAATGCACCATTGTGGGTGATTATTCCCAGTTAGTAGAACCGCCTGCATCAAAGAGAATGAAAAAAAAATATATATATACAGTATAGTCTGGAAAATTACAAATTATCAACCCAAGCATCCTGGAACTGCAATAACCTATTGGAATGTACATTAAAAAAATGGGCTCACACAGGGTCAAAATTAAAGGAAAACAAATATATCCAGCATTAAAGAAATTTACAGGAATGCTGCAATTAAGAGTAAATTTTCATCATAAATCAGTCTGTATTGATGCTTAGCAAGTTTTAAAAGCTCTTCTTTTTCAGCTCAAATGCTCTTTGTCTTTGTCATTTTGAAGGACAGATGTGATTCCTATCATGCCTTTTTGGTTTTTTAAGCGTCTTAAGGTCTTCAGACAACCTTACAATACCCATTTGCTCTTTTCTCAAAGTCCTCTAACTTCTCACAGTTTTACTGCCTCAGGTCAACCTACACTTCTGACATAGTTATTCTCAATTTTTAAAGGTCTAATCCTGTTCATATTAAAGCTAATGAGAAACCAACAAGAGCTGCACTTGGCCATTGTCTTGCAATGGTGTTGCATTTAGGTACATTTAGGTACCCAGAAAACTGACAGAAGAAGCATTAAGCAAAATGCAAGCTCATGTCTGCCACATTCATGGTAAGAAGCCAGACAAAATCTGTGAGATCTGTTTTTGTAAGGACTGCAAGATCAAGGTAGAGGTCTGTATGATTTCTGAAATAAGATTCAGTGAAAATTCAGGGAGGGATGTGACGCAATTTTCCCTTTTGGCTGGATTCTCCATTACCTAGCACTAATAAAGACTGACTGGTAGGTCACAAAATAGTTACCTATGCATCTTACTCCAGCATTTTGTCAAGTCTGGCTTGTACTGCTTTATGCTGACTTATACTTCACTTCTTTCAGATTTCAGCGTGTTGATGAACATGGAAGGGACAAAATATGCATTTTGGCCCAAAAGGCATTTTCCTGCAGTACTTAATCTGAGCTGAAATGATTCTTGGTTTGGTATTTGGTTTTGCTTGGTTTGGGGTTTTTTTGCATTAAATCTATGCAAAGCATTTTCAAAATAAATTACTCTGCAATATGTTTTATTGCAACTTAAAAAAAAAAAATCATGCTTTTGTTTCAATTCCATTGCTGAACAGTACTTTAGGTTCTCATAAAAAATATATATACAGGAATGACACAAAATACTTTAACAAATAGGGGATTGTTGCTTTGCCTTTAATCATTGCTTTACATGAAATTTCAGATTATGTCTCCCTGAAAGCTCCCAACAAACTGACTTTATATTTCAGAAGTCATCTGCAAAGCATACTTCACGGTACCTTGACCAATAACAATGCCACTTTCTCTCAAATTAAATAAAAATTCAAGCATAGCACTTCAATACGCCTTTATAACTGTCTTGAACCTGCCTATTGAAACAATACTCAAGAACAGAAAAAAAGTACTAGTAGCAAGTTTTCTTGGCACTCAGTATTTCTAAAGCCATTTTGAAGAGTTATTCTTAGGCACAACGGCTTCAAGAAGCAGACAGTTATTATTCTCTCCATTTCAGAGTGCAAAACCAACTAAGTAAGCTACCTGAGGATAAAAAAAACAGACAAAAAAAAGCAAGGCTGGTTTTGAACTCGGAATCAGAGCAGTCTGGGATCCTTCTGGCATTTTTTTCCCCTTCTGACAGGAAACACTGATTGGTCAAAATTAAAAACTTTGATGCAGACGTAGTGAGAACATTTCATCAGCTCAGGATGACAGGTTTAGTTAGAGCCAAAGAGAAAGAAAGATAAAATTACATGCAAGTTCAATATTGCATTCTATTTGATTTGCATTCAAGATTCAAGCCATTAAGTCAAGTATATCTGAATGACCATCCTAACATTCAGACTCTCTTCTGATAGTTGTTTTTTCCACAAAAGATGACTGAAAGTTTTATTATCAAAGTGAAGACAAAAGCTAAAAATGTGCAAAATAGGACGTCATTCTCCATCACCACTACTCAGAAAATCTGGCATTTAGTTTTCAGTTCCAACCAGTCCACTAGACCATCATGTCCTCCAACTATCAGCTAATAATGTCAATCTATTCCCAAAATATATCTGAAACCTAAGAAACCACAAGCTCATCCTTGCAAAAACATTGTCTAGGAGCTTCATCAGGGTTCTAAAGCAGCACTTTAAGTAAAATGTGAACTACAGTAAGGAAATAGCAATATTTTTTCCAAAAATTAGCAAAAATCCTGATATATCTTTTCAACATTTTGTAGTACAGTAACCAAAACATCTGCAGTACTTTATATCCAGGTGCAATGTCACACTGGAATGTGACAGTTGGTTCCAGTAGATGGAGCTACAGAAAGGCGATGAGGACCCAGCACTTCGTTCTCCAGCAGCTTCAGTAACACGGTCTGACTTTTGGGACAACCTGCCCAATCTGGCAAAATTCAGCAAATTCCTTCCTGCTTCTGAACATTTTTGCAAACATTCTTCTGTACATTCAAAACTTTCTGAAGTGCAATGCAGTCACAATCGCAATCTCTCAGCCTTTGCTGCTACTACTGTCAATGCAAACACAAGACCTGGAAGTCGTTTAATGATGTAATTTAAAATCATTATTGCAAACACATGGCCCACCTTCCCACCCTGGAGAGCAAAAAAAAAATTATTTTTCTTTTTTTAAAAATTGTTGGTCCGTTAAAGAGTTATCAAGAGAGAACGTGACAACAAAATTGTATAAGGCTACTACAAATACTAATACACGTGTCATTTTGGATCATTAGCAGGGCTAACAGACTCTGTATTTTTTAATCCTATGGGACTTTGATACTTTAAGTGCCACTAGACCACCTACCTCCACTCTCTGTAATAACCCTAATGTTAATATAGATGCCACCAAAAAATGAGCACTATTGTGTAGCTTATATAATATAAAATTCAGGAAATGTTTCCCATCATGGTTTCTGCAGACAAATTTAATTTGTCTTTGGCTGATGTTTGCTGTTTTCAACTTTAAGATACAGGGAAAGCACGCAGGCAAAGACAGAGCAAAACACCACTTCCCACACTTCATGAAGAGCCACAAACGGACCCTTTACCACTCTTCTAAGCAGAGAAATGGTTTGCTGACCTCTCAAACAACTGCACTCTTAAAAGTTTCTACTCCTGCATAGATTACAAAGCAGATTATTTCAAAAGTCGTATGTCAGATAGGGAATCCACAAACAGGCCTTTAACGTAGCCATGTCTAAAATTTAACATGCCATCATCACCGGGGAAGAATGTTATTTGCACACTGATTCAGCTTTTGAAGAAACAACCCTCTCACACGCACACAATGGAAGTTTATGTATTTTAGGGGCAGTGGGAGTGCACACGTGGAACGGAGAAAGGAAAGTTATCCACCTGCAGCTTGTTCATAAGGGTGAGCAAGAAGGCATTGAGTTATAGAGCAATTAACATCAATGTTTCACTGCCAAGGTGTGTTGGTGTGTTTGCAAGCTGTGCAAACAGGAGCTGAAGGAACAGGACTTGGTCTTCCATGCTCTTCCACCGACTTCAGACACATGACACGGCTCTTAAACAACACTTTGAAGACCAAAGTCAATTTGCATGTAACTACTGAAGGACTGCAGCACAGGTATGTAATTAGCTTAAGCTAATGCTTTTGTCCAAAAAAAAAAAAAAAAAAAGCCCCTGAAAGCGCAAACAGCAGTTTCTGCCCGTTCAGGTCGGAAAGCGGACGCTCAGGTGGACAGAGCCGCCTGCCCAAAGCTGCGTGCAGCTCGGTGGCAGAAGCGGAGGGAAGGGCGGCGGGGTCCCAGCCTGGGCCGCAGCCGGGCAGCAGCTGCCCGG
>WAAD01013153.1:1740-117913 GCA_013389945.1 Fregata magnificens | reverse complement strand
ATCTCTTCTTGGGGAAGAAAGCTCTGCTGTGGCCTTGTGTTCTGTGAGGCCAGGGGCAAACATGAATCATTAGATTGGATTTCTGAATTGCTGGTTCAGTGTGATTTTGCTGTGTATTTATATTTTAAAAGTCCAGGCATTTGGAGAAGAAACGGAGGACATCTGTGATGAGACTGCGCTCCTGCAGAGATTCATCCCACCCTTTCAGACCCTCCTGAAGAAAGCTCTCCATTGTCCTGCAGAGACAGGTCTGGTAGAGAAGATGTCCCATGGTATGGGAGTTGTCACTCTTCATTTTTGTACATTGAGTATCCCAGGCACAGGCTATTGGTCTAGGGTTTGGACGTGGGGGGAAGGTGAAGGAAAAGTGAGGTTGGGAACTACACTAAGACCATAACAACAATCTTACCAACGCAAAGTAATGCAAGGAAGGCAGTCCTGTCTGTGTAAGTCTCCCGTAAGATAGCAGGAAATGTTATCTGAAAACCAAGCGCTAATGTCTTCTCTAACACCAAAATTCTTTAAAAACTCTTCTTAGAGCTGTCAGCAATGGTCAGAAATTGCTTCTTAGAGCCATCCCTCAAAACCACGTAAACACAATGAAACCACAAGTTACTGCTCTGCCTAGTTAGCTTGACAAAAATAACATGAGGGTGAAAAGCAAAGCATTTCCAAGTGACCAGTCCAAGGTTGCTTGTGCCCCGCCATGTCATGGGGAAGGATACAGCAGAAGACGTGCTGTTTCTCATGCGTTTTTCTCATCACCCGACAAAATGGGTGTTATTTGCAAGGAAGTATCTACTCAAAGAAAGAAGGTGGGAGAAGGGAACATGAAATAACATGGTAATTCCATAAAATTTCTCAGGTGCCTACCTTGGCACTGGCCCAGTGCCAATCAACAGTTGAGGCATGTTTAGCAAAGCTGGTTGAAACCTGGAATTTCCCTTTGAAGCCAGGGATATTAGAATCTCCTGATTCTTTTTTTCATACCTTACCAGAAAAAGAACATGAAAAATTGAAATTTCCTATGAAATGGAAATCCTGAGTGATTTTGCTCTGATAACATCAGAACATCCTATTGCAAAGATTTGTTTCAACACGCCTGCAACCTTCACAAGGCCACAATGCTTCACTTCCGTTGAATTGTTTAGAGTTTTATAAAAACACAAATTCAACAGAAATTTTGAGTGAAAATACAATCCTTTGTTTTCATCAAAATGGTGGTTTTCAGTAACCTCCCCCTGAAAAAACAATCAGTTTGGCCATAGCTTTCCTTCATTGAATAAGTATACTCTGTTGCAAAATTTCCACAATCTCAAGTCCATTTCCAGTTAAGCCTATGCAGAGAAGTTTTGCAAGTGCTTACATGTTTGCAGGAGCCATGCCATGGACATATCATTATTGTTCCAAGTTGTTTAATCTTTTGTCTAAATATAAATAGATGAGTGAATATCAGTAATTTCCTCCGTCCCTCTAGCTGTAGGGAGTTTATCTGCACAAGGGAAGGCTTTAGGATTAGGGCCAGTCATTGGGGCTGTTTCCAGGCTATCTGTTCAGGAAGGCTCATGAGCTGTTCAAAGATAACACCCTGTTCATATTTGGCCTGATCAGCCATGCTCCAAAGGGCATCCCACATCAAACCGCAGCACTGATTTAAAGAAACAACAGCTCAGCTGTTCTGTGCCTTGCTGCTTTTGGTGCAAAATGGGAATTTTCCCACGAGGCTGAACCAACTAAAAGGGCCTTTTTTCTTCCATCTGGCTGCTTGGGCCAACCTTCCATTTCTTTCATTCCCTGCTGATTTGGGACCTGCCAGTGAGCAGAAATGACCTTTTCTCCATTGACCTGACTAGCCCAGTAAAACTGGAAGCTGTGGTTGGCTTTCTCCAGGACAGATCTCCTGCAGTTTCATGCCAGTTTACAGGACTTTTTGCTCCCATTGGCCATGGTCACTGCTCTTATCTTTTCCCGTAAGTGTTATCAATGTTTTTCTTTTAATCAGAAATGTCTTCTTTTTCTCCCTCTTGAACTCTGATGGGTCAGTCGCCTACCAAATATTCACCAAAACAGTGAGCATTCACCCTGATGAACTTACATCCACGTTTCTTCCCAGTCCCACCACTCTCCTCATATGACCCCAGTTTCTGCTTTCCCTGCCCAAGCCCTACAGCTAAAAAAACCAGCACCATCACGGTGGCTAGCTGACATAACCAGATAAAGATGACACAGCTCATAAGGAAAACTTGGAAGGGAAGCCCTAAAATTTAGATTGCACTACACAGGGAGTTAAACATTATCAAAATAAAATGCACCCCCTCCAAAAAAAAAGTTCCTATGGGATCTTGTTACCCCCATAAGGATTAAAACCTGCACTTAAGATGGGCAACTCTCCTGCTTGGTAACGTCATAATTTAGAAGTTTGCTGAGCTACGGCTATTTGCAGTTGTTAAACTGAAAAGTCCTTTCATTGCTGCAATCTCACTCAGTCCCCTAGCATTGTGGGGACGCAGGCGAACCACTATAAATAACTGAGCCTTTTCATGTCAGCTGGTACAAATACCAGCCACTTCGAACAATCTGACCTTTCTTGGGGATTCTGACCAATCTGCAGTGGAGGACGGCTAATATCTTTCAGGATTTTCCATGGTTAAGGTATATATAAAAATTGCTAGCTGTTTGTGTGCACTCCAAACGCTTTCTGGCTTGTTTAATCTGGCTGTGACACTTTGTTCTGTGGTTAAAAAATGAAAGTAATGTCCCAGTTAATGATTTTTGATGAAACCCATTATTCTCACTGCTATTTTTAAACACCACGGAAGGCAAATCAATCTAACACACCTACAAGACTAATATTTTAATAAACTAACAGAGACAGTGGTCTAAAGCCATGCTATGTTTCCTCTGAACTCTTGTTTTTAAATGAAACCCTGTGAGGTTACCTTGGCATTCCTTTGCAAGTAGAAAGCAAAACCTAGAAAATAAATTGCTGGTGGTGTCTCCTGAAGTTCATCTTCAGCTTTAAATGGAAAACAAAACAGAAAATGGCTTCTGCTTCATAATTAGCAAAAGCTGACGAAGGATGTTACTGTAGAAGGTATTAAATGATTATGAGATTTCCCCTTCTTCCACACACCTGTTAAACGGAATGTGATAATGCTTCTCTCTTATTAATATCTTATGAGAAAAGTCAGAGGGGATATATCCTTGATCAAGACATATCCATTTTTTACTTACTGCCATACTTCATTTTGGGATATAGGACAAATCTTGCCTCTGTGAGAAACTGAAGATATTGACCCTGGTCTTAGTCATTGTAACCAGAAAGAGAAAAGGTTATAAAACATGGAAAATAATCTAGACTGTGGCTTGCTTCCTAGCTTTGCTAGAAGCTGTACTGAAATTTTTAAAGGATTTTTCATGTCTGGCATCCCCCTACTCATTCACGCTGTAGCTGAAAGGTTCACCCCCAGCTGCCCCATTTATAGGAAGCATAGCAAAAAGGATCACAATTTTCACCCACTAGGAGAAACAGCTTAGGGAGGTAAAACTTAGAAAAAAATTAGACAATTCACAGCGTGAGGCACTACTTGACAGGAGCAAGAGTGGCTGCATCTAGCCTACCAGATTTGTTAGGTTTCTTAACCCACTTTGCAATCCCTCATGAGCATAGTGCATCTCAACTACAGATGTTCATTTGTTTCAAGATAACAGATTTCCAAAATATATACAGAGAGCAGAAGCATATCTTGGTCTAAAATACATTTTAGACTTTTACCATGCCCTTTCTTGGGGTTTGCTCTCTTCCTTTTTGCCCTTTTGCAGCTTAAAGACAAATTCCCTGTTATAGTTAGTTGAGAAGCTATGTACCTAACAGAAGATGCTCAAGAGCACAGAGCACAGGTCCTCATATTATAGGGTCAATATATCTGGTCTGGGACTGCAAGATGAGCTCCCTATCATGTCCTTATATCAGCTCTTAAGTTGCCTACAAACAAGCAAAGCAGTGTGACGGTGAAAGAGTATTTGCCTACTTGCTGTTGCAGAGTAAAGCTGGAGATAATGTAATTATTGCCACGTTATGAAAGTGTACGCAAAAACATATTGTCTTCAAATAGGTAGATGCTGATGTGAAATTTGAGAAGCCCTTCACCAGTTTAAAAATGCAATAGATTTGAAGGACATCAATAAGGAAAGGTGAGAAAGGACCAAAGAGAATGGGGATCAGCTGGAATACTTCCCCCACAACTGCACTGCTTTCCCTGCTCCCCAAAATGAGCAGGCAATTTCTCCCACAGCTTCTGGGAAAAACTCACAGAGACCCTCAACTCTCCCCTGTGCTGGACAGCCCACAGCCAACGCAGCCACTTATTTCTTAGCCCGGCTCTTCTCATTGAAGCTGAACGTGCTCACAGCTATGTGTTGTGCTTGAGTGAGTGGCTGTTTTTACGTTTGCCCCTTCGCAGTGAATAGGCAAAATTTTCAGACACATTTGTCAGGGACTGTGTTGTCGCTGCAGCTCAAGCCAGGAGCTGTAGTAGGGAGCACAGAGTGACCCCATGACCAGCATTAGCGGTGCTCACTCTATTAAAGGCAGCCCTCAGAAAAGGAGAGAGTTACTGAATGTCAATTAAAATGCTTCAGTGATTTAAGTGGGCAACTTCCATGCACCGCTTTGTAACGCTACACCCCTCCGTCTCCAGTTAACGGCACTGCTCTTACAGCAGCCCCTAGTAGGTGAATTTATGCAACAGCATTGACAGTGACCTTAAGGAGGGATCATTAAACTATTCTCCTCGCCTGAAATTCGTAACTCTATCTGCTTCCTCTGCGGGAGAGGATGAGACAAGGAGGGGAGGGAAGGAGCAGCTCTTTGACCACCCAGAATGGAGGAATAACCTGAAATTACTTTGTTAGCCTTGATTCTTCTTGGTGCACATCCTAGCAGAAAAGTGAGACAAAAAGTTAAAAAATGCAGGAGATGTGATGCCTGCAGTGGATAAGAGTATACTAGTGTCTAGCAGCAGAGCCAGAGAGGATCTTGCTCCCTTACAGAGCGGGCAGCACTCTGTAGGCTGGCGCAGCTCCGGGTGCAAGCAATGCTCCTCCGTTGCCACTGCCAGGGAGGACAACGGGGCCCTTGTTCTCACCAGAGCCACTGTTGTCCTGGGGCTCTATGGGTCACTGCTCCGCTCGCAAGCGCTGTCCCAGCAGCCTGCTGCCAGATGCACCACCAGCACCCGGCACACTGAAATGCGGCAAAAGGCTGGGAGGTGACATCCCGGCAGCCAGCACCACGCCAGCGGACGTTTCAGCAGCTGTGCCTGTTAACTTATGGGAAAGGATGACTTTTGTCACTTGTCTCATCTGAAACACGCTGCAAAGTTCAGCTGAAAGCTTTTGATGGTTCCTTGACGCTGAGCCTGCAGATACAGAGAGATAGAGAGCATAATAAACTTTCAAAATATGACCTAACTGCATAACACATCAAATGTGTATCTTAACTGTATCCAGTGGAGCTGAATGGAAACAAACACATCATTTCAAACCAGACCACACACAGCAAGATAATGCACATGACTAATTTTGATGACTGATTTCATATAAATAATGCACCAAGATTAGTAGATGCACTGTAATATCCCTTCATTCCACTCCTTTAATTAACTTTTGATTGAGACTCCAACTGGAAGTGGCTAATAAAGTGTTTGCTTTTTACTACTTAGATTAAAAGTACATCCTGTCCTTACCGAGAACAGTGAGAAACTGCATGAAACATAGGGAACAGCCTGCTTAATGCCATTCAAACTAATGCCGGCACTATAGCTCTTAGCTGGGTGGCAAAGGAAGAAATAACAGGTGTAGATAAGGAGTGGGAAGAGTACAGTATTATGGTCGCTACACGTTGTAAATTGCTATGGGAACCAAACAGTTTTGTTCTAGATCAGTTTTGCCACCTACACAAAAGGGGAATAAGGCATAGATAACCCTACAGCTGAGTTCTGTTCTTCTGATGTCTGGCAATGTTTAAATGAACTCATGAAGGAAGTGTTGAGTAGTGAAAGACAAATGACCTTTTCCATCTGGGAAAGGTCTTAAAATCTTAAAGCTGCAATGCCTGTGTTTATCAGAAGAGAAAGAAGGGAAAATGCAGGTGAGGAAGAGAGAAGCCAAATCCATGCTATCTGAATTCAAAGAGGATGGCAGGATTTAAAAGAGCTAGTGACCTTCAGGAAATTGATCCCGGTGTTGATGGATCACTATATATAGGACGCAAACTAATAGGTCAGCTGTTGCCTCTTCACTGTAGAAAAGGTTTCCTACCCCTCCAAAGACAGAAACTTTAAATGGCTTTGAATGAAGCAATTTTAACACTTATTACACCATCCCCAGGGATTTTCAAACTATTTTGCAAATAAGGCAGGCAGGTAGGGCAGATAAGTCCTCCCATCCTGTCATTACTGATGGAAAAACTGATACACAGAGATGTGACATGACTTGTCCCAAAAAACCTCCCTAAGAGGGACTCTCATCACTTGCTTCTCAGGTATGTGATTAACCACCAACCACCTTCCCCTTTTAACAAGTTTCATCAGCTTTCACATTGGAACTGTGCAGAATCACAGGTTTCACGTATTTTTTTAATACTAAGCTATCAATTAGTCCAGGTTTACTCAAAACTGTGCCCAGGGTCTCTTTATAGGTCTATAAACCTGAGAGGACCTATTTGTGATCTTGGGCTGAGATTCAAGTTTCAAAGGAACAGTGAAACTGGGGCAATTTTTTTCATTACTTCAGTTTTCGTACTTAGTTCTCATATTCTACATTTGAATGTGCCTGAAGGGCTTGCGTGGAAGGCAACTTGCAGATTTCCAAGGCCTTTTTCTGTTTCAGCCGTGATCTCAAATTTTGACTCTACTAAGGCTGGCAGCCCCTCCATACAGCATTCGTAAAACTAACATCTCAGATATTATTTGGATTGGACCTTCCAAGACACGCTAGCAATCAAAGGCACATTTACGAGATCCATCTGTAATGGGTATTGCCCCTCTGTCACACCATGGTGTAGGAGAGCAAAATACTACAAGAGCAGTATCAAAGCTGGCTACGGGAAGCTAATAACAGCAAACAGAACATGAAAAAATAAATAATAAAAGGATTACCCACTGCATAGAAAGCTTCCCAAGGTTCAGTACGACTGTGGGAAAGAATTCATAATCCC
This sequence comes from Fregata magnificens, assembly GCA_013389945.1. Lineage (NCBI taxonomy): Eukaryota > Metazoa > Chordata > Aves > Suliformes > Fregatidae > Fregata > Fregata magnificens. The sequence goes on along the minus strand of WAAD01013153.1, from coordinate 110,694 downwards.
AGGTTTCATTCAGATCATTCCTGGGAACAAAAGCACCTGTATTAAAATCAGTGTTGTTGATTTTGGCAAACTGTGATCAAATAGAATAGAAAAGAATAGAAAAGATGGTACCAATCTGATTATCCCTGGGCATGTAATTCTTGGTGCTTCACACATCCTCTCTACCCTTCCCACATACATCTTGGCATGACCTTGTATCCTTTGTTTTGCACCACATCTTTTTTGATTGAGTGAAAGCTGAGATCTGAAAATATCCTTAAGATTGTAATAGGGTGAGCATGAGAGAGCACTCTGTGGTTGGAGCGAGCAGGCTTCACAGGGGCAGCCCTCCTACCTGCCAAGTCTCACCACAGTCTCCTGTCCCCTGGATCCTTTTGGAACCTGCTCTGAGAAAAATTCAGTCATATGTTTAGCTAATTTTAAACTAGAAACCAACCAGAAGACAACCAGAGTTAATAGTACTCACTTAAATTAGAAGTTCTCCCGTATATGGAAAAAGTCCTTGGCCGGGTTTCTCAGCAGTTGGAAGTGCACATAACTCCTCTCAGTCCATAGGCTGTTTCATAGTAGCTAAGCACCTTCCCCAGCACTTCCTTCTAAAGGCATCAAGAAAAGCAAGACGGGAAAATGAATAAATACTGGAATCATTCAATAAAATGTTAGCAAGATGAGAACAGCTAGAGATAATAATAGCTAGTAAGGAGAAATGGGGGACTGGCACAGGGTCCTTCCACAGCAAGGTGTGGAGCAACTGGGGACCGTTGTTGTACGGGCACCTCTCCTGAAAATAATAATGTAGCACCTGAGCGTGCCCCCAAGACCCAAAGCATTTTACAAGCAGAAAGAAGTGCTACCAGCTTAAAGTGTCATTCACTACTGAACTGTAGCATGGAGTGAAAAACAGCATCTATTCAATAGCTGTTTGGGACAGAAAGTGAAAAACAACATGACCATTGAAGTGGCAGGAGGAATTTCTGGTAGGCAGAGCATAATTAGCCAAGTTGGCCTGTGGCCAGGACACGGAGGTTAGTCATCTCCTGTTGTGAAAAGTGCCATCAGATCTTCAATGACAAGAGCATTCAGGACCTTGGGTTTATGTCTAATCCAGAAGATGGGTAACAATGCTAAAGAGGAAACATCAGAGGCGAGTATGATCATAAACAGGAAGGATATGCAAGATATCTTCCAGACAGAGGGGGAAAAAATGGAGCTCTAGGCACTGGCCAAAACAAACAGAAGTCACCATGAGTGGATGGGGGTCATTCCAGGCTACTATGTGAATTACATCAGGAACTGACATTGCCCTCCTCATGGCTTCACAAAGTTTGGCTTTAACACTTGAATGTCACTGGCAGAACAAGACAAAAATGCTGCACCCACGGTCAAAGAAAGCCAAGAAGGAAACTCAGAGAGATAGAAATTAGGAGTCTGATTTCACTTGGGGGAACAATTAAGAATTATTTATCGAGGGTGAACTAATGGATCTTTATTTTTAGAGGAGAGCTTTGGGGAATTTTAAGGGTTTCCCGCTCTTAGCTCGTATTTAAATAATAAATAAGTATCTATCTGAGTTCTGGGGAAAGTTCAAGACTGCAGTTCCTCCAGTTGCAGCCAGGCCACAAGAAATTGTTTTCAAAATTGAAACAATGAGAATAACTAGCATTCCTGAAGCCAATTCAGATGTCCTGCCATCTTTTCAGAAAACACACAAGTAAATAATTTCACCTAGCGTTGTTATTGGGGTCCGTCCTGTTAAGACAGGGGAGTACCCCAAAACATACATTTCTGAAACTACAGGATTGATCAGTAACACATCATTCAGCATGAAAGTCTGCAACTGTGAAAAATAAAGCCTGCAAAAATAATCCTGATTAATTTTCAGCCATCGACAGACTGAACAAGCCTGGATACAAATGCACTTGTATTGAAGTTTGTCTATGGCTGGTATTTGAGCTGAAAGAAGGGTTGAAAATCAAATCTGATGCTTTTCATCTGCTTCAAACTCTAACTAAAATGCAGACCCACAAAGCTAGCCCTAATTATTTACTTTAAAAACATTATGCACTTTGTTTTAAGTACAGCCTTTAACACTGCCTGCAAGCTATTTATAGGGATTGTGTCTTTCTCTATCCATTTCACACACACGCTGCAGCAAAAGGTCATTCATAAGTATATATCAGAAGTGGAAGACAGTGAAGAGGCATGCTAATCAGACTTGCTCCTAACCACTTGCTGTTCAAAGAGCAGAGTGGGGCTAGATACTAACGTATTTGACCCTTCAAAAGCTTAGTAGCCAATTAGCTTTCTAAAGGCTATGATGAACTGCACTCATTTACTGTGCATCCACACATTCAACTGTCATGTTTAACAAGCAGCAGGACCACCTACAGCGGCCCAGCAAGGCCCTTTGCATACTTAACGCTGAGGCCGCATATGTAGTCACTAGAGAGGAAAAAAGATGTAAAAAACACAGCTTGGGATGACTTCCACAAACAAAGCAATGTCATTCATAAAGCTGTAAGATTCCAGTCAGTTCCATGATTTTCCAAAGTTGAATTCTGAGGAATGGCTCCAGAACATCAGTTCTCTTTGCTGCATCAAAGGCAGGTCTTATGTTTCCTTCCAGAGCACCTTAGTCCTAACCCCTGGAAAACCCAAGGTGATCCTTGACATCTCGATTGGAAGGATGGTTACTAAAATGCCAGACCACATCTGAATATGTTCACACATTTGTTTGACATGTTTAGCTCATGTTTCCCTCTGCCTTACCACAGCATACTTGGCCAATACTGGAGCCCATCATGTCAGAACACTTGATTCCCATCTGTAACTCATAAATGGGCAGTGCAAATTTGCTGTTTTTCTTCTTAGATAGCAAAGCAAGCTAGCCAGGGTTCACAACGCAAAGCCTAGGTAGATAAATGCAGAGACAGATTATCAGAGACTCCTTCTATCCCTCAGTGCCCTTCAATCAATGCAACACTCGACGATCAGCAGGGCTGATAGCACAGCAACCAAACGAAACAGTTGTGAACACCCTTTATCTGAGAAATAACTGCACATACTTAGTCAGCTACTTGTGAAGGGCATTTATTGGTCTGGTACCAAATCACTGAAACACTTAACATATTCTTAAGTCACATATGTCCCACAAGTGAAGTATGTCCTTGGCAGGAAGCTGAATCCGAACAGACTTAAACACATGCTTAAATATAAGCACATACGTAAGTGTCTCACTGAACTGTGGCTGTGTTGACATTCGTATTACTAGCCAAGGTGTCAAGCAGAATCATTTACTCGTTTCTTCTCTCTCCCCATTTATTTTTTTTTTGTACTGGATTCTTCATAAAGAGAAGTTGCGCTTCATACCAAGTAGGCACAACTAATCAGTCTTTTTTAATAAAGAGAGAAATTAGGTGAGAAGGACAATGGTGACTGTGAAATTGGAGAGAGATGTTGATGTCTTACTTTTAAAGCCCCTAATTTTTTAAAAAGTGTTGTATTTTAGCCCTTGGCACCAGTGATTACACAAAAATAAGGCATTGCGTTCGGCTACTTTGAGTTAAAGTTTTCTTTAAAAATTTCCAGTAACTTAAACTTAGTGGAAAGTCAGGGATGTTTGTTTCATGAATTAAAAGGAAAGTTTCCCATTTTAAGTAGCAAAGCAAGAGATGGGGAATGTTGCTTTTTTCTCAATATATACAAGCTATGCTGTTGTAGTCTCGAAACTTCATACGCTTTTTATGTCTCTCTGTTGAGCTGTCATGATCTGCCTCACGACATTTCTGTCCTGTGCCAATTTGAGGGCTACATCTAAGACTCAGCCATAATTCATCAGGATCATGTGGCAGCTGGTCCTGAATGCACGTCCAGAGAACTGGGACACTTCTCACCCGTCATGGAGCAAAAACAATTATCTGAAGCTACCCACCTGCTCCAGGGCCACTTTGTCAAATATGATACTCCAGGGGGTGATGCCTACCTGTCATACTGATTTTTTGCATGTTGACACAGTGGTTGGAGCGAACATCTGTTGCTGCTACTCCGCTGTGATCTCCTTTAGGCTCTCCAGAAGCAAAGAGAAAAACATGTTTCAGCGCTTCCCTCCTGCCTGCTCCACCTGAGAAATCCTCTGCATCTCGTCTGAGCGGCTGAACAGCTGTGACCACACGACACCTTATCACCTTCTCTCTTAGAAACATCAGTGCAATTCCCAGCTACTCGCTCACTGAATCCTCACTGCTAGTGGCATTCCTCTGGGTATCTAGCTGTGCATATGGCTGTTTTCCCATCCTTTCATATAAATATGAAAGGAGTGAAGCTCAGACTGAAGGTTGGGTGTCCCACTGAATGGGGGTATGCTGATATACTAGGGCAGGATAAGGGACCTAGTCAGTTAGAGCAACATACTGGATGCAATGGGTTGCAGCCTGCTGTCCTCCCTGCTATGCTATGTGTGCCTCCTGCCAACCATTTAGAGCAATGCATACTGTTCCTCATCTCTAGGATTTGCTCATTATTCAGGTTTGGGGGCTTTTGGGTGCTTTTTGTGCTCTTCCTACTTTGTTCCAGTTGTGTAAGCAAAAAATAGTTCCCTTACTAAGCAGCTTCAGTGCATCTGGGTGAGTTGAATAAGGGCACAGGAGACCAGAATCCACGACTGTGTGATGCTACTGTAAAAGAGACACAGGCAGGGTCAGGGAGGAGAGTTAGGCTGGGTAATGTAGAGAGGACAGTCAGTTTGGGTACCTGCTCACAATTAACCTGTGGGAAGCTGCCAGGGTGAGTCCTCGCTCTGGATCTCAGCCTAAAGTACTTTTGGGGGCTGCAGGAGTGAAAACTCAAGCCAAAACAGCAGCCCTGTTGGGCTTTAGGCTTAGATATGGTATCAACCCCTTTTTTCCAAAGCTGTCAGCAATTAGAGGAGGATGGCAGATGCTTTCTCCCAACAGCCTCTTGTTTTAATGAGCACCTCCTCTGCATCTAACTGGAGACCCTCCGTGTCATGCACAAAACTTATATACAGTGTCACTCAGTAAGTAATAAAGACAGCAATATAATCATAGCTACCTCTGGGATAGACATTTTCTCAGTACGACAGCTTCCAGAAGTTCAAAGTTTTGCAAGAACAGAATGCACGAAGGCTGTGTCTATTAACTAATCAGCATTTCCATCTCTATGTGGTCACTTTCTAAATCGCCATGAAAGTGGCACCAAGAGCCACTGTCTGGGTGCTGTAATCATGCTGAATGCACTGAGCAGACTGCATAACAAATGGGCACTGGAGATTTTAAATATCTCAGTTTTCATCATTAAACATCACAAGCTAGTTCCTGTTTCCTTCTCAGTCACCTCTCCTGACTCCATCAGGCTATTGATGCAATGCTGAGTGATATGTGGCAGCACGTTACTCTCAGTGGAGATTAATTATTTCTTTTTTAAGGCTTCTACAACCCCCACCCCCTCTGGGTCTCTCAGTTGGTAAAGTAGCATGTCAAAAACTGATGGGAAGGTATGAGACGTGACATGACTTTACGAGAAGAGAAAATTTGGGCCAAGGGAGATGGAGTTTGGATTTTGACAAGGGACTTTGTTTTTCTGTTTGTTTCTTCCCCCTAAGAAGATGTTTCTATTTTTAAATCTGAATGCATTGCTGTGATTCATACTGTAATTGCTACAGGAAATCAGGAGGGACTGCACCTGTGTTGGACCATGAGGGAGCACAAAGTGATGCTGGTTCCTCCCCATACTGACTAATCCCCTTTGTCTGCTGTGCACAAACACCGCTACATGCCCAAAACCCCTTCAGCCCTCAGATTTCCATTTACAGCTGTCTCCAGACTGTTGCAAGAAAAGATGATGGATGGGCAGAATTTTATTTCCATTAGAACGAAGCCAACTGAATATTTCCATCTGCTTTATTAAAAATACTAGTTCTCGCTTTGCTTAATCTTGAAAAACGCAACATGTTTCTGCAGCTGAGTGCATTTTGTCTAGGAAATGGATGCCTGAGGTGGAATGATTTTCTGAGGGAAGAGAGCAAGGTGCAATTTAGCGCCTTCCCTCCCATGGGCGGAGGGTATCCAGCTTGGGAGAGAGAAGCTGATAGCCCCACAATTACCATCTCCCCGAAGGGGTCATACTTCAGATTTTTGGCAAGGATGCCCCTGAAGTCCAACAACAAAGGCAGTCAGGAACATAACTTGAAGTGGAAACCTCTGTCAACTCAGCCTTGCCATCAGGCTCACTGTTCCACTCCCTGACCATGTCCAAGCCCTGCAGGGCATCGCTCTCTCTTCTTGATGGGTTTCTGTAATTCCCACTCTTGACACACTGCTAGTGATTCGTAGTTGGCATCGGTTACAGAAGATTGCTGGAAGAAGTGAGCACTAAAGTGTTTGGATTCAATGGGGGGGGAGGGATGGGGAGGGAAACACATTAGAAGCACAGGAGCTTGGCACCTAACATAGGGACCTGAGGGAGTCAGATCTGGGAGAACAACTGCTCTATCACAGTGTCTGTATAACTAAAACTCTGTCCAAAGAATAGAGTTTGTTCAAGGTTTTTCTTTTCTTGCATTGCTTTTCCTATTTCCCTCTTGTTTTCCCAGAAATAGAACATGACATTTATTTTTATGGACAGCATGATCTTATGGCTATTCCCCTGTGACAGGGTAATCTGAACACAATTATGTTCTGTTGACAAAAAGTGATAAAAGTGTATTGTGTCAACACTCTGAACTAACAGATTTGTCATCTGCTTTACTCTCAGATAATAGAAACAGAATTAGAAAATGCTCTGACAGACTCTATCCTTTTCTGTGGTTAGGTAAGCCCCAGCTCTGTGCTTGGTTACTGTACCCTAGCATTCTCCCTTCTCCAGCAAAATCTGCCTGGCTGTGTTTTAAATTCAAGTGTAAATTTTGTTTTGATGGACTTCTTTTGGCAGCTTATGGCTTATATTCTTTGAAATAATTTGACCTAAGTTCTGCATTTCACTTCCGTTCTATTACTCCCATTTTTTTCCATGGCTTTGGAAAATCCAACTTTTTTGTGTGTCATATTTTGCCATGCAAATTTCCTTCTAGAAAATGTCATTGACAATAATACCTGCATTACATCCTCCCTCCAGCTGACTTCTTCATAAGTTCATGGACAGGAATCCACCTGGACTGTTGTTTTCCTGAGACAGGCACTCACATTTGCCCAATAGGTAGGGCCAGCCCTAAGCACACGTGATTTTCAGCAGAAAGGTGTGCATAGCTTCTTAAAACACCAGCCTAGCCTAAGTCTGAGGACAAGTCTGCACTTCCAGCTCTTGGTTAGTTGGATGACAATTACTGCTAAAGAGCTAAAAAATGATGATATCATTCAAGCAAAATAGAAGCAGCTTTTTCATGGCCAAAAAAAGCAATTTCCAAAATTTCTGTAAAACACTTTGTTTTGCAGCTGCGACTCCTGCACTGTTAAATGCCATTAAATAGCATTTCCATTTGAAAGGGGCATGTGCAATGTATATTAAGGCTTTCCAAAAATAGGAATCAATAGCCACCAGGTGCAAGTGTGGAATAAGTCAAGCATGATAGCATTTGGTCACCTAGCTAACGCCTGTCTGAAAAGATCATGAACATTGGCCTCCTCATCAGAGGAAAAGGGATGACAGGTGCCATGAAGATGCTCTTAGCTTCTGTGTTTGGTCCTCCCACAGCTCATTCCACCAGCTTCCACGTTAAACACTATGTCAGGCTGGGACTCCTAAAAGTCAGCTCTTTTAGGACCACAAACATCAGAGAAATTCAAAGTCTACTCTAATTTGAGATGCGTGCTGGACTCCCTCTCTCCTCCAGCCTGTCCACTACAGCCCACTTTGCCCCTCAGCTTCTGCAGTGCCCCAGCGCATCCAGCCACGAGGAGCTTGTCCCTCTGTAAGCTGCATTTTGCACAGGCATTTCTTTTGGTTCGACACATTTGTTGTTTGAACAGAGAAATGCAATCGGTTTTGACAGCAGGGTGAAATGAACTGAGTATGTGCACAGGAAGCACTATTGTTTATTCCCCTGATCTATCTCCTGCCAGTGGGATTTTTTTTGTGTGGGGATGGAATCAAGGCATTTACATCCTGAAATGAGAATAATGGTCTGGAATAGTGGTTCAAGGTAGTTTGGTACCATATTCTGATACCCATAGCAACCTTTAAAGAAAATTGAGCTGGACATTGCAATGGAAGCTTAGCACCATCTACAATTTAATTCAAAACCCAGATTTCCTAGGAGAAGCACCAGCTCATTACCACACCTACAGAACCACTCTTGAAAGAGAGCACAGATCTGACTCTTGTTCTTCCTCCTCCTCTCTGACCAACAGCCTGATCAACAAAAGGATGCTGCTGTGAGAAAACAGCTAAGAAAAAAAAAGGCCCTAAAGTTCTTTTCAGAATTGGCTTAAAGCAGTAGATATATTGTGTAATGAACAAGTTTGGATAAAATGAAGCAATATCACTACAGACGACAGATTTTTGCTTACCCACCAGGTTGATCCTCTCTGTGTTACCACACCTAAGGCTTATCAAATAAATCTCCTTGAATAAACGAGTATTTCTCTTGTTTTATCAGTAACTGTCTTTCTATCCTAATGTATTTGACCATATCAAAATGAGCTGCATATACCTAATGTGATTTATTTTACCAAAAACACTTGGTCCTAACTATAATAATTTTGTAAGTTTACGCTCAAGGTTATTTTTTTGGTACAATTTGGTCGTGATTTTAACACTAATCCAAAGTATCTTAGAGTCCAAGATACTCAGCTTGTAGCACTTGAGTTTTCCACTGGAGTCAATGAGGCCATTATTCACATGCTTAAAATTAGGCATATGCTTAAGTGCTTTGCCTTTGGGATAAAGAGCCCATTTGGGACTCTTCGGTACTTAGCTCTGATAAAATCCATCAATCTTGCTTAGATGATTAAAACAAAAGCATCTTTCTCAGAACTTCCAACAGATGTTTTCATAAATTTTAACATACTTCTTTTCCCTGTCTCATTCATTTCCAGTACAAGTATTCCCTTAAAAGCTGAATGAGGAAATCTGTAAACTTAATGGAGGAAATTTGTTTGGATAGAAAGACATCTAAAGAAGTATAACAGCACTTGCAATGATCTCTGGCCAAATTCTGCACCCATTAACTTTCTTTATGCCTTTCCCCGCTGCCAGATGTGTCTGTGCAAATGAGATTTTCCAAAGTAACTATTGTCTTCTCTGAATCCCACAAAATCCTTTTTAATAGTCTCTGAGCAGAGTTTTTAACAAACCAAGTGAGCGTATAACTGCTCGCTCCATATGTCTGAAGTGTATTCTTCCTTCCACCCGCCCCATTTCATCCTGTCGACAACATGTATTTTGTCAAGCCTCTTACTGCAAATCATTCAGTCAATGAAACTGAAAGACATTTCAGCACATTTTTATCAACAGAATGTAATTTTGTGCAAATCATGTTGTCAACAGGAAAGAATGCCAAAAGAAAAGTGAAAGAACCCAAACTCATTTTGTCCACAAAAAATAAATTACAGTTTGCTTTTATTTTGTGCATGTAGACAAAATGGAAATAGCAAAACTTCCCCATCTGTGGACAAAATTAAGATTGATCTCTTCATTCAGGAGACCAAATGGTATTTGGTAGAAAAATACCAACACTATGAAGGACAGCTGAGATGCTGAGTCAGAACAATTTTTCAGGCACTGTACACCTTTCACTGTTTTGGTCGTACCAGTGAAATGCCACCTGAGGTATTTAATCCATTGTAGCAAAACATTTGGTGATGGGCTCGGATATAGGAAAGCAGGCTGAGCTAAAGAAAAACACAGATGCTATTTCATTTTCCAGTTGATGAATGGCTTGGGTTGCTCTGCAGGTGCATGTCCAATGCTGTCTGGACAGTGCTCTCTGGTCACTGATGCTCCTCACAGCTTTGTGCCATAGCTGCAGCCACCTTCCATTTTTCTCTGTTGTGATGCTTTCATCCTTTTGTTGCTGTTAGGTTTGCTCTTGTCATTGTGAAGCTTGTTCTTTCGGCAATCTTCGCTATAGCTCAGTGTCCTGGGCTACCTGGCACGCTGACGGCTGGCACCACGCGACACAGCCCTGTGGTCACTAAAGCCCCACAGGTCAAAGCAAAGAGTGGTTTCAATAGCTGACTTGCAACTGCTCTCCATCACAGGACTGAAACCAGTTTCTAACCCCCAACAGCTAAAAAGCCTTTTTCGCTGGTCCACAACAGGACAGGACTCCTGCCTGTCCCTCTGTTAACACCCAGCAAAACCCACCTAGGCAAAACATTTGGCTTCTCTAAAGATGGAGTGAAAATTGACCCCTGGGAGCAGAAGATTACAGGAGGGCTTTGCTTTCCTACACCTACTCAGGTTTTACTTCAAGGTGTGCTCAGCTGATTATGCTATAAGCTTATCTTTTATAAGGTTGGCTGTTTAATTCTCTTTAATATTTTGATACTATTTTTCTATGGACTGGAGTTATTTCTTAATATGGTAAAAGACAACAATAACCTTCCTGGGTTTTTTGTAGAATTTCCCTGTGTTTTTAGATCACCTTATGCCCTCCAGTTCTTCAGTGAATTGTTCAAATAAGGCCTTGGAGAACTGACAGTCGCGAAGAGTTTGTATGGGGCTGGAGGAGCAGAGACGGTGGCTGTTATCCAGCATTTTAGAAATCAGAATGAGACTTACCACATGCCATTTTGGTACACACTGTGGGGGATAACAGATCATTTTCTCCACCAGTCCCGTCTTTACTGGGGAAAGCAATGATCCAGCCAAATTCCCTGAGTCCTGCTCATCCACAAAAGAGGGACGCACAGAGAGAAGGTACGCATTGTGCAGCATTAAAAATGTAACTGCTTTGAGACACGGGCCAACACACTGACACCAAAAGCTGGCAGCAAATATGTCAAAGGGATCACGAAGTTGGCATGAGAGGGTTTCAGCTAATACAAGAGATTATTTTCAGGGCCTTACTGCGTGCCAAACACAACACAAAGCTGGCCTCAGAGAGCAGCACTTCTGCTGGAGCCGTAGGGGGTGGCAGCGGAGCAGAGCAGACGCTCGGGGAGAAACCAGGCTTGGGTTTTTATCTGGGACAGCACTAGGGCTCTGCAGGGACCAGCTACTTTTTGGCTGTGTGTCACTGCTGTGTGTCTTAGCTAGTCTCTATTTGCAGCGGTCTGCCTAAAGTGCCTATGGGATGGGCCACCTTTCTGATTTTTACGCCCACGTTGACATAGTGTTAGGAGGGGGACTTGGTGCATCCGTTTGGCCGTGCCAGGCAGCTCAAGTGAATTTCAGATTTGAAAGCCTTCATTTTTGTCAACATCAAGGACCTCCTCCTGTTTAATCCTCACCTGCCTTTCTATCCAGAGCAGCCCCAAAGGCAAGAAAATATTCATTAAAGGCATAGTGTCACTTTAAAAGTGGTAGATAGATTCAGTGGGAAGAGTTATCCTGAGGAATGAAAAAATGAATTCACACCATCTTGCTGTGCACTTCTCACGGCATCTTCTTGCCATTTTGGTTGTGCTGACGGTGCTGAATATTGAAAGAAGGATTCATATCTGTGAGGCATAGAGAGCAAGCACTGCAAAGCCTTTACTTGGTCTGGATCAACAGACATTTTCCTCCTTTTAAAATCTATTGTGCCAAAGCCTTTATGAATAAGTGGATGAGGGCAATGGCTGTGCCTTCAGCCTGGCCATCTTTGTCCACTGGCACTAAATGCCCTCACCCTGATTAGTTCTGCTAGCGTGTGGCACAGGGCTTTTTCATAAGCATAGAGGACAGACAGAGACTGAAACTTGTGCATCCCCCTTTCCCCCACACTTTGTACTGTGGCAGTAAGAACAGAAGTCTCACTAACTAACCTGTTTTTTCTTTATATGTTGACTTCAGCTTGCACAAAATCCTCGGTCTTGTCCTAGCTGTGTCCTCCCAACCCCACCTTTTCAACAGAATCTTGAACAAAAGAGAGGAAATTAAGACCTGGGAATTTCCATGTTTTTCCTGGCTGATTTCTTGTACGCGTGTAACACAATTAACTCACAAGGAAAGCTGGAAAGCGTACATCAACATGAAACTACAGTACTCGGCTGCAGGACACCTGGAAATCAAATCAGTAATTACTAACACAGAGGTAGATTGTACATTCCCTGCTGGAATTTACCCACATCCTCATTCAACAGCAACAAGAAAATTATGTCAGTGGTGATCAGAAACAAATATTCAGATTGCAACCTGTGTTGCTTACCTATTATTCTGCCAAATGCAGCCCATCAGCACTTTTAATTTAGAGTGAAAAATTGGGCGGAGAACAGAAGAAAATGGGGAGAGGATTTGAGTGGTTACTTCGTGGTTCAGCAGTAACTGCTTCAAAAGCCAAGCCTTGTGCATGTTGGTGGGAGTCAAAGCAGCATCTGCGTTGGTTCCCCTTCACTTCAAGGGAGTGGAGGCTTGAGATGGGTGGTTGAGAACAAGCTGTTTGCAGAAACTCATGAACTTTCCACCTAAGTAGCTTGCTGAAGTTCACCCTAGTCCACCTACCACCCATCATGTCAAGTAGATGGTTGCAAGGCCTCCTGGACCATCTTGTGATAAACATGGGACATAGCTGCATACACAGCTGGCCTATTCCAGGATGATCTATAAAGTGCACCCAAAATTTTGAGCTCCAGAATGGAACTAAGTCACCCCTTAGTTCAAGTTTGATAGTAAGGATTGAGCTGCTGGTTTGGAGATGTACCTATTGGTCAATGTAAACAGGACATTGGAGGAAAAAAAAAATTAACGTTGTTACATGTAATAGCAACAGTCTCCCACATCGCTGTGGATGTGCTGCTGTGCTGCTGTTGGTATGGCAGATCATGGCCAGGAAGGAGTAGTAAATACACTGCTCATGCAGAGCTGTAGAGAGGTGTGTAGGAGTACAGTCAGGGTCACCTACTGAAGACTTTAGTCCCAAAACCTTCTGCAAAAAATGGCTATTTGTATTGAAAAGCTGAACTCCTGGTAATAGAAACCTGGAAACCTGGCCATTTGTTTTTAAATGACAAAAGCAGGCTACTGACAACTTCTCGCAGAAGCACAGAGCAGTTCAAGTTGGAAGGGACATGAGGAGATTTCTGGTCCAGCCTCCTGCTCAGAGCAGGAGCACAGCTGAATTCAGCCCAGGTTGCCCAAGGCTTTGTCCAGCCCAACCCTCCAAACACAACCTCTCTGGGAAACATGTTCTGATGCAGACAGTCCTCATGGCGCATTTCTTTTTTTTTTTTTTTTTAAACTCTTTTGTCAGTTAGAACCACCCCTCTTTCAATTTGTCACCATTAGCTCTCATGCTCCCCCCATTAACCTCCTCTCTCTCAATTAGGGGTGATTTTCTTGCATACATGTTACGTGATAGAAGCTTTCAGTAATAGGAATCAATCAACATGCCCCAGTAATTGTAAGTGTACTATGGGGAAACAAAAATACAACTTTCAGGCAGAGGTATCTGTTATGCAGTTAATTAATGTATAGTGGCATTATGGGGGAGTGTGGCCCCGTGAATCCAAAGTGATTTACAGTGTTCTGCTGTACATCAGGAATCTGCAAACTCTTTAAATGTCTAACATTTAAAAATATGTATATCTTCCAATATGCAAACCTAGAAAATATTCACAGGCTTTGATGTTGGCACTTTTCATTGCTGGGTTTTTTTTGTCATAATAAAATCAGTTCAGCTAATCACCATTCATGATACAGAACTTATTTCATTTGATCTGCAGTTCAGAGGAAAACAGTTCTTGGTTTTATTCCTGTCCCAAAATACCTGCAGTTGAATTCAAAGATGGACTTCAAACCGCATCCTTTGCGAAAACTGGAGTTCAGTTCCCTGATGCTAGCAGTTGGATCCAAACCTGATGTCGCATCAGTCTTGGCAATCTACAAAAAAACAGTGGCTTTCAACCAAAAACCACCTGTATGCTAAATTATTTCTTCAAAAAACAAATCTGGAGCAGGTATCTGCAAGGGTAGGGAAATCAGCAGAGCCTGGCCTCTGCTTCGCTCAAACAGCTGGCATTCCAGGAAAGACGCCAATAAAGGACTCTGGGGCGATTTCTGCCAAGTTGAGTTTTTAATTTGTGTAGTTACGTGACTGAATGCGGCATAGATCTTTAAGGTTCAAAAATGAGAAAAGAAAATGGAAGTTCACCAAAATCCTGCAAGGTTTAGTTGGGGTTCTTTGGATCCTTGCTTGAACACCTCTAAGCCAAGCTGGAGGGCCAAGTGGCAACCGAAGTATTTTGCCCTGAAAGGTATTAATAGGGGCTGATAATGTTCCCAGATCGTTTGTAGCCAAATTAAAATCCTGGGACTCTGCTCCGCCGTGTGAAAAGATAAGCCCTGCAAAACTAAGGGGAGTGAGGGCAATGGAAAGGGATGGAGCCTTCCAGCTCTGCAGCCACAATGAATTAGTCGTTAGAACAGAGCCAGTGAAAGATATTTTGACAACACTGGGCTGCCCAATTTTCTCATCACCTCCATTTCATGCTTTCCTTGTGGTGTTTTTACCCAGTGAAACAAACCACTGCCAGCACGCTCTGCACTGTCTGGGACACCTTGCGCATATGATTGTTTTGGGGGGTGCCTCTGAGCATTATACCTGCTTTCAAAAGACGGTGCACAACCTGTGCCCTGCAGAAAGCATTGCCAGTACTCCTACAGAGCCAGTGTAGCCAGCAAGCTCCCAAGCACAGTTATTTTAATGAGCGGGAGCTAGGCTTTCCTCCCATGTCCTACCCAGGGCTTCTCAAAGGCTCTCGCTTCGCATCTGAATTTCACTCACTTCTAATGCATCCAGCAGATTTACACCTGTTTGTGGAGCAAGCCAAGAACATTTTGAAATTACCTGGCCTATAATTTTGGCCACCCTTTGCCTGCTGTGCATTTCCCTGATACATAGAATGAACTCATTCACTCCAGCTATTTGGATACACACCTCACTTTTCCAAAACTGCTTGGTCTATTTTAGCGTAACTTTCAAGAACGCCTCTTAGTACAGAGAGCCATTGACAAGTACAGCACCAGTAAAGCACCCGACAACCAGCTGCATTGCTCCAAAACTGATTTATTGAAAGGGATTTGTGGAAAAAGGGATTTAACATGCCTACTCTTCCAATATAAATGACAGTGCAAAGCTGATCTGCTTTCCGGTTTGTTTGACTTACACGTTTTCTATGGCACATGTCCCTGGAGGAATTTATTAAAACGCACTAACAATTACAGTATGGAAAGAGATATTGTGGCCTGTTGCTTGCAGTCAGGCATCAGTTGAACTCCAGCGCTGACAGTGCCACACACTTGCTGTGTGGCCTCTGGAAGTCATTTGGTCTCCAGGAATTGAGTTGCCCAGGTGAAAGGTGGCCTCGGTCCCCCCTTCCTCTCTCCAGCAGCCCCAGGCTGCTAACACACTCAGTTAGGTCAGCTTGGCACTGCCTCCACTGCTGCCTGCACTGCCAATGGCTAACCACTGCCATCAAAACACAAGGAGCAACACTTGTCTCAGGGGTATAGGATTAATTAATTTGCGTGGACAACAGCTTTTTGGAGATGCTGCACTCTGCCTAATTGCCAGGGACTGTAATAGGTCCCAAGTGCATCTTATTCTCTACAAAAGCGATGCTGCACAGACAAAACCGTCTCTGGGCCCTCAGACTGCTGCATTATTACTGTGGCAAAAGCTTGTCTGACGGTGAGAGCCCTTCAAAGGCAACGGCTGAATCAGCTCCCAGATACCAGAGGTTTGTTCTGGTTGCCGCAACACGCAACAGATTTCTGCTGCAGCATCTCTGGGTTAACCTCTCCATTATATTAAAAGTGGGAGCAGAAATGTCAAGACCCTAATGGTGAAAGGGAATTTTTGTGAAACTCATCACCGTGTGTCCAGAAACACTCCAGGCAGGATCCTGTTCCCCAGGAAAATCTGAGGATGGAGATGTGAGAGTGATTTTTTCTGGGGCTGTTCCTCAGGCTCGGCCTGCTTTGTCATTTAAGAAATCATATGAAAGAGACTGAGAGAGGCTGGAGAACAGACACCTCGGAGCAAAACTAAAATTCAAACGTGAGATAAGAAAGGGAGGGGGGAAATGTCAGGGTTTCTCTGGGGAGCACACAGGAAAGAGCAGGCACTACCTGCTGTGGCTGTTTGGAGACACCAGGTTGTCTCCACCCACGCTGCATGCCAGCGAGCCTCAAACACAGGCAAAAAAATACACCTGTCTTCTTCAAATCTCTGGGAGCATCACTTTCGCCTTTTAAATGCTCCAGCCACCCAACCTGCATCATCTGCGTGTCTCTGTGCAGAAGTCGAAGCGTGCAAAACACAATAACCCCCCCGAAAGGGGCACCACAAAGGAAGCTTCAAAGAGCTGCTGAAACCAGCAAGGAATTCACCCGTCAGAGGAAGAAAAAAATGAAAAGGTGGGGAAAAGGGAATTGCGGCAGCATATGGAGACCTGTGACAGTGCGGGGAAATGGGGCGTAGGAAACGTTGCTGAAGTAGCACGGCAGTGGAAGGACCTGCAAAGGGAGGTGTTAGGGGACAGGCTGTTGGAGAAGCAAAGCCATGGCAGTCTGTAAGAGACAGGCCATCGCTGGAGTCACTCCAATGAAAAATGTCACCTGAGTCCTTCTGCAGGACCCAAGTACTACAGCAAAGCCCACAGCAGCACCAGAGCTTGTTTGGAGACAGCAACACCCACCTCCATGCAGACAGGCTGCATTTGTCACGCACAAGCAAGCTTTCTTTGCGCTCTGATGGGCTTTCGGTCACACTGGTGAAATTTTACAGCCTGAGAGCGCTGTGTAGGCATTCATTCAATCATTACCCAAACATGCCCGGCTTCCTTGGCAAATACCCTGTGATTTACAGGTGCCTTAGCTGGGGAACTGTGCAAAGCTCCCCATGTGTATTTGGCATCCCTGGTCCCTACCCCACTGTCCCCATCCACCGGGCTCACGCTACCACTCCAACGATGAACAAGCCACGGGGTTTTTCACAAAAGAAGGCCCTGTAGAAACACAGGTGTAGGACTGGAGTCTTATATGCAATGTAGTGATACAAAATAAAGAAATAAAGCAAAGTCTGCAGTGCTTTCTCTGTTCTTTCTGTCTTTCTCATTTCCTGTTGCTATGCCATTCCCCAGGCAAACACAAAAGAAACAGCTTCCTCAGCCACAAAAATGAGATGATTCAAAAAGCCCCTCTGTCTTCTCGTATTTATTGTGATAGGCAGCGTTAGAAGTGTTTGACAACAACTCAATTATTTGCAATGAATAGAAGCAGGATAGGCAGGCAATTATCCACTTTGCCCATGTGAGAGACACCCATATTCAAAATCCACATTCAGAGAGATCCACATTATTTCCAAACCATTTTGCATATTTTTAATTACCAGCTTCAATTTAGCTGGATGGTTATGACTCCAATCAGTGTGCTTTGGAAGGGCTGAGCACTTGGTTTTAAGCCAGGCGAGCATTGTCTCATTCACATCAGCACGCTCATGTGCAGTATTTGGACTGTTTGGGTTACATTTTAAGAAGCAGCCTCCAGAATGGTGCACATCATTAGAAAACCTGATGAAAAATTTTAATCAAAATACAAGAAATGAGAAAAAAATCCCTTAAATATAGATTTCAACAAGGTGGAAAGATTATATCAAAAAATTAAATTACATGGAAAGTTTCTATCATGTGGACATTTCTTGAACATTTAAATTTTTTTTAGAACTTACTTTCAAAACATAAATTTTTTTGCTTAATATTTGAAATATTTCTACTTAATATTTTAAATATTTTGAGCAACCTGAACTGTTCTTTCTGGAGGAAATATTTCTATGGTTTTGATTCTGTGTCTTCACTGGGTGAGAACATTTCACAACTGCAGAACATCATAGGAAGCTGAAAATTTAGTTTCTACCCCTCTGGAGTAAATATATGTCCTTCTGTATTATTTGCTCTAAAACATGATCTCTTATTGCAGCCAAATTGGAGTTAAATGGGGAATGATTTTAAGTAAGTTTTAGTAGCTTTCAGCTGAATAATAGTATGTTCCTCCCACCAAAAAAAATGGTAGATCGCAGCTTAGGTGGCAGAACTGTTCACTTTTAAAATTTGAAATTGGACTTTCACATCCACCATTGTGTGCGTTATCAGAATATTCTGGCTACAGGAATCCACATTTCCCTGTGTGAAGGTTTCTAAGTTTCACAGTATCAGTATTATTCTTAGCTCCTCAGCTGCTGAGAGCATGGGATTAGATAGGATTCACACCTTTTTTTTAAGAAAACCTTAAAACATTGAATTAAGCAAAAAGTATTACTAAGCATAACTTAAAGCCTTAGAACCAGAAGTCAAAAAAATTTCTATTATTTTAAGTGATTTGTAACTGAGGGAGAAACTTCACTCATTATTTTGAATGCACAACTTTGCAACGCCAGTGCCATAATTTTGATAAAGTTATTCCTAATTTGCTGAGACATAACAAGGATCAGAAGTTGGTCGATGTTATTTTTTACTTCTTTAAGTTTTTACCCTATCCAATTCAAACTCAAAGCACTTCCAAGTGCTTACACATCTCAGAGCAACCAGGCTTCAAGCACATACGTTGCTCCTGAATGCACAAACCTAACTGCAGCAAAAAGTCCTCCTTACGCCAGCTGTGAAGATTGGGTCAAATGAGATCAAAGGATCAAGGGCAAGGGCTTCCCACTGCTACCCCTCCAGAATATCATTTGAGGCTGTGTACATACTAATCAATTCAACAAACTCTCTGTTTCCATCCTTGCTATGTACTTCTCCTCCTTTTCAATTTTATTGCATGCTCTTCATCAATATTCCTCAAATTGTTGACTACGAGCTGGACAAAGAGTACATCTTGCCTGGACCTCACCAAGAATCCAGACCTAGGACATCCCCTACATTCTTGTAGGACCTCCCATATTTCTCAGCATCAGCAGTCATCCACGGTACAAAAGCACAATTCCTGGCTCTAAAGGTGACATGCAGAGCCTGCCTGGCTGGGTCGAGCTGCAGCCAGGACCTCTACAAAAATTGGGAGCCTGTAGTAAAATTATGCAGGAGATCCCAGTAAAAAATCGAGCAGATTGTTACACATTTTTCTTTTTAATCCCTGCGGCAATATGTCCTTAAGGACATATTTCTGCCAAATGTGACATTGCCTTGTCTGCGTGGCACCACTTTGTGATTTCACTGTGTGTGTGTTTCAGGTTTTGCAGCACTGCAAGCTCTTCAAGGTAGTAAAGACAAGGCTCCCTTAAGTCAATGAGCCTGGGATCAGCTCTTAAAAGTTTCAGTGCCATGACTGTTATTTAATTTTTATGTTTACCTTCTCATTCTCCCAGAACGTCAATAAGAAAACTTGTTCAGGGAAATTGGGGTCTATATTTGCATATTTATCCAGTAACATTGTGGGTAACATTGGCTCATGTTATACAGTATGTTTGTTTTCATTGTGCAGATTTCATCTGCTCAGGGGTTTAGTTATTTGACCTATATTAATATTTAATGGTACAAATACGTAAAATAAAAGTCCAGGCACAGCCAAGGCTTTTGGTGATTCAGCTTTAAACAGCCACCCTTCTTTAAAGTCTGGCTGTGTTTGAAAGGTTTTGATTTCTTGCAGGGATGGAAACAAGGAGCAGTACTTTTGATGACTGTTTCATGACTGTTTGAATATTGTCTTCACTAATATTGTTGTACACCAAGTCTACATTGTAAAGCACCTTTGTGTAGTTCTTGATTTACTGAGCAGAAGAGATCTGCAGAAAAATGAAAGAGAAAAACCTCAGCTAGAATAATAAAATCGATCACTGTATCAAAGCAATATCTGGTTTTGCTTTGCAGTCAGGCTAGACCAGTATTTTAGCATGGGCAGTTACTGACAATGTAATAAAATGTTGCCTTTCTCTTCCTTGTTTCTCCAAACTAGTAACTTCTTAGGTTTTCCACTAAGGACTGTAAAAAATATATTATTCCACTAACTCTATCTTCTTCCAGAACAAGGTTCTCCTGGGTTGCCCTAATCTCCTGAATTTCAACCAAAAAGCAATCTTTCCTGGCATGCCTGTAAAAGAAAATTCAGCCCATGAAAAGGGTAGGAGGCTTCTTGGCGTCAGGATAAATTATCTGCATAGTACAGTTTAGTCTATAGATTTTTTTGCTATGAAGCAGCATGAAAGCAAGTGAATGGCTCGCTATGAATCAACCAGCTGCTTTTCAGTACCTCTTTCATTAATCCAGCATATCTCAGCTTTCCTTTCACTCCCTGCACAGTGAAGAATATCCCTGTGTCTACCTTCTGTGAACAAAATGCACACTTTTGCCTCGGGCTAGGGATGTGTCGAGAAGAGGAGGAAAAAACATAAACCAAGCCTCTAAAGAAAGAAAAACAATCTTTAGAAACCCACTCAGTGTAACTATATAAGAATCGTGAAAGTTGACGACATAAAGAAAAAAAAGAAACTTAGAGCAAATGTGCAATCAACTTGGATATGATGCAGTTAAAAAGCACACAAAAGCTTTATACAAACTAATGAATTGATTTAAGGCTCCACTGGGTGATATACAATGACATATTATTTATGTAACCTGTAGTTTACTGTTCACATAGTAATTTCCACCTCCCACCCTGTCAAACAGAAGAAACTTTTTCACCTTAAATCTTAGATGATGATGAGACCAAATAGCAGGAGAGGATGTATAAATGAAAGTAATTTAGTGAAGAAGGTTGACTGACATGAAAAGACAATAAAAGTTATGATAATGTTAGGGATATCAAAGTGAAAGCCAGGTGGGCAGACAAGAATAGGCAAGTTCCCAAGTCAATCTGAAAGGCATTCTTCAACGCTGGGGAAAATCCAGCCATTTATTTTCCAGCTTATCACTCCATGGGTCAAAAACGATGTATTAAATTTGGAGCACAAAGACCTGCCTTGTCTAACAATTGTACTTATTGTAGAGATGGGCAGGGAGGAGGGGGAAGGGGAAAACGTCCAAAAGCTCAGCACATACTTTAGAGAAGATGATTTGGGATTTTCTTTCCAAAAAAACAGACCATTTGAATCTCACCTCTCCTATAGTTTGGGGAGGCATATATTAAAATGCCCTTCTCCAGTGTTCATAACTGGTTTTTATTGGAGCATGGTTTCCTCTGTTCCTCATTTCTCCGAGTGGTAGTCACCATCTCCATTGAGGAAAAAGCGTGGCTCCCTGAAAGTGTTCCCAGATGGGATGGCAAGACCTGGATTTCCAGAATAACTTAAGAAATGAAGCTCCTCAACTTCTCTGGAATTATTAAGCTGCCTACCGACTGCTTAGAGAGTGCATGGCTTAGCCCAGCAACCCAGTTGGTCTTCAGCTGAAGTGATGCAGTTTGGATAAGGCCCTTGCAGATGGCAAGTGGCTAAAATCCAGCGGATCAGTTCCCAAAATCAGAGTGCTGCCAGCTTCTAGAGGAGACAGGCTGCATGAGCGATGGGTGCTAGGAACAGAAGGGCTGACAGGCTGGGGTCCCACTGCTAATGTGGTTCCCCGAAGACTCCTTTGCAACCCAACGGGAATTGAGTTGGTACAGGGACCACCAGCAGCTGCCAACCCACAGAGATTTGGCTACTCGATTTGTATAGTGCTGACACCTAGTTATACACAGAAGGGTCTTGCTCTTTCTGAGATGGGCTTGACAGATGTTTAGACATTTTGTAAATAATAACAGAAAATAAGCAAACACTCCAAAAAACCATGGGCATTTCAGTTGTGTGAGGGATCCTACACTTCAATAATATCCCTTTTCCTTCCTGTTAGATTCATTGATGGTTCTGTCCCTGTTCTTATAACTGCCCTGCAAAAATATAAAAAAAAAAAAAAAACAGGCTGAGAAAAGAGGTTTTTGCTTGAATCTCTTTCCATTTTAAGTTTCCATCTCCCCAGACAAAAAACAGAAAGCCCTGCTGAGAACAGAGTAAATAACAGCCCCAGTGATTAACTCCTGTCCTTTTAAAGCATACAGTCAGGTGCTCTGAGCACTGGACTGAGTCCTTCCAGCTNGTTCTCCAGGACAGAAAGGGCACGAAGATTTCCATTCTGAACCTGCTATTTTTGGGACCAGTCCAGTGAGTCGGTGGAGAGCCCCTCCATGTGCTGACATGAAGGAAATCCCGGCTCTGGGTGTTGCTTCCGAACGTGCTCTGAGCTCAGCTGAGAACAATACAAGTGTGGTGTTTCCAGCAGGGGTGGCTCAGCTCAGGCTGCTGCGATGGATGGATGGATGGATGATTGGATGGATGGATGGGTGGATGGACAGCAGGGCAGCACAGCTGGTGGAGCAGTAAGGCAAATGGCAGGACCAGAGGGGACACGATCACATTGTCTAATTCAGCCTGCTTTAGCTGGCAACCAGAGGTGCAGCATACAGGACCAAGACAATTTACAGATCCAGGGAATTGAGGTAGCCATCTCTGTTGGGCCAAGTCAGAGCATCATTCAGATGGCTACAGCTGGCATAGTGGTTCCCAGTGGTACCAGTGCAGCTTCTCAGAGGAGAGGACTGGGGAATTGTACCTCAACCCTCACTGCTCTCCCTTATTCAAAGGATATTGCCAAACAAACAAAGATCGAACTAGATGCTGAATTTTATATATATATATATATATATATATAAGCTGCTTTTAGGGCATTTGAGACATGGCCTCACTGACATCCTGTGTGGGACAGCAGTGGACAAGGGACAAACATCCTTGCACCTGTATCTTATATTTCCTTTACATACCTACAAAGTTAGCAAAGTTAGCCTATTTCCTTTACCTCTCTTTTTTAATAAGAAAAGATCTGGAGCCTTAAATTTCACACATTACCTAAACCTGGGTATACATGTTGGAAAAAAACTCCCTTTGTGCAGGAACGCATACCGGGGCTACCTTGTGCCTTCCATCAGCCAGCAGGTCATGCTAGGATGAGTCTATAGCAATGCTCCCACCTGGAAAGACTATGCTTTGGTCTTGGAGTTCAGCTTCCAGACAAACTGGGGAACAACTGCTGGTGTCTGAGGAAACAAAAGTCAGATGTTAATCTTGGATTAAACCTGAGTTGGTTTGCTTATGTACCCCCCTTTTTTTTTTAAGCCGGAACAACATGGAAGTTTTGAGCCAAGAGCTCTCATTCCATGCAAACATTTGAAACACTGAAAATTCAAAGTCTGTGAGTCATCCTGTACAACCAATGTGTTAATCCATCAGGTTTCCTTCCGAGTACCAGTAAGAAGGGGAAATATCATTGTAACACGGAGAATGGTTTCACTTTCCAGCATCCACTTCCTCAAGAGTGTACTAGGTAACTAAAGATAAGGCCAAGTTTGCCAACCCATTGGCAGCATTCAGAGTCTCTAGCCTTGGGCATCTAATTTTGTCACTCAGATTGAGCTCCTTAAGCAACCACCTTTGAAAATGTTCATTTAGCTATTCTGAATTGCCCACACAACAACACAGAAAAACACCAAAACAATGTTATTGCACGATGAGCAGACTCTTTTCACGTTTATTTGTTTGAGTTTCTTCAGTTCTATTTTGAATATTTTTAATGCCTTCTGGTTGATGGGCAATATTTTACACTGTGCTGGTGAATGGGTCAGCTTTGTCGTGTGGTTTATTTTCAGCATCTTGATCAGCTGATCTTCATCTTGAATAAAGACAGACAAGCTTTGGGGACCAGAGTCGTCTGTGAAGCAGCAGTTTCTGAAACCATTGGCTTCTCATCTGCAGCTCATCTGCAGCTCCCGTAGGCTGGGATCAGTAACCAATTCACAAACCTCTTTATGGGCAAGTGCTTAGACTGAGAAAAAGAGCCATGCCGTGTAAACATAAGCGATTCCTCAGTCCCATGAAAGGAGTCACAGACACAACTCCTTCTGATGTTTGTGTTCTGCAAACACTTGTGTCAATACAAAACTCACACCAATGTTCATGGAAAGCAAAGGCACATGAAGTGCAAAAATACAAGTGATTCATTTTCAGATGCAAATAAATATTTCTGGGGAAAAAACGTTATTTATCCATCCAGCTCAACTTGAATCCCTAAAATGAAAATAGGGTTACTGGGAATGTTGACGGGAAATATGAAAAGGTAAAATAGAGATAGATACCTTGTTGAGGCTATTTAATTGATAAGCAGGTTCCACCTGCATCCTTGTAGCTAAAATGAGTTTATTCCTGCTTCTTCACCAACTGATGGAGCTCTTTACTGAGTGGTGTCTAGCAGTGATCAAGGTGACACTGTACCTCTTCGGAGAGGCAGCCGTCTCCGAGGATCTGTTAGTGTCATGACTTGCCAGTGATGTATTGCTCTAAAAATGGCGCCTTCTACAAAAGAACAGGTCCTGGAGCAGATTTAGCCCTAATTACAGGAAGGAAGGAACAGGAGAGGTATGCAGATACCGAGAGATTCATCTTGCCAAAATAGAAAGTGCGTCGCTGCAAGCTGGCGAATTTAAATGGTGATGCTTTGGGAAGAGACCCATGCTGAACAAATACCTCCTCTGCAATAATCAAGAATTAGGCTAGAAAAATGCAGATATCTGAAACCGTATTGTATGTGGTTTTTTAGATAAGAGATTTACTTCTAGCCAGAGAGACTCAAAATACCTTTTTACTTCATCTTCTAATATAGCAGTGTCTCACATTGAATCTATGACTCAGTATCATACAATCACATCCTGTTTTTATTAGGCAATTTAGTCCTAAGTTGCAACTGAAGAAGTTCCACTCCCCTCTCGGTACTTCTCAGATTTCCTGTATTTGTCACCTGAAGATGATTATTTGATATCCTGCATTACTGTTAATTATCATTATTTTTTATATTAGGCTTTTGTGTTAGATTACTCTGTTAGTCTAACAACGGTGACACTCCCATGCAATGATACACAAGGGTGCACATCTGAGAGTTTTTAATGTATTATTTTCTCCATTTTACAGTGCAAGCTTTATAAAATGGTTGAAATTATTCTATGGCCTTAGACAAGTCATTTAAATTAGTAGCAAGCCCAGGAATAAAACCCAAGCAGTCTAAATCTCAGTTCCCACTCTAATCAGAGAACAACATAAATGTGCTTCTGTATTGGTTCATTATTCTGTATCATATAATCACCAGCACATTGTCTTTGAGAGCTGAGCATAGTAGGGATTAAGTTACTAGATGCTCTTATCATAAAACAGATATTGCAGTCCTCAGGTTTCCTCTGTTAATCTGTTTGTTTTGCTGTATCTGGAGGATAAAAAATGTGGGAGTATGAAACATTTATCTGTTAATTAACAATTATAAAACAGTAATGGAGCTTGTGTATTTTAAGATATGTGAGACTGGTTTTATGCGTCATTTGGAAATATCATAAGGATCTAGGCGTATTCTATAACTAATTTTAAAAACTCTATATGAGAAGATACATGTAATCAAATGAAAGAGAGACAAAGTCCCTGTGAAAATAATAACCTTTTTAGCAAAGGTGGGTGTGTTTGTATAAATACAAATGTCTGGGTGCTAGCTTCAGCATTAGTAGTTGCCTAATTTTTAAACATATGCAAATGAATATAAGGTGCCAGGCTATGCCAGTTAATTGCACAATGTGTTGAGCTTGTCAGTAAAATTTCCTTGCACTACCCTTCCTCTGCTCCACTGATAACAGTAACAGAACACCGACATGCAGGAATATTTGTTCTTTCTGTACATACAGGGCTGAAGCATTTGGGGTTTCTAGACGCTTTCCTGATGGGGTGCAACTATCATCTTATCATCATGGGGGAAGAGGAGATGAAATCAGTCTCTGGTCCGCAGAGCTATTTTGATCGATATTTGGTGGATCATACATGTAAGGTTTAACCTGGCAGAGTTTCTGCCCCTCCTGAGCCACAAACTCCTGTTAGCTTCATGCTGCAAAGCAACACCAGACAGAAATCGCCACGCTGAAAAATTTACACTGAGCCAGCAGGAAACTGAGCCGTTTGCAAGTATGTTTGCCAGGGAGAAGCTGAAAGGAAAGGTCACATTCAGAAGAGGATTGCTGTGTCCTGATTTCATTGAGAGCAATATTGCACTGGTAGGGGGAAGACAAGCCCTGCGAGGTCTGCTGGCTGTGGCCAAGGCTTGCAGAGAGGCAGAGCTGCAAAGGGCCATGGGCAGCAATGCAATAGTGTAAGACAGCAACAGAAAAACCATTTCTTGTTAAAGGGATATTGGCTAGCCTTTATAAACAAGATGTATCCACTTTTTTAATTTACTACTGTCAGGTGATAGATCGTGTGTGCAAAATAGCCTTTAAGACTTCTCTCCCAAACACTCACAGGAGGTGAGGAAATACATAATAGAACCATAAATGTTCATCTTCTAAACCTGTGCTGAGCCCAAATCCTGAGCACAGAGGAGTGCCTAGGTGGAATTGGGCTTTTCAGCCTGGAAAACAGGGGGAGGCGAAGAGGATTTGAGAAAGCCATGGGTGACCTGGCCCTCCGGACTGACCACAAGCTCTGTTCATCTCACTCAAGTTGGCTCACCAGGTCCAGCAAGATGCACAAAGCATTCCTCACTGACATGGGCAGCTCTGCTGTGAAGTTCCTGTTGTCTCCACAATTGTAATCTCATCTCATTTATTGTGAGATAGGACTTCTGCAATGCTTTCTTTGTCACTACTCCACATTTGGGGGCTTTTGTGAATCACTAAGGGCTTTGCAGCTCAGAAGGGCTTCCTCACAGTCCAGCGAATTGCTTTGTATCACAGAAAAACTGCCTTATGAAAGGGTAGGAAAGATCTGAGGGATCTCTGAGATGACGAGTTTACTCAAGAGCTTAAAGAGTATGATCAAGATGTTGAGCTCGCACAAGCAGTGACCTTGGGCGGGAGCAGAAGGACACTGAGGAAGTGAGGCATCAATGTCCATTATTTCTGAAACTTCCTTCTTTG
Source organism: Fregata magnificens (assembly GCA_013389945.1). NCBI lineage: Eukaryota > Metazoa > Chordata > Aves > Suliformes > Fregatidae > Fregata > Fregata magnificens. Next base: position 83,640 of record WAAD01013153.1, on the reverse strand, counting down.
ACACTGCCTTCATTTCCAGATCCAGCTAGTTATGAGTGTACGGGGTAGCTTTGATGAATTTTCCAAGCCCGTGGCCAGATCCTCACCTACACAGAAATGGCATGCTTTAATGACAAGCCAGAAGGAGCTGCCTTCCTTGCCATTAATGCCACCTGAGGATTGAAAACCATAGGAATAAGTCTAGTAGGATGCCAGCCAAAGCATCCTATTGTTTCAGAAACAATGTGCATGTTGTTAAAGCATGGCAGGGCAGTGCTCTCATTAGCTCCTTGAGACATTTCTCCCTTCCCATCACCATTTCCTTCCCATCACCACCCTGCCAAGTGCCTCCAGAAGTAGATGCTCTTTATAACACCCGCTGCTTTCCAGCAGGCTTGGTGTTATTTGTATTAATCCCAGTATCACTATTAATCCCAGGGGAGTTGGGAGGGCAGTTATCAATCTGCATGCCAGAGCGATGCCAATGGCATCTCACTTTTGTAGGGAGTTTCATGTCCATCCATCAAAGGCAACACAAAGAGAGAGACTTTAAGAGGTCAGACATTGTAAAACCATAAAAAGCTTATAGTTCCCTGGAGTAGTCTGAATGCTATTCCCCTCCTTATTCTGCACCTTCTCTCACAACTGCCCTGTATCATGGCAACCAGCTATTGGGACTGTGCATTAATAAAAATAAGCTCTGAAACCAGAATAATTGAATATTACAGATTTTTCCTCATTTGTGACTTTCACAAGCCCTTGCTTTTTTTTTTTTCCTCTCTTCCTGCTGCCTTTTTCTTGAGGCTCTCCCAGGGGTTCAGACCCAAGCAAGCTGGACACAATTTTCAAATGAAAATAGCCAATTTGTTCATCAAACAGATTGAAAAATATTTTTTTTTTCTAAATTGGAGGTTTGGGGGAGTTCTATGTATGTTGGACCTGAAGTTCAGAGATCCCATTTCATGAACCATGTGTCATGATGACATCCAAAGTGTCCTGGCTCTCTCATATTGGAGGAGTTTCCAAGCGGAAGCAAGTCTGCTTGCTCTTTTGAGAGACTTACCAGGGCATATGGGACACCAGTTGTGCTTTACTGCAACACACAAGCTTCTGCTGTCAACAAAACTGTGCACTGCTAGAAACAAAATTAAAAGAGAGGGGAAAAAATTAAAGTTAGCTTTTCTGGAAGGAAGTTGCTAGTTAAGAACATGGTTGTTGGAAACAGGTGTTAATCTTTACCGGCTTGGTCCCTACAAGAGTCACACAGGGCGCCCAGCGTCCCAGATGTCCCTGTGCTTCTTGTAATGTCATCACCAGCTGCACCAAGAGTGAAGCGACTTCTTCTCCCTTCCCTGCCCTGAGAGACACAGAACAAATAAAGGGGGAATATATTTGGCAGGAAAGTCCTGCCTTGGTCCGCGCTATGCTGGCTCTATCTGCCATTTCCCATTACAAACAATAACAGTAGCAATTGCAACTTAGCTGCCAGATTAACTCAACAGCAAACTGCTAATACGAATTTTAACCGACGTATGATTTTCTGAGCTCTGGCCACATTACTTGTCTCAAAGAAGTTCCTTCTCCTTCCACTGCTTTAACACATCTTACGAGTTTGGCAGCGCTGCTCCGCAGACCTGCAAACCTGCAGGAGGTTCCTGTTGGTGGAAGAGTTTCAGTGCAGCTGAAATGCAGCCCTGGCTGGGTGCGGAGCCCCAGCCTCCCAGCAGACTCACGAAACCTTCATGAAGCAGTGGTGGGATGGGAGAGAGGTTTCAAGAAACTGCTCTGCGTAGTGCGCTAGGGCTATTGCATTGTACTTGATAACAGAAGGAACCTTTGGCATCGTACTAGACTTACTCCCACTCTTTCTGTGGAGGTAGTAATAGTGGCAAGAATTACATTCCCTTCCCTGTCCACCCACCGTACCAGGTGAGTCTGATTTTTCAGACAATATAATGTTCACAGTTATCTTATGAACAGATCCAGTTTGCAGCCATCAGCTGTAACGCAGCAGCTTAAGTATGCAGCACACGCAGCTGTAACGTACATAGATAGACCAGCCATGTGTTATTCTGCTTCTGGTCTTGGGCAATTAAACATCTGCTTTCCACAGGGAAATAAATTTTTTTGTATAACCCTAAGGGAAGAGAAGCTGTTTTATTTCATTTTTCACACTACACATTTACTCTTCATTAAGACAGATTACAATTAAGGCAGCCCAGCATAACTCAAACCATTCCTTTCCACCAATAATGATAGGGGGCAATTTTTGATCGCTGGCCACTTCAATTGCCAAACTATCATTCTTTTCACAGTTACTGCCTGTTTATTCAAAGAGCCTTTGGGGAGCTACCAGCTAATGTGCTAGCTCCAAACACTCCCATGGCACGATTCACATCCCAGCCTCTTTGACCCACTTCTAATCATTACATTCAAATCATTATTTTTAGATTACACATTTATGAAAAATAACCCCTATGCAAGCCAGAAAAGCCAAACTGAAGACAACTTGCAAATTCAAACCATCTCACACTACGGCAATGTCCAAGAGCCATAGAATCAGAGAATAGTTGAGGTTGGATGGCACCCCTGGGTATTATCCAGTCCAATGCAAATGCCTACGGTCATCTCTGCTAAGAGATACCATAAATATAAATCTGCAAGTACAGAGCAGAGACATGTTGCTTAGAATCCCAGCATTTGCAATGGGATTTTAAAGCTGAAATGTTTCCTGTGATGTGCACTTAGCTACAGACTTTCAGAAAAGGCAAGGGTACTCCTTGTAATGATTTGTCCATACAATTTCTTTTGTTAGGTATCCACATATGAACCCCCATACAGGCAGTCAAGACATAGGAGCCAAGTGCACACAGCTGTTTATGCTCAGATAACTATTCTCTGTTCACTGCTGCAGCAAACTGCATGTAATTGCTCATGTGTTTACTAAAAGGGAACACAAATCCGGCCCCTAAACTTGCCCAGTCCATTTTCACTCTTCACTAAACCGCAGTGGCTCCCCCAGACAGGTCTTCACTTTCCCCATGTTTTCCACTTTTTGCACATTTAGTGCATTTCCATTTGCAATTTTCCACATTTTCCAGTGCAATCAAGTGTGTTTCCAAGCAGTTGGGGGTTTGCAGATATACACATGCATTTTACACACTTCGAGACTTCTAAGGCAAGTGAAGAGAAGAAACAGTTTGGCTCCCCCTAAGCTATCATGCGGATCTGGAGCAGAGCCAAGAGGGTGCGTGTACATGTGTGAAAGGAAGAGAGAGCACTAATGAGCTCAGGTTGCATCCAAGACAAAACAGTTACTCATTGCCAGAAGCCAGTGGCTTTGCCTACTTGAGGAATTCCCATCCCTGACCTTTGCAGATAAAAAAAACCCATTGCATTTAGCCAGTCCTTCATCATCCTCTCGTTTATCAAACACAAACGACTATCTCTAACAAGTCAACTAAAGCATACAGCGAAACGCAACGTTCCCAGCTCTTAAGCCTATCGGTTACAAGCAAAGAGCCAGTGGCTAAACAAATAGAAGAGTAATCTTTCAGAGCCCAATTGGCTTCCTATCTATTCTGAGAGTGCCTGCAAATTCAATGGTGATTTATTAACCACTATTGAAGGACAGAGCTGTTAATAAAAGCTCACCTACAAATACCTCAGAAAATGTCAATACCCACTAATGATGAGTTCCTGAGATTCCCATTTAGCCCCAAATCAGCACAGCACAGCACAGTGCATAAGCAATTGCTTCCATTCAAATAATGTGCTTAAGTTCCTTTAGTTTCTTTTATTTGAAATAAAGATGTAGACCCAGAAAAAACAACAGCACTTTTCATGACCTAAGTTCTTAGAGGCACAGCTGGCGACACCATAAAGTTAAGATCATGTTCAATGTTAGTGAATCAGGATCGAACTCAAAAAGAAGAGGTCTAGAAGTAGTGTCCAGAGGCTCACGCTTGCAAAGATTGCTCGGGTATTATGGCTTACTGGCATCTGCATGAAAACTACAGATTTAGGGTATTTTTCATGTACGCTGGCCTAAATTTGATGTAGTTCAAATGAGAGCAGAATTTGGCTTCGTATCAGTGGAAGTGTTAAGTGTATGATCTCTTAGGGCTTAATATTCTGTGTGACTATGCTTTTGTGGAGAGCAGGGTGTTATGCTAAGGGCCCTCTTCGTTAGTTTACAGACTTCTTTTTTAACGCTTGAAACATTTTAATAGTGCCAAGGACCATAAAGCTGTTGTGGCAATTAAAAAAAAAATTGATTACATTTGTTAAGTAAGGTACCAAAAATCATACTATTCATGATTGCCAAAAATAGCAGCTTTGGATTTCTCATAAGAATTTCAGTACTGAAAGCAGGGGAAAATGTCAGAGCAATCATTCCTCAGTCTGGGAATCAGCAAAAAAGCTTAGTGGTCCAGACTGTGCAAGATCCACAGTCCAGACTCCCACCACTGTGTCCCTCTTATGCTCATTTAGACATGTGCAAAGTAGGTATAAGCTTCTATTGCAGCAGAGAAATATTGCTGCTTTCCCAGTTTCCAAAAGTTTAAATGACAAAACCTATTATAGGCCAGGGGAAAATCAGCCCCATAATAGCAGTTGTTTAACTGAAACTCCCCAGATGTTTGGGGTTTTTTTTTTCAGGAAGAAAAATTCCCTGAGATTAACTTTTTTCTTGTATTATTTCTAATAAATTCTGGGCCCAACCCAATGAAAATATGTTGAAAAAAGCTTTTGTCAGACTTTTCCATGAAATTAAGAAAAAGGATCCAAGTAGAAAAATTAAAGGAAATTTTAAGAATTTTAACTTAATGTCAAAAATTCCTTCATTCAGGTTTGAGCTTAAATTAGGGGTAAAGCTTTGGTAGAGATTCCCCCTTACTTTATATAGTTAGTTTTGCTGGTTCTGAATTACAGATCTACAAGTATTTTCATTGCATTTGTCCCATGTGAGAGTTCGTTAGACTGTTAAATCCGTTTTCAATAAAACATGTGAGGCTTTAACCGTGCATAGACTAATGAATGTCTATGCAATAATGATATGAACTCCATCCAATATATGTGCTGTTCACAGCATATTAGTAAATATCAGGCAGAATTGTAAGTCATTTGTCGTAAAGGAGCCCATAATTTAAGACACCTAAGGAATTCCAGCGCTTTGCAAGGCAGTACATGAAGTAACATGCAACTTATGCTGTCATTATGGCTTATTTGAGAGGTTTAGATAAAGGGGAAAAATGCCAAAAGCAAACTAACACTTCAGAGGCACAGTTAAAAAATGACATGCTTTTTGGTGGGGGAGGAGGAGTTTTAATTCTTCCCTTGCTGATTTTTTTTTTTCAAATCTGAGTAATTATGACATTCCATTTCTTGCACAGCTTAATACCTCGATGTATTGCCCAGTCTGTGCTGCTCAAATACATTGTCAGGACACAAACTTTTCTTTCCTAGGGCACAGACCAAGTGATCTGATCCTCTGCTGTCAAATTACCCCATTTGTGTCTGGAGCAGGACCCAGTGGGGAATACGCAGGAATCCTGCAGATCAGCCAGGAAGCACTCCAGCCCAGGAGAGACTTCCCCAATTCCCTTCTCAGGCACCAGTGCCAACATAATGTTCTTGGCTTCAAGAAGTGTGAGTTTCTGATTCATTTTTATTTCTAAATGAACCATTGCATGGTGGAAACCCCAAGTCTTTCCACTCCGGTGATTGCCGTTATTATTAGTGACGAGTAGTAAGGGAACATTGAGTACCACAAAAGAAGGGCAACCTTTACTGGAGGTCAAAATACTATCTCAGATCCAAGCTGATAGCACTGTTTTGTGTGGGTAACCAGTTGAAGAACATGTAGGGAGGTCCTTCTGTCCAGGATGAGCGGGGTGAAGAGCATCATCTCTAGGTTCATGATGCCACCATTGCTCACAGGAGAGGAAAGGCTCCTGTTCGGAGAGTAGGGGCTCTTGGTGGGAAAAGGGAAGGTAGGAGGACAGATGTGGAAAGCAAATACAAAGAAACAGAGACATGCAGAGGGGAGAGAAAAAGTGAAGGGCAGTGGAAGAGAGAGAAAAAAAAAAATTGGTGAACTCCCAATGACAGAGCAATAGACTATCCACTTCCCCTGGCCCCAGTGAGCTCTGAGGCTTGCAAACACAGCAATACTAGATGCTGCAAGGCGAAGAAACATTCGGACTCCTATTTCCATGGAGATATGACAGACCGGGCCTTTGCAAGCAGGACATGCCTAGGATAGAAACTGCCATGCAGCAAGTACTGACTCCTCTGCAACTTGCAGGCATGGCCCCATGTAAGATGGCTTTGTGTTTGGTTTTGGCCCTTTGCAGCATGGCTGCAAAGCCATGGCTCTGATTGCATGCCTGGCTGTAGACTACTGATTAATAGTCCTACCCAAAAGTGAGCTGGTGAGCAGCTCTAGATGAAGGAGCCAACCTAAAGCTGTGACATAGCTTTGGAAGCTTAATGAGATATGTCACTCTTAAGAGATTAACTCAGCAGAAAAATTTCCTTTTCTTTACACCAGAATTAGCCTCTTCTGCTCATGGTAAAGCAGACCGTGCTAGGCAAAGTCAGGGTTGGGTAATCAGGGCTTGGGCTACGATCAGTCTCCCAAGGCAATTGATATCAGCCAAAATGAAGAAGCCAACCATGTCTTGGCTTGGGATTTTCTTTTTTTTAATTTCCTTTGATCTCACTTCAGGAAAAAAAGCAGCATATACCAATTCAGGAGCTTCATGAGTGCAGTGTATCAACCTATAGCCAAGGAGTGCAAATCTGGGCACATCCCTTTCATCAGCTGCTCTGGAATTCTCAGTCTGGGCTTCAAGGTGCAAATCTTGGTCAATGCAAAACCATGCTCTTTCACATAGGGATGTTTAAGCATGTAGCTGACAGCTCTCACTTGCATTTTACATTATAGAGATGGCAACTCTGCAGGCACATCAGCATTTAAAACACTCTTGAGTTACTGTGTATGTAATGGCTCATATGTTTGTGTCACTGGCAGGTCTGGCAGAAACCCAATATCACTCCTGACTATGCGGCAACCCTGAGTTTAATGATCAAAACTGAAACAAAAAGCTTAGATAACATTAAAGTCACGTTTCAGCTCAATCTCTGTAACTTTGAACAACTAGGTCAAGGCTGAAAGTTTTCTGGGGAATTTTTCAGAAGGACAGGCATGTAGCTCACTTCAAAGCACATAGACTTCAAAATCTTGTCTTTTCCAGGGGGTCACTTAAAAACTGTCCAGTGTTGTTGCAGAGCAGAATTCAGGCCCAAGAACAAAATAAACCATTAATTTTCCAACCTGCTGCAACTGGGTGCTGTTCTGCTGAAGGGAGGGAGCTAGAAATTCACTCCCCACAACCTTTTGGGCCCATCACCATTTTTGATTCTCATTAATTGCCTCGCAGTAATATGGAGGGCCCCCAACGGAGATCAGTGCCTGACACCATAGATAGATATAGAGGGTGAGATTCCTCTCACCTAATTTTAGCTGTCTAAAGATTAGCTATCTAGTTTAAACTAGTCATCTAGACTCCCTTTAGAGTCAATAGAGAGAGATAGGCACCTTTGTGGTAAAATTTGTCGAGGGTCCTAGCTGATGAATTTAATGTGTGTGTTTAGGCCTGAATTCAGCAAAGTACTTAAGCAAATGCTTATCTTTAAGCGCATGAATAATCTGATCTCTGTTAAGTGGAGCACTTTAGCATGTTCTGAGTTTAAAGATCACTGTGGGCCTACGTGCTTTGCTGAATCGCTGAGCGTGGAGTGGGGCTTGACATGACGAAGCATGGCAGAGCAGAAACCAAACACGCAGCATTAAGCTCAGGAGAAAGAGGGACACAGGGAAGGGTGAAGGGAGGGAAGACAATGTTCAAGGGATAGCTGAAACTCCCAGGTGAATAAAAGACTGGAAGGATTAGAAACAACCCTGTGTGGGTATCTCTGATATCTGTAAAATTCCCAGTGGTCAAGAGTAGGTGCTCTGCCCTCCATGTTGCTGCCACAGAAGAACAAGGTGACATTCAATGCAATGGAAAAGCAACAAATCCAAAACCAATAAAAGGGAACATAGCTTAAATCCACGTGCAATGAATTTATGGACATGACCACCACAGGAAGTCACAGGGCTTAACAGTGCCAAAAACAAGGCTGAATATTTCTGAGGATATCCAGAGTGTCAAAAATAATACCAAGAGGGGAAATTACCGTGTGATTACTCAGCATCCTTCTTTAGGGCTTGAGCCAGTTTCTAATGGCTAGAAATCAAGATGCAACCCACAAGGAAATGGCAAGGGAGGGCAGGTAACCTCACGGCAGCCTACGCTCAGATCCCTCCCATCACTCTGAAGCTTTTGGTACTAACCACTGTCACGTTCACACTGAACTGGTATGTGGATCCATCCCTGTGGCCATTCTTTTGAACCTTGGTATGTAAAAAAACCCTATAACAATTTCCACACTTAAATAAACCCCCTGAATTTAAATTTAAAACTCAAGCTTCTCCTGCAATTAATGGGTCTTGGTTGGAGCACAGCACTGCATTAGAAAAGGTTGGCTTGATATTGTAAAGTAAGTCCAGTGAGACAACATTCATGTCTGTAAAATCCCCACCTTTCTAAATATCCTGTTCCTTCAAAGGCTCTTCAGGCTGATAAAAGCAAGATCTTAACTATTTCCTGAAGTGCAGGATAAAAACAACAGCTCAGTTTGTATGTGGATGCATGTTTCAGGTTTGCATGCATCTGGACCTGTAACCAAACCTGTCCTTGGGTCTGTTAAGCTGGGACATCTTTCCTAGCAGTTATTTTTCTAATCTCGGCATCATTCTGCCTGCAAATTGCTGACAGATAGATGTCATGCAGGTCCCATGGAAGAGGCTGGGGGAAAGGAGGGCAGCAGATACCAAACTCAGTGTAGGGAGAAAAATATTGGAGAAGAGGCAAGTGAGACAAGCAGAAGACCCAAAGTAAATGCAGAAATTAAAATCCTACAGCAAAAATCAGTTTCAATTGCACCACACAGCATTAGGACCTCGGTGCAAGAATGGGTGTTACCAATTTGGGTTTGTGACCTTAGTTTTTAGAACCATGCTCTTCTTACAGAGCACTGCTCTGAGATACATTTCTCTCTCTCTTCCAGGAAGGCCAAGTGGTGTAAACATCTGGCAGGTCACCTTGCTTACAGCCTGGATTACAAAAAGTCACAACAGAAGAACAAAAAATTACTGCTGCACTTCAAACCAGGCCTCTCAGATGTCGGTGGTTGGGCCAGCACAAAGGCTAGAGAAGTCTGAACTCTGAGGAATAAATTCCCCTATTTTCTTACAGAAAATCTTTGAATGATAGGGTAATTTGCCCATGCAGCTCCAAAAGGGAAACAAACCTGAAAAACATCAGCATCTGGAGATTTTAGCTATCTTGTTCTAAGAGACAGAGCAGACAGGGAAATCAAGATGATTTACTTTTTGTGGAAAACAGAAGGACACTCAAGTAGAAAGTCAGAGGAATCTTTGCACAGTCTGATACAGGACTACCTTCACAATCATTTTATTTTTCTGTTTAGACCATATTCCTTTTCTTTTCTTATGTGTGTGATAGGTACAGGAAGCTGACTGGAGATGTTTTATAGTGCATGTCAGGAAATATTAATATCACCTTTTAATTACCATACAACACCCTGAGTGCTTTCACAGGATGTGGTGAGGGGGAGAGCTTTATAGATAAAATGAGTAACAGAGCACCTTTCTGTACCTAAGGCCTTTGGAGTGCTGAGTGGAAAATTAAATTCAAAAAAACCCAATCAATATTTCTAACACAAATACATTGCTTCTAATTCTTTTGAATTGTCCCTCATCTCTTGGTATTTTGTTTCTCTTAAATGGTCTCCCTGGAGACAAGTGATTGCTTGAGGATCAGAGCTTTTCCTTAAAATAGAAGAAACTGTAAGTTTTTAGCTCCAGGTGCCTATGAAGAAAAACCTGAACAATGTTTCTAACAACCCAGAAGCTGAATAAAAGGAGTTCCATATTTCACACCCTGTATTTGTCTCCATTTTCTAGGCTCATCTCATTATATTTGGAGACCTGCCAGATGAGATATGAATATTCATTGTAAATTATCAAAACACAAAGCAAAATAAATTAGGGGAATGGACAGTTTAGGCATTAGACTGGCAGACTTTGGGTAAGTATTCCTGGGTTTTGTTGAGCACCCAAGCAGAAACCCAGGTGCTGGAGCTGCACTGAGGAGCCACACACACCAGCACACAGGTCAACCTATGGTCATTGATTTCAGAGGACTTTGGGTCAGGTTCAGCTAGCAAACTCCTGAGTTTTGACTGTTCCTTTAAACTTTATTCCTTCTGCAGAAGGTATTGCCATTGATTGATTAAAATCCTGGATCACTGGCCCAGGCTTACTCCGCTCCTGCATTGCAATAACTATGATAATTACTGCTTCAGTTCCCCACAAAGAAATGTGTATTTGTCTCTTTGTGGAGGAAAAAAATAATGTATTTTCCCCAGCAATCAGCAATCCACATAGATTTCTAATAATCAAAGGGTTTCCTCTGGTTCAGCAGCATGTTGTAAAGTAAAGTTTATAATGTTGTAACAGCAATTGCTGGCGGCTTTCTTCTTAATTTCTTGCATAAGTGAAGTGCAGGGACCAATTTCACATTTTACTGTTACCTTCAATAAAAATTAGCATTTAACTTGTCAGAAAGAACTATCTCTCATGCCAAGCGGTGTCACAATGTTGAACACTCTGCAGTAGTATGTTTCTGTTAGATTTTTTCCAGCAGCAGGGCAGCTCCCAGAATAAAAGAGCCAAGACTCAATTCCTTGTAATTACTGACAGACAGTTCTCGAAATGCATGTGCTTAACAAAAAGGCAGGCACAGAAGTAAAGCCCAGGGCCAAGTTTAACGGTCTATCGGTGATAGTCTGTAACCAATAGACACTTGAGAAATCTGTACGCTGCCTGTGAAATGAATGAAAATGGCTTTTTAATTATGCATCATCTGTATAAGTTGTTTGCAGCCAAGCCACTTAGAAGCTGTATGTTGGAAAGATCAAGATGAGAGTTTTTGTCCTGGGAGCTCTTGAGTTTGGTTGCAACTGTCTTGCCACTTAGGCAAAGCCAAAGCCTTTTCTGGTGGTTACAGCTGAGGGGTTTGGAGGCTGCTGCCACTGTCACCTTCACATACATGAGCTTTTTGCTCCTTCCCTCACCCCTTGCTCTTCCCCTCCACCATGGTTTTGAGGAACGGTCTCTCAAGGTGAGCCCCCGCAGCTAGGCTAGCTACATAGCTGACAGTGATGTAGCCATGTTGACTTTCAGGAAGGTCAGTTGGACATTCCCCGTGTGGTCTCCAACAACAACAACTGCTCAAGTCAGGCCAACTCCCCAAACCTACACCCCACATTGGATTGCCCACACTGCAGTGCCTGAGCTGACTATTTTAGATATATGTATATCTGCAAGATCTTTTGCCACTGCAATTAGCAATGTGTGAGCAGCCCAGGTGGGATCCACCTCATCCACGGAGGTGTCTACCCATCTGGGCTTTCCCTGTCATCAATGGAGAGAGGTAAGAACAGCCAGAGGGTGATTCATCACACCTCAGTTACAGGTCGGATACGGTGAGTTGGCTTCTGGAGGCAGGTATTTCTCTCCACGAGTTATAATGGGAGACTAGACACCTATCTGCAGCCAGACAGCCAATTCTGAGACAGTGAAGTGAGAGGAAACCTACTCCATGTACCTGTCTACAGTGGCAGGCACTGATCTCAGCTAGGGGCCTTCAGTGTTACTGGAATGCAATTAGTAAGACGCATAAACATTGACAGGCCCAATTGTCTGTGGGAAATGAATGTTTTTTGGCACCCTGACTTCCCAGAATTGCACCCCCTTGCATCACTTCCGCTGGTGACTCCATAGCACTTAAACCAAATAGAACTAAGGGCAAGAAACATTTGAATTGGTAGATAGAGTGTTCCTGGATGTTGCTTGATCATGTCATAAGGTTGGGCTTGCTCAAATACGCAAGTTGGTAACATTGATGATGGGTTGGTGGGTAGAGTTTCTTCCTTCATTTTCAACCATTTCCCTTTGGACAATCCTTCACATTAAACAGTGCTGAAAGTATGATTACATTTGTCTTCAATAGGAAGATCAGGAATCAGTGATAGGCCATATCCGGGGCCGTTACTCAGGAAAAAGCCTTCTTTGACCTGACCAAACTCTGAGTTAAGGACCTCCAGACTTGGTCCTTGTGAATAAACCAAAATGGAAACAATGGTGGTTGAACTAATGAGATAAAGATCACCCCCTCAGAGGGCTTTTAATCAGAAAGATTGTCTTAGTTTCTGTACAAGGGGGGCTTCTTTAAATAAAGGCCATTGTCTTTTTGAGTCTGGAAGGGATTCTGTAGGTTTCTGAAGGATTTTCTCATGCAAAAAAACCCAAACCTCTGTAGCAGACTACATTGAAGTTTAATCACTTTTCATCCCAAATGCTCGCTAAGCCTCTATTTTAGGGAAAAAGAAAAAAAAAAAAAAAAAAAAAAAAGGGGGAAAAAAACCAAACAGGGATAACTACTGCTTATTCTAAACCAAATGCCACCTTGTGTAGACTTTTTCTCTTAGGTTGTTTGAAAAATTTGCCAAAACTGTAAGGTTTTGAGAGGTGTTCTGATCTGGCTGAAATCCACACCACTGAAGGAAGGGTAAAACTCCAATTGACTTTAAGAGTAACAGGATTAGGCCAAAAATGAGTACTTCTGAAAATCCCACACCATTATTTTTAACAGTAATGTCTGAAGGGAATGTGGGAGACGCTCACAATTCAGATTCACTTCAGATGTAGATCCCAAACTTAACATAATGAACTTGATTAATTCCAAGAAAATATAATTAGAACATGTTTATAGGCATTAAGCCATTTTGATGAAAGAAATATTTTCCAGCCTTATGAAGAACAAGTCGTAACAGACTAGTGCAGGTTTAAAAATCTCAATATGATTAATGAATTGGATTGTACTTCTATCCGTAAGCAGAACTGTAATTTAATTCACTGATGAATAGTAAGAGGACAAAAATTAACCAAACATCTCGTGCTTCAAATGCAAAAAAACTTAGTAGCCCTACAGCACTTGAAGCAGTTCTCCATTTAAACCATGTTCTGTAAGAAATGTATATACCTTAAAAATGGAAGACATCCCTTTAAGCTGAATTAATTACACCGGTAGAACTATATTTATAGCCTTCAAACCTCAAGGATGAAAATAGTATTTCTATGTTAGAGAAAGACCTGGGCTTTCCAGATGTTATTTTGCAAGTTTTAGCCTTACCTCTGATAGTCTTAAGAAACAGACAGGCTGCTTAAGGCATTCTTCCTTGAAATCAGAGACAGCACAGCCATCCATCCAACACCACAAATGAAAAGCTCTGTAAAGTCATTCCTAGGTTTAAAGCATTGCTTTGCATCTGGCCATTCAAAGGAAGCAATGGGACTTAGGGATTTTAAAGCTGGTGACTACAAAAACCGGTGAACGTAGCTTTCTGCAGTCGGCAGCGGGGAACAAAAGAAGAGCTACACTCCAACTGGTTTCAGGAATTCAGCCCAGACTTTGACAGACTTTCAGGACTTAAAAGGGAGGAATGGGAAGGGAGAGCAGTTGGATCTGAGCCATCCAAAGGACTTTCTGACCCGGAAGGATTTCTTCAAGCTAGAATAACCGTTCTGCAGTAGGCATTGACAAATGTGCTTAAATAAACAAGACGGCAAAAAAAAAATTACACTTTATACCATTTTCTAGCGACAAAAGGACAACCTGGCTGGAAGAAAGGCTATCTGTTAGTTTGTCATGGCTGATTCTCTTCAACTCACAAAGTCTTTTGTAATTGGGAGGGCTTCACAGAAGTTCAGTACATTCCTGATTTTTGTATAACAGTGATAACAATGTTTGTGATACGCTTGGAAATTCTCACCATTTTACATGTTCAAAGCATTGTATAAACATCACTTAATTAATAGTTGCTAAACAGTGCTTTATTCAGGTGGTTCAGATATGCCTTTGAAGGGTACATAAGTACTTAGATTGTATATTGTGAAACAATCTGATACATTTGTTCATTTTAGTTAAGTTTTTCCATGTTTACATACATGATACAAGGTAACAAATCATGATTGTACAGGTGCTAGAAAGGAGAGGACTCACAGGGGCCCAAGGGGATATAGAGAGGTGTAATAGGATGAAACTGGAGAGGCAAATTAGGCAGACTGTCAGACAGTGTTTCCTACTGACTAAAAGCTGGAGAACTTCTTAACTGTGCACCATGCTATATTTATGGCAGTAAATGTATTAGCCAGAACGATGCATGAGAAAGCTCAAGAAAGCACGTGAATTTCAGACACACGTCCCAGAAATGCCATGGAAATATAGGGTCTAGTCCAAAGGCCATCAAAGTCAATGGAAAGATTCCTATTGAATGCAGAGAACTCTGGATCCCAGGTTTCCCAAGGGAAATTGTGAAGGCGTCATTTCTGGCTCGTTTTAAAGCAACAAAAAACTGTAGAAGAGAAGTCTGCACTGAACAGGGGTCACAACCAGTGTCTGAATTCTGCTCTTGCTTAGCCCAGTGATCAAGCAGCTGGCCCATCTCAGCCTTCCTCCTTCATTTCTTGTATTTTCATTAAAACTGAGTTGGTTGCATTTAAGTCCAACCAGAGCTACTCACCTAGTAACAACCTAGTAACAACTGATAAAATCAGTTATTGCCAAAAATTGGTCATAAAAGGCTATTACAGCAGACAGAGCAAATGACCCAAGAACAATGAGTATTGCCCTTAAGTGTAGTCCTTAAATAATGACACCAAGGTCACATCTGTCACAAAAAGAACAATTCTACTTCTGTCCTTTGTTTACCATGGTCTTCTGCATTTGGTTCACTGAACAAGAGAAGGAAGTTTACACGGTTGTTTGAAATGACTGAAAATGTCCAGGGACTGTGGTCTTTACTCTAGATTTTAATTCTTCCCATAACATATTTTTCAGAGCTAATCTGATTTAGGGAGGAGGCATAGTTCCCCTCCAGTGTTTCCCCAGAGACTTTGACCTCTTCAGTTCCTGGATTCCACCCTTCTGACCATTGCTAAATATGAAGACTATCCACCAAGTATAGTGGTGTATTTAGCCACACTCATTTACAAAGCTTTTTTCCACCCCGTTCCCAGCTTCCAGTATTCCCTCTGATTTTTTTCCTGCACTGAAATATCTTCCTCAGCTGGTTTTTTCCTTCTGTCTGTCCAGCAAACCCCCAAAGTCTGCCCTCATACGCTTACCATGGGAGTTTCTGTAGGACACTCAACTTACTAAAATGTGTGGAATTTCTTGGTCCTACTAGTTCGAACATGATTTGGTCTTCATTCAAAGTGAAAGGCAAATATTTGTCTGGCAAGGTGACTCTAAGCATTTACTACGTGTTGCTTATCCAGTTGAGTCTTGGCAGTTCTCCCTACCCTCATACAGACTGACTCTCCTCTCCTTTAGTTTTTTATGCTCAGATACACTCAAGTAAAACTTCTCCTGACTTGCTCCACTGCTGAGACTAGCAATGCTAATATCCATTCTCTCAGTGTGGGGTGTAATACTCCATTCCCATTCATATCTTCACCATCTGAAGCACAAATATCAGCCCTTCCTACCCACAAAAATAAATGCATTAAACATTACAGCTCGCTCAGGCAGGACAGTAATGGAGCCCATATAAGCACTTTGCTGGATAGACAAGACCGAGTCCTAAAATGGGATAAACTTTCATCTCACTCTTCATGAGGATAGTACAACCATTTCTCTCTGTGGGATCTTACATGAAGAAATTAGTTCTTGTGAATGTTTCATTCCCTCCACCCTCATGAAGGACACTTGTTGGCGTGTTTCCAACCATGCTAGAAGATTGCTGAAGCCTCCTGGAGGCAAGCCAAGCCATGTCACATCCAGGGGGCCCACTTTGCATTTTTGGCTTGTATGTGATTTTTGTTTTCAACTATGGTGGATAAAGTTTTCAAGTATATGATTCATCGGTGCTCTATGTCAAGCCTACAAATCTTTGCTTCTGAAAGCCTTCCCTTACTCCTAAATTATATGCCAGCCAGGCCAGAAAAGCAGAATTGTCATTCAGAGGCTTGCATACGGCCTGAGTGAAAATTACTTTGTAGGGGGTGACGTGACTTATGATACCTATGCTGTCAACTGAGGAGGGCTTTTTTTAGTTAAATGTGATGACAACTGCACCCTATTTATACCAATGAACTTAGGTGAATCAAAATAGTAACATCAAGAGGAATATCCTGGGCAAAAATTTCACACTGCTCAGTTTACGCTTTAAAATAAATATTTCTTTAGCTTACAATTGATCACTGGCTACAAATGTTGGAGAACTGTTTTGTGGCTTTGACTCCACCCTGAAAACAAGAGAAGGTTTGGGGCTTGGCTCATTCAGGATTGTGGGACTGACCAGGACTGACTTACGTGGATATACGTTGCCATCCCTACGACCAAACATCCGTGGCACCACCGGACATTTCACGCTGTCTCCAGGGCAACTTGAGCAGAAAACAACCAGCAAGGGAAGAAAACTTGTAATTTTGTGGTTTGCATCACTCTTAACGTAATTATTATTAAGGGGCTACAGTGCCCTTGTCCTCCAAAATTTTGGAGTGCCCCTTCTGAGACAGAATCAGTGCAGTCTCACCAGCAGGGTGGAAGGAGCGTATCTGGAGGCCCGGCATCCCTTTGTACCGTGGAATTTTAGGGGTGTCTTTAGGCCATGCTGAAATGAGAAGCAGCATTCCCCAGCTCTCAGCTTTCACCCTCCCTCCCTAGAGGCTTCCCGAGCAGCTGAGCACAGTCAAGCGGTGCAGGGCTTTTAGATGCATTTCATTTAATGGAGCAGGTGGAGGCTGTGCAGGCTGGTAGGAGGAGCACGCTGTTGCTTGTGGTCCCAGAAGAGTTATCCACTGCTCAGCCCATTTATTTAGCTTCATGCTGCAGGGAGAATTCACCTTCAGAGGATAGGCAAGGCCTGCCTGCATTGCTGAAAAAAAATTCGACTTGTAATGGCCACATTTTCTCTTTCGTACCCTGTGGCATGTTTACCAGAATTCAGTCTGCTCCCAAATCCCCCTTCCCACCAGCTCCCACAACTTTGGAACAGTTTAGAGGTCACTCTGCATTTTGCTGTATAGCCCTAATTACTACTCAGCACTATAATTGATACGTTAAAGCCTATTAAAATATGGAGCTGAGCCACTGCTTTACAGTCACTGCACTTCTAATGCCAAAAATCACTTACAGTTTGTTTCTGTGCTTCATTTCAGCTACTTTTAAATAAATGTCTCTCCCCAGGACCTGGACGATACGAAAGGGATTTAGTCTCAGAGTGTGAAACTTGCAGCCTGCAGCACCAGAAAAATAAAGCATTCTTACAAAGCTATTCAAATGGATTTCCCTCACTGATTGCTTCAGCCAAAAGTAAATTATAAGCCAGACATTATCAAAGAAAATCACTGTAGCACATTCCAGTTCATTTCACTGTACAGCAAGGATTTGAATGCAGAGGTGCAGGCCTTCAGTCACATTTTCATATTTGCAAGGCAAACTCACACACTAGAGCAAACATTATTTATATATGTATACTTTAACTATCATTTCTGTTATTTATTATGGCAGAGGATGCCTTCAGGACATTCTTGAGGGGATGAGCTGTCTGGCATGCATATAAAAACAAAGCAGCAAAATCAAGTAAATTTAAACTTAGTAGAACTATTAAAAGACTTAGACACCCAGCAGTCAGGCAAGGCTACTACAGGACATTTCTAAAAGCTCATGAATACAAGATAAGAGGGGAAGGGGCTGCCAAATGCCAAGGTGAAATGTGTGCTCTTGCATATCATTTCAAAAGAAACACTGGGAAACGGAAAGCGAGAGAGCTCAAAGGGCTGACCCACTCAAAAGCAGCTTGTGTCAGGGCAAAGAATAACAAGGAGAAAATACAGATTATGAGATACATATAACAGAAATTTATTAGAGAACAGCATTGTCAAGATCTAGGAAATAGAGGGGTTTCTCCAGGACATGCAAAATTCCACAAACACAGAAGGACTAAACAAACTCTACCTATTTCAAGATAATTAAATGCTCTGCAGATAAGACCATGCTGGGAAAACTCCAAGTCAAACTGAATTCTTTCTAAGGCCTTTTAAGAAATAGTTTGGCCAAAGTTTCCAAAGGCATCTCAAAAGTCACTGGGCACTTCTACTCAAGCATATAAATGGGCACGCACAGGCTAAAAGGGTTTTTTTCTGTCATTATGTTTGTTTCTTCCATCTGAGCCTTTTAAGGAGGCATTATACAAACAGAAATAAATCTTCATCTGTGTGGCATTTATCCCACAACATGGGGGACTACCACCAAAGGCTGTCAGATGCACCAGATGACATGTGGAGATGTCTTCCCAGCCTCAGGACAAATCTGGACTGACACCCCACAAGACATACAGCTTCAGAGGAGCTCAGCTAACTGCCTTATAACAGCATCTTTATGTATTTCTCTGGTGCCACACTCAAGAGAGACAGAGGGAGAGGGGACAGAGAGAAACTAATTTCTAAAATCAGTGGGGGACTATTGGGTATGATACCTGAGACAGCGGGAGGCTGGACTTTCCAGCCCTGTGTTTCTCAATTCCTGTAGCCTTGCAGTTCTCACAGGGTTTAGCACATGTGGATCTGTTTCTTCTTTCAACCATGACCTGGATTTGGCCACCAGGGAGGAGAACCCTGGACGTGCATTGAGTTCAGCTTGCTTTTCAAGCTGCTGGGAAAAGCTCTACATCAGCTGAGTCTTCTTCGGCATGGGGAACTGCCCCACTTAGAGCAAGCAATGATACCAAAGTGAAGGCCACCAAGGAAAGACCACTTTTAAAAAAGAGAAAGCCCCATGGTGGAGGCCATGTGAGGGATGTGTGGAGTCAGCGTGCCTGTGTCCCGTCTGGCAGGCCACTTGAGCGAGGACACCACTTTGCAGTTGGACACCACCCTCCTCCTTGCCCACCCCTCGGCAGACTTCCTCCTCTTTGCCATTTCACTCCTTGGTGCTTGCAGATGCAGCATGGCCCACAGGTCTGGATTTAACCCGACAGGACATTCCCAGTGACAAAATAATGCTTGAACAACCTCAGCCTCTTTAGATCTTATTACATTTCAGATGTGATCCTCTACAGCTGCATTACATATCCAAACTCTGCATATCACACTCACGTCTCCGATAAGGAAACAGCTGCTTCTGCAACTCTTGCATTTGGCTGTAACCAGTACATTATGACAGTTTGGCTCCCACTAAATTCTCCCTCCCCTTGGCACACTTGGGACGGTATCCGACTCCTCTCTCATCTCCTAAAAGGAGAATTTTATTCTGGATCCATGAGAAGAAGAGATAGGTCTCTGCTGGTGTTTATGGGGCACAGCTCAGCTTTATGAAGATCAACATTAATAGCGCTTGAATACCTAACACTCAGTCAGCTTACTGAGGAGGTGCCATCATAGCTTCTGGAGTCCATTGGACTGACAGCCTGCAATATATGCCTTATACATCACCCCTGCTACACGGTAGCACTGAGCCAGCCTCAGCCAAAGTCAATAAAGTGCCACAAAGGCTCAGGATAAATTTTAACAGGAACAGCAGTAATTGTATCTGTCACCCTCTGGAGATGTAGAGACAGCAAAACCTTCTGATACTGTTTAAGGACCTTTAAACTGCAGAGTGGCCATGGAAAATCCTCAAACTGAATGAGATTGTCCCAAGGAGCTGCTGGAGAACCAGTGGGGAGGAGCTGCACACTGCGGAGCAACAATTTGTTCCAGTTTTGAGATATGCTAAGAGGCTTTTCCGTGACTACTTCCAAACCGGACAAGAACAAGTCTTTGCCTGCCATCTGAAATATATTCTGCTAGTGTAATACTGGTTTAGGGAAACAAAACTATTAAAAAAATTATCCTGCAGTTAAGCTGTGCCCAGGAAACATTGTGGAAAACAAATTTTGTCATGTGAGCACTGGAGCATAGACGAGTGTTTTTAACCAACAAGATGATTGCTGTGCTAAGCTAGCTCTCTTTGTGCCCATCAAATGGACTATGTATTTCAAAATTAGTAGTTAATAATAAAATGTCAAAGGGTGAAGGAAGTGCAGGTTCCTTCACATAGCTAGGTCCCTGTTTGGGAGTTTCTGAGCAGTTTCCACATCCATTTGCTATTCAGCCATGCTGCCAAAATGGCCAATAAATGGAGCAGTCATAGTCGTGTTTTTTGTGCCATTCATCCCCGGTCACTCTACATCGGGCAGTCGCAACTCATTCATTTCATAAGGCCACCAAACAGAAGCCGGGTGGTGAAGGCATCCGGTCCCTGCTGAGTTGGCTTAGGTCTTCCTCGCGATGAGGGTCTGCATACAGCACTATTGGCCCTTGGAACAGCTCAGCCGCCGAAATTTGTGTTCCTTTCTTCCGATTAGTGAAACAGAACCACATTGTCAAGGAAATGCTCACAGTGATCTAATAGGTCACTCCTATCTTTAACTTCTATCCTTCAAAATAGAAGGAAATTATTTTCCAATCATTTGAAAGTTCGCATTGTGAGCAAAATAAAGCAAAGTTCACTAACCTTTCATTTGCTTTGTGAGTTTTTCCTCTTATGGGTATTTAAAGAAATCAGATGTGACAATCCTGGACAATTAAAGTCTTTAAGAAAGGTCAAAAATCTCCCCAAAATAGAGAAAATGTAATGTTTCCAAAAGGCTGCTAAATCCTTTCCAGTAGATTTTGAAATAATAATAATTTTTTTTTAAAAAAAAGCCCTCTGTTTCCCTGCCAAGTGCCACCAAACAAATCCATATTAAAGCCAGAAACCTCTCTTAGAGGCTAGTGCTGCACACCAGAAAGATAAGTTTCCTGATCTGAAAATTAATCTGAGTCATGTCTGCATTTTAGCATTTGTGAGGAGCACTTTTGTAATACTGCTAATTCCCTGATTAGTCTGACAGGACTTTTTTTTTTTTTTCAGATAAAGAGATTCTGTAATGCAGCAGACATTACCACATTGTCTTTGTGCTGTTGTAACTGCAGCAGGGAGGAATTGCAGGCTGGGATTTTCAAGGGCACATTAGCCATTTGGTTCCAGCTGAAACTCAACAGAATTGGGCACCTACCCCATCCTGTAACCATCATCCTCCAGCTCTCCAAAATGTACAGCAGGGATTTCAGCCTCTTCTGGCACAGATTCCTGAGCTAACCTCACCTCTTACGTTAATAATGTCAAGTTTTTCCTTCTCCAGCAGAGAGTGGGACTGGGATGAAATTCAGCTCTGGCTTGCTAAAGTCCTATTTTGAGAGCTCGCAGGAGACTCTCCCTCTAGAAGAATCAAGAAAGCCTTTTCAGCCTCTGGCTATTGTGCACCTCACAGCAGGTGAAAGCGGTCTCCACAGCTCCTTGCTTGTTTTCCGTGTGATCTTTCACAGCGTCGTTTCTCTGGAAGCTTAAGGAATGGCAAGGGGTGGGAGAAGGGAGGAGAACAAACGGATGGCCTATCTACAGATGCTTTGGAAAGGTAGTTTCAGTGTTGGCATCTTGAAACTTAATGGTCTTGTGTGTGTGAGCACCTCCATGAGGAATAAACAAAGCCTGCTTGAAGGACTTACTGGGGAATTCAGTGAAGCAGTGACATGACTTTGTTTTAATATTAACTTCCTACAGCATCACTCCTGGATACAATAGAATAAAATAAAATAACAGCAGAAATGCTCAGCCCTGGGTCAGAAGCAGCTCTGTCCTTAGGGCTCCACTGTCACGCTGTGTCCTGGTATTCCAAATGTGGCTGACACTACTGGAGAAAAATGGAAATTTAGAACAAAAGACACAGACAAACCTATCCCCACACATGGGAAGGGTAAATCAGCACTCAGTCCAGCTGCCAGCCCAGGCCTCCAAACACTGATTATTGCTACAACTTTGTAAAAGTCAACGGTCACTAAGGACATTGAGCAATGTGGCATCGCCTTTGCAACACAGGGTCTCTGATGCAAGGGATGTATTTCAGGCTGCAACCATTTTAAGTCTGCTTGCTGCTGTCATTGTGAACCACTCACGTTAGGGCAGCACGTGGAGACCAGGCACAAAGGCAGGGACCCACCGTGCCGCTGAAATGCCTTGGAAGTGACAGCTCTTCACCCAGAGAACAAGTTCCAGAATGACAAGTAAAGTGGGCAAGAGAGGGAGTTTATCATGGTCTCCTAATTAATTCCTCTGTAATGGAAAATTGATACTTATTCTCCATCTAGGCATTTTCCAAAGATTTTTTTTTATTTAATTACCTCTAATCCTGCTCTGGTTATTAGGTAGCAAACCAGCTGACTGCACCTACAGCCACCCAGTTAATGTCTAATGCAGTCACTGAGGCCAAAATTCATCTCTGAGTACCCTTTCACAGCTAATTCATTTATGGCAACCTGCTTAATGGCAAACTGGTTTAGACCAAAACCTGCATAGCAGAGGTCTGCTCCTATTTGCCCTATTTATACAGTGACTCAGCAACTATTTCATCATAGATACTTATTAACTGCATTTTGGGGAGTGACTGGTGATGTCAGTGGTCCTCGCAGCGCTTGTCACTATCAATACCGCTGCTGGGCACAGCGCATCATTGCTGCTCTTTGGTTTCCTGCTCCTCCACCTGACTCTCCCAGGAGGTTTCTGTATCGTGTGATTTGCACTCTCTGGCCTAGATATTGCAGGAGAACAATTACATAGATTTTAGCATCTTTTTTTTTTTTTTAAATGATGCTAACTTTCCTACTGTGACTGGATCATAAAAATATAGGCAAGCTATTATTTAGTAGGACACCAATGAATTCACCCTCTGCCTAAATATTTTTGGAAATATTATTGGCTCAGCGGGGAATTAGAAATGAATAAGGGAAATGTATTGAAGCGTTTACAACACCTGATAGATAAATAGGCCATGCAAACCCAGTCCAATTGGTTAATTACCTCTTTCCATTTTAGAGAAAGCTTATGTAATAATCCATTCTTTTCATAATCCTATAAATCTTTCTTTTTTTTCTTTCTAGAACTTGCTCTTATTGGGTCGACAGCAATTTAGCCATGGATTTTAAATAAATAAAATCAGACCTAAATACAATTAAGTCCTAGGAAATGTAGCAATATCTTGCTTCAAAAATGCCAGTTTTGTACAAAACAAAATAAAAAAGTTTATTTTCAATCAGATGATGTCAGTGCAAAAATGCGAAGAAGAAAAAAAAAAAGACCAAGAAAATATTTCAAAGGAAATAGACCCCTGGGAAGATGAAAGTGCTGTATATTAGGAGAACGACAACAGGATTGGCACAAAATAGGAAATTATAAATATAGACCAGTGGTTCTCAGCCTCTTCCGTACCATGACCCCATACTTCAAGAGAGAATAATTTGGGACCTTATCCATGTCACCATCAAGAAAAGAAGGGTGGTGGCCTGCTCCCTGGGGACAGAGAACCACAGATGCTGCACAGAGGATACTGAAGCAGACCCCCTTGGAAATCCAGAAGTAGTTTCAAACAATAGCTGCACTGCTTTTTGGAGGACTTACCTAGGTAATTTCTTAATCAGAAGCAATAATCTATCATCCAAGCTACAACTATCGTTGCTAAAAAATGTTAATACCAGAAAATAGGCCCCTAAGTTATTTAGATATCTTGGGAAATGTTAATCTAGGATGTCAAGACCTATTTTCAAAAGAGGCCTGGTAATCAGGGCTGCCTTGCTGAAAAGATGATCAGCAGCTGAGAACAGCCCGACTCTTTGTGCCGTGGCTCAGATTTCAAAGTCCATGAGAACCAGGCTGCCGACTACCTGTGCCACTCCAAATAATGTTATCAGTCACCTAAAGCAATTAGGACCCTACACGCCAGTTATCACCAAAGCAACCTAGTCATCCAAGTTTTATCTCAGTGGCATCTCTTATTTCCTCGCCTTGGCCTCATCCTGGCCTCAATGGCAGAGGCAGCTGTTGACCTGCACCCCCTGGGGGACCCTCTCCTTCCATTTGGGAAAGTGGCTCCAAAACCAGCTCAAGCTGGCTGTTCCTCTGCTGTTATTAGCCTGCTGATAGAGGAGGAGGTTGACTTAGTCACTAGCATAACTACAAATATGTTTATGGGAACTCATATCCTCTGACCAAATGTTGAACTCATTGGGAAACTTGCCTGCTGCATTTTGTTTAAAATGTGAATCGAGCGCTCGTTGCCAACACGTATTCTTCTTTGTCCATCACGTCTCATGGTCTCCTGTCTGTGTGCAGCTACATGCCTATTGGCAGGGCTGTAGCGTTGATGGCTTCTTGGTTTTCCCTGTCTGCCTTTGGCTTTGGTCCAGGGAAAGGAGCAGAGGCTTAGCTGGAGAGTGTCACTGACACTAACATCCTTCTCTGACCACCTCAGCGGAGGGGAAGATGACCGTGAAACCACTCGGTAACTTAGCTCAAATTTCACTTCAGTTCTTCCCTCACATATGCTCCCCTTGTTTCTTTGAGCGGACATGGAGGGTTTTCAGTTAGAAAGCTGAAAATGCCATAGGCTGGCTAACTTTAAAGGATTTTGTGGCAGCACGTTCACCTAAAATATAAGCCAGGTTCTCCTCAGTGGTCTTACCCAACTAACTAAAGGGTCCAGTGAATATAAAAAGCCCCTGGGAAGGCACTCTACATTCAGAAAAAATAGATTTGCATTTTGATTTTCATGACCCAGAACTAATAACATGTTCAGCATTCAAATGTCGCAGCAGTCCTTCTATATGGGGGAAAGACCATGAATATGATATGCACCTCCCTCCCCTATGGAGCTCGGTGAGCCAGTGCCACCTTTCCCCACTGATCTATGTTGTCCTCTCCTTTTGGGGGAAAGAAGGGGTTGGTTGTTTTAACCAGATTTGGAACCAAATTCCAAATCCCTTGCAAGCAAGAGATCTGCAAAGGCTGATGGCGCAGCCCCTTACTTGTATCTGGCCATGCTGCAGGAAATGAATGGGACTGTCTCCATATGAGGCTTCTCAGAAGTGTCCCCAGCTTATCAAGAGAGCATGGCACATAAATGAGAACTTCAGCAAGAAAACAGAAAAGCTCATCGAAATGCCAGCAGGGCCCCCCACCCCCACACACAAGACAAAAAGGACTTTCATGCACACAATGATTATTTTTCTTCTATCTGACTAAGACGGCCAAGCACGGAGAAAATTTTCACCGTCTGGCCAGACTTGGGTGGGCTCTGTCTCCTCCCAAAGAGGGAAATGTTTATTGAGGAACAGACCTTGATGGTGTGTCTATGTGGTGTTTGAGTGAACATGACTTGGGGACATCTGGGGACCGATTCAATGACTTATCAGGGAGTCTTTGTGAGAGCCAGGGCTGCTCCTTTCCCCATAACCTGTTTCAGGGAGATGGCTTAAAACCAGGTGTTTCTGTTACTTGGCTCATCATTGCTCCGAGGAACATTCCCGGCGTTTCTGCTTCCTCCTGCAGGCTGGGTATGGGGGGAGCACCAGGGCACCCTGCCCAAATACCCACCTGGGATGGGGCTTTCTTCCACCATTGCTTGTGAAAGTCTTCTCAGGCTGCCTGTGCTCTGCCAGGGGATGTTGAAGATCTGGGCCCTGACCTCTAGACTTCAAGCACCCTGGGACCTGCCAGGTGAGGCTCTTCACCTCACCCTCTTTTCTTCGTCACTCCACTGCTCCACCATGTCTGAGCCGTATCAGTATGAACAAGGCGATGAAGGAGGCCACTGGAGGTTTGGGGACTACTTGACTGATGGTGCTACCTTCTGCTACCAGAGAGGTGGCAACACCTGATACCGCTTGGATGCAATTCACCGGAAGATGTCTGTCATCCTCTTGAAGCCAGTGGGGACTGCCGAAGAGAAGGCACTTCTGTCATCAATTTTTAAGGTGCATTTCTCCCTGGGATCCATGATATGGCTGAACAGGTTTTCTAATTTATGTCTAGTCGGAATCAGAAGAGAAACCTAAGCAAATATGAATAAATTATGGTCAGCACACTTAGCTGGCCTGTGGACTGTTAATGATTTTCTGTTGTTCTGTTATATTCATTCATCCATGATGTGCTTTTCTGTTACAATAGAGCCTTCCTATTCTGTGCTACTGCAGAACAGCCTCTCCGGTGGATTTATATAATTCACATCAGTAAAATTTTCATGTGTGCTGATATACGAGACAGCCAGAGAGAAGAAAGTAAGTTTGCTTGGGGGCAGTGGGGAGGAAAAATACCATCGGCATCAGATGTAGGCGTTTCACTTAATAGCTTTCCTGGAATATACCCGTCTTGCCAATAGGAGATAGTAGCTTCAGTAAAGCCATCTCATTCACACAACATATGGGAGTGCGGAGTGTGGGGAAGATGAATCCTTAGAGCTACCTTTTGAAATGTAATAGGATCGCCTGGCTCGCTCAGCCATGCTGCCTGTTACCGATTTAATAGTAGAAGAATGAAATGCATCTGTGTATCTTTTTCCACCACAGTAAATACTTTATCTGCAGCTACCGGTTTAATCACACCATACACTGCACTCTGCTCCCCACAGGGAGCCCACGGAGAGCTCCCAGCCACCCCTTTGCTGATCTGCCACAGGGGCAAAAGTCCTGGGATCAACACCGCTGTCCCAGCAGCGGATGGGGAGGGTGAAAAGTCACAGCCTTCTAGTTCCTACCTTCCCCTCCTAGAGAAACCTGGTCGGGACACAAAACTGGGTGACCCCACTCACAGAAAAGCAGCAGCCATGGGTAGAGGCATGTTCTGGGCCCCTGCCACCTCCTCAGCTCTGAAACTCCGGGCTTTGCTCTCCTTGCTTGCACTGACACTGACTGTGGGGGCCCTTCTGTCCTGCTCCTTCCTATCTGTTCAGGTCCCCCACCACTTACCATCGCTCTCCTCACTTGTGGGGTTTTTTGCCCTCTTCTGATCTCTCCCCTCTCTCTATCAGTTTTCTCCCTCTTCACACATTTCCTTCTCTCCTTTCCACCATTGTTTTTCCATCATTCTTCCCTCCTACCTCACCCGTATCATCCTCTTCCAAACTTCACCCCAAGGCATATATTCTCACTGGAGCTCTTTTGCAGGAAAGAACGACTGGGCTCATAAAACATAGCTAAAGCTCTGCTTATGCACATCTTTCCTCTTTCTCCTTCCTCTCGCTTTCTTCTCTGCGCACTGCAAGCTGTGGGGGCAGAGATGTGATTTTCCCGCATATCTGCTGGCACGCATTGCACACTATTGTTCCACTGAGCTGTGAACCTACCCAGTGCTGTAGTAAAATCAAGTGGCTCAGACAAGGGATACGGTGGATATATTTGCCTTGTTTCTTGGAAACCTGAAAGCCAAAAACCTGTTTAGTAGAAAATGGTTGGACATTTTTGCACTGGGAACTGGAGGAGGGGAGAAATTTCAGCCAAAAAAATATCAGTTTTCTAACAGAAAATGGAAATGTAACTAAAGCAGATACTAATAAAAATGTTCAACTAACAATCCAGTTTCCATCTTGATGGAAAAATTTCCAGCAGCCTTAGCACAGTATTTTGTATAACTGAAAATCAGTTTGTAGTATTATGTTTATTCTCTGTGAGTTTTTTATGTACAGAAAAGCAAATCTTTTGTGGCTTACTCTTGGTGTGAAGATTTTTCCAACATTAGTCACCATAGTCAGCCTTCCTGATTAAAAATATTTATTGGAAACCAGTAAAAGATCAACACATGAAATGTAAGGTCCTGATAGCTCATTAGACTTCTAGTAATGAATTCTTCCAGAAAGTGTGATTTTCCTTGAGTAATAAAGCTTCATATAGTTGTTTTAAATTCATCAGGTCCCGTCCCACCCTCAACCCCCCAAAAATCTTGAGAAAATCTCATTTCACAGTTTCCCATAAAACCAGGTGCAAAACAGCTGCTTTGGGCATGGAAGGATTCCTGAAGCACTTCATTGGTATCAGTAGCCAGTGAAAAACCATGAAATTGAAGGGATTTTGATAGGTACATTCACAATCCTCCAAGAAGGTGCCATGGAGGATAGTATGGCTGAGCTAGTGTTTCCCACATTTGGAGGAAGGACATTCACACAGTCTAGTTTTCCAAACTCTGTGAAATTTTGCAGTAATGGCTTCATTCAACTCTGTGTTATTGTTGAAATCACGCTTGGTTTGGTCTGCGGGGATGAGGTGGGTGACTGCACTGATATCCCAAAGCTCACTGAGACCGTCCACTGGAGAAAGGAACTTCCCAGTCTTTCTTTAACGACTGTCACTAAGATAAATGGCTTTGGCTATTTCGTGTAGCATTCATGGGTTGTTGCTGTCTTCCCCATACACCTTCCGCTGTTCACATATGTCAGCTAAGACCTTAGGTAAGAGGGGGATACAACTGTATCGAAAGCCAGTTGAAGACAAAGTCATAATTCATCTTCTCCAGCTGTACTTTGATTGATCATAAGATTTCTTTCCACTGATTAGCTGTCTTACTATGAACCTTGCTTTAAAATTGTTCTCTCCAGGCAGGTTCCATAGGAACTGTAATTTAATTTAGCAGTAGTATCAAGAGCTAGGTCAGTCCTAGAAACATTTATCACCTGTGCCCCGTTCTTCCTCCACCAAACTGAGTTCTGCAGCTTCACAGGAAGATCATTTCACTGAACGTGTTTTCATCCACCTGGAGAATGGAGAGGGTGAGGTCATGTAATGTAATAAAGCCTGTAAAATTAATCCTAAATCACTGAGGAAGCAAAAGAAGCAGCTGCAGGTTCCAGGTTGCTAGCTTTTGAGGGGTTTTTTATTAGAACTCCATTGAACTACTTAGTGCTCAGCATTGATATAAAAATATGCCGTTCTTAACTACTGGTTAGGCATTTCATTCACTATGTATGGTATTTGAGGAAGACATAATGATACATGCTTAAAAGAGTCAAAACAGTGGATCATACTTGGATACTCGAAGAATGACAGTTCTTTTTTTCAACCCTACTTTAAATTGTTATTTTAAAGAAGAACGCTGAGTAAATTACAACGGCTTTAAGAAGACAGGTCACCGATTGGGACAAATTCTGACTCCGTGGTATTGTAAAGGATGTTTTCCAGGGCCAGGGGGGAGGTGGTCATTCTGGCTATAAGACTGATACCAATGATACTCCTACTGTGAGGAAAGTATTCGGTTTTCATCATTTGCTTAAAAAAGTACCTTTTTGTTTTAACAAATGGAAACATAAATGAAAGATATTTCTGTGTGCTCTGCTTACATGAATATTTCCCAGTGTTTTTATATCTCAGTTCTCTAAGGAATAATGTTTTCAATTTCCTTCAGTCTTGTACTGAAATGTAAAATAAGACCTCTGGGCTTAAGGACTCCATAAACGATAGTTCTTACTTGCTTTCTATTTAATTAGCATGAAACAGATCACGTAATCATTCAGGGATAAATCCTGACCTCTCTGGAGGGAGAGGAGAGAAAAGAATAAATGAATTTTCTTCTCTTGTCAATAGCATACAAACAAATGCAGAAAATACATGAGGGTGAACTGGCATTTATCATTCTATTGAAAAGGCAGCCTCTAATCGGAGGGGCAGGCTGGCTGGTGAAAGTATCTTACCAGCAGTGGTTGGAGAAGGCATTTAAAATACTGCTCCACATGCTTTGTGCCATTACAAATCTTACTCTGAGTAAACAAGAGTTTTCAACTGCTAAACAAGAGGTATCTACCTTCCACTGCCTACATTACCAG
This sequence comes from Fregata magnificens, assembly GCA_013389945.1. Taxonomy (NCBI): domain Eukaryota; kingdom Metazoa; phylum Chordata; class Aves; order Suliformes; family Fregatidae; genus Fregata; species Fregata magnificens. The sequence goes on along the minus strand of WAAD01013153.1, from coordinate 53,739 downwards.
CATATTCCAAGTCGACTTTTGGTTAAGAAAAGGCCACAGATGATGAAGAACCATTATATAACTATGTCCATAGGCAAGAAGAAACCTTGGCCCAGTGCTCTCAAAACTGTCATTATTTATTGACACTTCTGACAGTTTTCCATTGAGAAAGCTACCTCTGGAAAAGCAAGCAGCAATGTTAACACAGCCCGTAATTGGTTAGAGACGCACAGCTGAGCTTTCAAGCTCACAGGCTCTGGAGACCAGAGCGCAGGGACTAAAACCAGGACATTTTCCATCAGCAATTCTCACATCCAAAGCCATGTTCCCCCCTTTTCCAAGGAGAGGACAAAATCGGTGACACAGGAGGCTTTCTTCACAGCTTGGGTTAGCCCTGAGCAGATGAGGTTGGAAAGAAGCTTTGAGATGCTGTTTTGTGTGGAAGGGATTATTTTAAATACTACTACACTGCTTATATATTTGCTTTAACACTGGATAGCCAGACATCTCCAAATACAGAACAGATTTAGCACTGACCACAAAAAGGAGACTGTTCCTCAAAGTCTCTGCCTTTGCAAGAGCTGCATACTGGTTTTGGTCCAGGGATTTGTTGGATGTTATGAACCTGACCTGCTGTTCTCCTGAACTCCAAATAGCTGTTTGTGCCCATGAAGTGCAAAGCCGGTACAAAGCCAGCCAGCCCAGTGTGCTAGCAGTCTGCATTTATTTTTCCCTGGAGAGGCTACTACAAACTATAGATGCAGCAATAAACATCTGAAATGCCAGGAGACATGGTCTACTAAAATGCATGAGGGTAAGGACATAAATGAGTGGAACAAGCAGGTACTGGAGAAGCAAATTAGACACTTGTCTTCCTGTAGCTAATTTAAATGGGAAATGGGAGTTGTTCCAGGTATTCAGTAAACAGGCTTGCAAATTAGCTTCCCACAGTTTCCTTATGCTGCTGTACATGCATAAAGAACATGTACTGCGGTTCATTGCTGTAACTCACTTTGCTTCCAAAATCAGTGAATTTCTCCATTATTTTCAGTTACTTAAAGAAATGTTTTCATACCTGGTTATGAGCAAGTAGGATAGGAGATAACCGAAGGTGAGTGCTGGACTGTTAATAACCAGGTAGCCAGATTCTTTATTTGTGAAATGTTTCTTGAGTCTGGTGTTACCAGGGGATACAAAACTGCTTTTCAGCAGCTGATATCGCCCTGTATGAGAGAGGCTCAGAACAGCTTCCTATCTTCATCCCCTTCTTTAATTCCATATGGAGGCCAGTTCAGGCTTCAGAGGAGAAGCACAGAGGGAAGGGGACTGCTTGCCAGAACTGAATCAGCTCCCGTTCATGAGGAAAAGGGGTCTGGAAGGATACTCGTTATTTAATAAGGAACAAAATGGTGTAAACCAACCAATTACTTCAGACTCCAATTTTAGCCCTAGATTAGTTTCAGTCTTTACCCCAAGATTAATCCATATGACAAGAGATCTAACTGCCTGTGCTTGCCCTCAAAATATCTGTTCTCTGGCTCAAGACAGCAATGAAGATGGTGTTACTGAGCTCATGACAGTCTTTGGCAAGTAGGTACATGTCCCGTAAGCTTTAACAAACAGTCCCTTCCTACATGCTCCCTACCCTTACATGGGATGTAACACAAGAGTGGAGGAGCCCTGTTTTCCTCGCTTTCAAATTGGTCAGAGACTGATATGTTTTAGCAATATAATGTCAAACTTATGGTCCTTGGCTGTTGAAGTACCAGCAAATGGGCCCGCAAAGCTCAGAGCAGGACACAAGAACACCAGAACTACAGATAAACCATTTTTGCTGGGAATATTCAATTTGCTACCTCGTCCATTTAATTTGAATGTTAAAGGCAAAAAAGAAATCAGCATTTCCAGTTCTGCTCATTCCTTATATGGTGAAATGTTAGATAACTTGTGTTATTTATAACCTGCACATTTGGCATTTTTTTTATAATGGGGGGAGGAGGAGGACATAGTGGGTAAGAAGACTCTGGATTTTTTCCAGTCTAACTGAAGAATTAAGAATTAAACTGTGTCACAAGAGCAGTCAACTTTATACCTATGCCTTGTAGAAGGGCAAATCTTGAGCTGGGCAATTAAAATGGATGTGGTTTATGACTTTAAAAAAGGGACTTACAGGCATAGCACATACAGCATGGTAAGAGGTAATGAACACTGATCCTAAAGCTTTGAGCTATAAGGTGGTCTTTAAATGATTGTATTTCAAGACCTCCACACTTCCCAACTCAGTAACATTTCTAACAATAAGACACTGGAAATAGGTTTTTGGACTTACAGAGATGGAAGATGTCTCATATAAGCTCCTGTCCTTCTCCCTGCCATGACTCTGTTGCATTTTCAATCATGATGAGCTGCCCAACTTGGCTGTGCCGCTGCTTGTTCCCAGGTAAGGCGCTCTCCATCCCTCTTGCCACTGCTGTTCGTGCTGTGTTGTGTCATCTGGTCATTTTATTTTTCATCAGTGTCATTGTTCTGATGCTGAATCCTGCCAAACCACACTAAAATGACTTCCCCCCCCGCCCCCACGGTGTTTATGTCACACGTAGTGCTGAGCAGACCCATACCCCCACCCCAGGTTTCACGGACATCACTCGCCAGCCCCTCTTCCACACCCCAAGAGGCTTTTATTTCAGATGTGAAGTGAAGGTCACACCATTACCCTGCTGCTTACCTCAGTCTCCTGATCAGCGTGTAATGACATTTCTCTGCCATAATCATGAACGGGACCTTTTCTTAAAATTGGGAAACAGGCAATTTTATTTCATAGAAATCACTTTAGGACAGATGACCTTTACCTTAATGCATGTGGCACAAAGTTCTTTCAGACATGCTGCAGGGGTACGTCACAGAAAACTCAGAGGGCACATAAAGCTGTCCTATGTTGTCTTCCCAAAATGTCAGTTATTTTCTGCCTAACAGCATTTAACTTGGCGGAAACCTCTTTGCATGCAACAGTCTTTGTCCTAACTCTTCGTTCAGGAATAGCAATGATATACGGAAGATCACAGGTTATTTCTAAACTAATACTAAGCCTAAAGCAAAGGTAAGTAGGGCATGACATATGTGAATTTAAAGGCAGTCTTTAGCAGTGGTTAAAGATTGCTTGCAGATGTTGACTACTTTTTTTTTTTTTTTTTTGCCTTGCTCTGCCTCTTAGAATATTGTTTTCAATGTCCTCATTGTCTTACTAGCTTTCCCTTCCCCCTGGATCCAGCGACATGCAAAAGGAATGACGGTAGATGTTACTTTTTCCTGCTCTGTGGCAGAGAGGAGTGTAGGGTTTCAGAGACTGTAAACTATTTCTTCTGCACTGAGAGATTGACTGCATGGGTAGAGCCCATTAAATATAGCTATGCTGACAGTATCGCTTCGGAGAGTTCTGTGGGAAAAAATCTGTCTGCACTATGTTGGTACCTCCAGCCAGGCAGCGAGCTGTCTTGATAACTCATTCAGATAATGAATAAAATGTGGAATGAATTCCATGCAGGATCAGCGCTCTGTTGATGTGAGAACCGGTTACAAAACGTACGACAGGATCCTCCTGTGGCTGTTGTTTTAAGCTTGGCAAATACCGTGGATTGTATATGCTAAAGTCAGGATATTATTAAAATAAACCCCCCAAAACTCCAGAGAGTTAAGATATGATGCGGCTTCCTTTGAGCTCAGGTCCCCTTATTGCTGAGATATGTTGTATGTGAATGCAATTTATATGAAATTCTTTAAGACTGGAACAGCCTGTTATTTCTGCCATGCCCAGGAAAATCAGGAAAGGTATGTAGCAGTAATAAATCAATTATTTCTTACAAATTAGACTGAGATAACATTGCCTAACAGCAGTCTTCCAGATGGTCGGGATGAAAGGTGGACTGGGCTGGAGGGGAAGGGAGGATTTCTAGATAACCAGAATAAATGGGATACAGTTTAGCAGTAGAACTGAAAAGATCCAGAGGAATGACACCTGTGTGTGAGGAAACAGATATCTGAGAGCTTAGGTTATGTCAGTGGGTTGGCAGAGCAGGTTTAAACAAAGACATTTCCTAGACATCATCAAGGAGACAAATTCTTTACAGTGTTGAATTAGGAGTAACCATGGGGATAGGAAATGACAGATTTAAATAAAACCGGGGTCATTTCTAAATATTAAGGGCAAAATATACTCTTCCCTAAGAGAAACAGTCAAGAGAGGAGTGGAGGAGCAGGCGCTAAAGCAGGCGGTAGGAAACTGGGGAAATGGGAGGGCAGCCCCAAAGCCAGCTGCTCCGCTGTGCAGAAATCAGCTGCTGGCCGCCTCCGACGCTGCGTGTCCCTGTGGCCAGGATGAGGATTGAGTGTTTTCACCCGCTCTTCTTGGGCTAATTGCCACTCTGCCGTTATGCATGTGGTGGAAATCACTCCCTTGACACACAGGGAAGCCTGTGATGTGGTGTGTTTGTACTCACCCAGTAACCCTCCCTCAAATGACACAGGATGCCTTCCAGCTAGGAGAGATCAGTCCAACTCTTCCTCTGACTGGGATGTTGAAAACAATAGTAATTACCAAAAAAAAAAAAAAAAGGTTTTGATACTGCAAGTCTATTTCAAATGTAACTCCCAGAAGCAGTAGGCTTTTCAATTAAGCAAAGACCATAAGCAAAGAAACGTGATGCTGATTAGCTAGAAATTAACGTTAACTCATTAATATATGTATTTGGGCATATTAAAATATGAAATACATCAATACTAATATATTAATATGAATTATTTTAAAGTTCTTCTGTTCCTAATCACAGGACTAAACCATTACTGTTACTGAAGAATATCTATACATCGGTTCCCAAAAAGCAGCATAGTTTGTTGAGCAAGCTTCTTTGTCAGCAAAACGGGCGATTGCATGAGTCCCTCAAGGAGGCAGAGGTTCAAAACCCAAAAAAGTCCCCGACTGCCCACCACAGATGGCCAAGGGGGAGTCCAAGGAGCTGAAGCCAGCCTGTGAAGTAGTTCTGTATGGTTCCCGTGACAAGCCAAGAGGATAAAAAGTAATTTTGCAGGTATTTGTCAGCAAGGACTCAGAGGGTCTGGTGAAGCACCGCACAGATGCCAGGCCCACCTCTGAACATCTGGCTGGGACTAAGAGCGGCTCTGGAGTGTAGGAAAGCTGACTGTGATAAACCAAATAATCCCTGGTAACTCTCTGCATAACAGGCCAACGCGTCTCTCCCTGCTAACTCCAAGAGGGAATTAGTCACACATATGATCTGGGAAGAACCTGAAGGAATAGCTTTTCACTCCGTGGGAAGCAAGAAACACTCAACATCATTTTGTTCCTACACCTAAAATACTGGTGAAGAAATACATGTTTTACCAGAGGCATTTTTTGCAGTGTATCTCAAATCTCTGCCACTTTCCCAGCACTCCTAAGACAATTCTTCAACATAATTCTTCCCTCCGTCACTGGGTTTGCTCAGGTCTAATTGCACTTGGGCAGCTGCTGAGAGCGCGCAGTGCAAAAGCTCATGGGGGACACACTCCAAAGGAACAGGGCAAAGGCAGATAAAAGTTTTATGTCACTTCTACTTTATGCAGATTCTGGCCTGAACTTGGTCCTAGTACAACATAAAATAGCCCCAGGTTCTGCTATAATTCAATTACAGCCTCCCCACAGCTGCCTCCAGGATGATGTGAAGATCAAAATCAACTGAGGGCTCTCACCAGGTACTCAGGTCTCACTCTGCACTTTGCATATGCTCTGCATCAGTCCCACTGTCCTCATCGAAATGGCTATTTTTCTCTTTTCAGACAGAAAACACCCACATCTGCCATATTTGGATGCTGGACATCTGAAAAAAGAATCACCCATGAAAACAACCTGAATGAACCTGCTGAATGGCAAGCCACTGCCAGCTAGACTGAATGATTTTTCTTGCAGACGTGTTTTTGCTATTTTCTCCTCTGAAAGCAATAGAAAAGGATGGGGGAAAGGGCTGTTTTCTTTTCTCACACATGCACCCATCACCAACAGCTTTGTTAAGTCCAAAGAACAGAACCTCCTTTCCCATTAATGATGCAATAACTAACAACCCAAATCCTACATGTAATACTCAGAGCTGGCAGGCAGGAAAATGATTTCTGGGTTTTTCTTGTTCTTAAAACTTGTAAATTCAACAAAGGTATTTCAGATGTTATTGCAAGGTAATAAATATGGAACCTCCCTGCCTCAGAGTCCAGAAATTTCAGGGACCGAGGTATTTAGTGCAGATATAGTGAAACAGAAACATGAATCCCTTTGAGAAGGAGGCAAGGAAAAAACAGAGAGCAAGGCAAGAGGACGAGGGATTGTTCTGAGGTCCCCTTGGTAAGTGAAGAGGGTGGGTGGTGCAAGATAAAATCAAGAATTTGACTTCTCGGGAGAGATGGATTTGAAAAAGAAAAAAACCCCTACAGGCCAAACTAAAAATGGTTATCACGGTGAAGTTATGGGCTGTTTCAGGCTGCCAAAACAAATAGCTTGCATCCCAAAGCAGCAAAGGTTACATGCATGGAAAATGGAGCTATCCCTGAGGACTAACTAATATACTGCAATTATTATTATAATTTTTTCAGAGATCTTTGTGAAAACCAGGGCACACTGAGCTACCTAGTCTGACTGCATCTACAAAAGTCTTAAGAGGAGGTGTTCCAGACTAGAAATGTTTTCCCATTCCTAGCTTGGCTAAAATCAGCTAATGCTGTTTGAGAAGCGAAGGCAGTGTTACTTCAGCTATTAACAAGCACTGTTTGAGGTTACTGATATACAAAAAATGCTTTGAATTTCAATAAGTTTGAAGTTATTTCCTAATACAGCTTGCGCCACTTCTGCAGGAGATATACCCAAGCAAAATGCAATCACTTCTGGAATTTCAGCCAAGTATGGGTACTACAGGGAAACAAAAATCCACGCTTCTGACAAGGTTGTATCAATCTCCACTTATCTGCTGTTTCGGTAAGACTGCCAAGGTATTCTGAAAGGCAGAGTCTCCAGCCTTGCACTTACACTTAATGCAGCCTTTCTGCAGAGTTTACTGCGGATTAGTTATATTATTATGCAACTATTATAGATTTATATTACTTATTATATAAGAGTATTGCTTATTTTGGAGCAACCTGCACAGTTGTGTAAATTCCCCCGTGTCCCATTTTTCTTCTAGAAGTGTAGCCTAATGGTTAGAGGAAAGGATGGGACACTAGGATCTCCTGGGCTTCTTTCCCAGCTGTGCAAACTATTTAGGGATGGCTTCTCTTCCACAGAAATCAATGAAACTCTGTACTGAACTTTCCTGGGAACATGATAAAATCCTTAATCTCTCTCTGCCTTCCTACCCTATCCTGCAAGATATCAAGCACACTAGCTCAGCCCGTCCAGCAAAGCCCTTAAGCATATGCATGTTAAGTGCAGAATTGCTGTAGCCAAAGCCCATGCTTGCGGTAAGCGTGTTTCTAAGTGCGCTGCTGTTTCCAGAGCCAGGAATGAGTGGGGGGCGATTATATTCATCTACCTCCAAAGGATGTTTCAAACATTAAGTAACAGGATTCTTGGAGACTGTGCACAGGATGCAACAGTGAGATTATCATTTCTATCCCTATTCTTAATACCTATTAATGGAAATTGATGATAGAGTATCTATATCTATACATATACAACATCTCTCCCATCCTGTCAAGGCCCAGCATTATCTGGTAAAGAAGCAGCGGTTTCAGGTTTGAGGAGGGGGAATAAGAAAAAGGAAAAGCTGTTTATAACACATTAAACAGATACCGTTTGGAGGTTTACACTATCATTCTCCCAGGGGAAGCCAGAACCTACCTACAGGGTGTGTTGAGTTAGTTCCTCATTCCTTCTTTCTTTTTTTTTTTTTTTAAACTTCTTTTGAAATCACTGAGTGTGGAGCATGCCGTACCCCCGGGGAACATATTGCTGAGCTGTTACTCACACTATAAAAGGGTGCCACTTCTCGCTCCTCCCTTTCTTTGAGGCCCCGTTTTCAGGTGAGGAAAGGACTGACTGGCCAAGGCACCAGACCCTGGGGCTTATCAGCCCTGGGGCACGCAGGGGGATGCTTCGGGGGCTCAGCCTTGGCACCTGCCTCTGGGGAGCTTATTCTGGCTGGGAGTGCTCCAGCCTGGGATCATGGTGGGCTTCAAAAGCATAGTCTGGAGGTTTGGTCCATCTCCTAAAGTTGTTCTAGCCCAGAAGCTGGCATTGGCTTAACAAAGAGGTTTCTTTGCGGGGAATAGTCTCCAATGAAAGACTGTAGTTTCCCTCTCCTGAATGACTGGCTTTAGACAGGTTGGGGATTAGGAGGGGAAGAAAAGGGGGTGTCCTCTGAAATTAAAGCTGAAATCCCTCACTCTCTGTTTCAGTGGACTCTGCCCCTCTTTTGTTTGCTTTTCCCTCGGCATGCGCCAGAGGTTGGCCCACAGCTGAGACCGACGCAGGGTCACATTGATGCCCAAGCGTCGGCAATCTCGGGCACTTTCCCCTTCCCCTTCGGTGCAGCACGCAGGCGAGGCACATCACAGGCCTCAGGGCTGTGAGGAAAAAAAGAAATTCTTTACGGTTTATAGACTTCATGGAGTTCATACATCCCCATGAACCCGCAGCCTTCCAGCTCCCTAACGCACCGCAACCCAAGCTATGTGAATGAGGAGAAAAGCATCAATGTAGTTAGCAACGTACCACGGAATTCACCGATTAAGTTACTGGATAAATATTTGAGTGGATCTAGCTGACAGGTATGTCACGCTTGCAGTCTTAAAATAGGAAGGTAATGGGAAATGAGGGAGAAATGAGCCAAGGAACAGGAACAGGAATGTGACTTCTGGTAATACAGCTCGTGTTCATCAGTGCCTTTTGAGCAATATAGAGGACGTGTGTGGTGAAACTGAGAGCAAGGCACCGTCATTAAAGTAAACTGAGAGAAATTGCAGCTATGAAGAAACAGAGCATTAAGCAGCAGTTCTCCGGGAATAAAGCTGGTGAGTGAATTTATGGGGATTTACATCGGCTGAACCTGGCAGGTAGTTTTTAACGTGCTCGCAAGAAGCAGACGTAGCTATTTCCAGTAAAATCTTGGGAAGCTGTGGTGGGTATGGGCTCGCTGGAGAGGCACGATGCTCACACTGGCCTCCAACGGGCTTGTGGCTCCATGTTGGCTCCACCACCTGCCATCTCCACGAGGGGTTGTTCCTTCTGCAGCCCAAGGACCTGGGTCTGTCCAGCCTAGAGAAGAGAAGACTGAGGGAGGACCTTGTTACTGCTTACAAATATCTGAAGCGTGGGTGTCAAGAGGATGGGGCCAGACTCTTCTCAGTGGTGCCCAACGACAGGACAAGGGGCGATGGGCACAAATTACAACACAGGAAGTTCCACCTGAACATGAGAAAAAACTTCTTCACTGTGAGGGTGACAGAGCACTGGAACAGGCTGCCCAGAGAGGTTGTGGAGTCTCCTTGTCTGGAAATAGTTAAAACCCGCCTGGACGCGGTCCTGTGTACCCTGCTCTAGGTGAACCTGCTCAAGCAGGCGGTTGGACAAGATGATCTTCAGAGGTCCCTTCCAACCCCAACCATTCTGTGATTCTGTGATTCTGTGATTCTGTGATCCCGTGTTTAATTTAATAGATGAAAGGAAGAGGTCGTCCTGTAGTACAAATGCATCAGGCCAGCGCGTGGCAGCAAGACTCTGCTCATGAGCTGTTGAAACACGCACACGCACGACTCCAGACAGCATCAGCGAGGGCAGGATTAGGCATCACCACATCCATCAGGTCAAGCCTGTGAAGGTCTCTAAGGATGGGCTGATCATATTTGTGTCATTCAGAGTAAACAGTCTGGAAAGTAATTGCTTTAAAACACATCTAATTCATTTTTGACCGATTTTGCAAATGTTTCCCCTTTCCTCAATGCGGCATTGACAGGCCCTGCAAACCATTTGGCATTGGCCTGTGTGGTGTGTGCAGTCGCTTTGCTCCTTGATGTTACCTCATCAAAGAGCAGTTGAAAATGATATTTCCAGCCAGATGTTTTTCAAGAGTGGCCGGTGAACTCGCTCTGCCCTATGCCCTCCAATTCACGATTAGATAGGTTTCCCGTATGTCAATTCAGCTACAGATCAGTGATAAATTTAAGATTGCGACATGCTGACCAAAAATAATAATAAAATCATGACGGGCTATTTTTGGTTTCAAAAGAAATTCCTCTCGCTAGGTCTTTTCCAGCCCTCACCTCCACGTACAGCTGCAGCGGATAAGGAAAACAGGATACAGGGTTGTAGTGTTGGAGGAATCGAGCGTAAATCAAAGGAGACAAGCTGGTCCCTGTGTGTTGCCTGGGTTAGACCTCAACCTTTGAGCAAGGTGAGCAGTTGTCACTTGCTGGGGACTGTCCCAGTAACAGCACTGCCCAGCTGCTGGAGTGTTTATAGTGGGCCGTAGCCGCGTCTCACTTTTTCCTCCCACTGTGTCACCTCCTTCCCTTGTGCTGACAAGTGATTTAGACAGCCTGCCCTGCTGGCCCTGCATTTGAAATGTAAATCAAACACATGGGACATAAAGCTGGGTTTCAAAGTTGACTATTAACTAGGGCGGAAGGGGTGGTGTAGCAAAAACAAACAGTTCCAAGTTCAAGTCTGAAACCATAAGAGCAGGCTGAAAAACCTTCCTCCTCTTCCATCGCCAGCCAACGTGAGGGCGAGCACTTTCCCTAGGGCAGAACATATTTAGTGGTTCCCTGATTTCCTAACCCAGGTGCTCGGACTCCAAATCAAGCCTGACAACCGACTTCAAAGGGAGGAGGATGCTGGGGTGCTAAGGCTGGCCTTACACATTAGTATGCAGTGGCTTTAGTCAAGGGTTTCTTGCAGTTCTTGATGTCCTGAAAGCTTTTGACGTTGGGCTCTGTGGTGTGCTTGGGCCAATATGTAACACTCCAGAATGCTAAATTAACCGGTTTCTGGTATGGCAAATCTGGTGTTCAAAAGTAGCGTTTACTCAGCTTCACCCGGGAGAGTTAATAACCAACCATACCTCGTAAGACATGGGAGTCTCTTAAACTTGGAGGCCCCCTCTGCTGTCCTAATGCTTTCAAAACCAGTGGACGTTTTGTCCCCAAAAATATTGGAGGCCCAAAGCAAATTGGTATGAACCTGTTTTTCAACAAGTAAGAATGTACCTCTACCATTACTGAATGTAGTTTAATATTTCTTTACCTGTCGCCCCAAATAATTCTGGGGGAAAAAACCAACAGCAAATCCTATTTTCTTTGAAATAATTTCTAGCATGACTTATATAATTTATCTATCTTCGATAATTCTATAGTGACACTCTCACTATTAAGGTCTAACTTGGAAATCAGAGACATGAGCACCTGATAATACAGAGCGGTTTGAGTCAGTTCTGCTAAGCCCACCCATTCAGGAGCGAAGCGGTTTCCCGGGCTTGGCCAGGTGAGCAGCAAATCCTGCCTGGATATGAAGCAAGATTTCATTGCTCACAAGGACAATCCAACAGAAAAGAAAATCCTCATCTTTTTCTGAACTCCTTAAAGCAGTATTTTTAATGCAAATTTTCTGCCACTGAGAGATGGTGAGAAGAGCAGCTGTGAGAAGTGCTGTCCTCCAGCAAGTAGCAATGGTCCCAGTGGTGCTGGGCACCAAGCTGGCTGAGCAGGGGATGGCTCGAGCCTTCAAACACCTTACTCTGATAAATGCATGGGCCCTGGCAGACATGGTGGCGTCCTGGGACTCTAGGGAGCATCTCTGACTCTCAACCGGGGCAACCTTGGACACATCATTGCATCTTTCTGCACCTCAGCTTCCCTATTTGTGGAACGACAACACTTACACTTCTGAAAACTGATTTTGGGGAGGGAAGCAACGCTGTGGCGCTGCAGAGTGATGTTTCCCCATAGAGTCAGTTCTGTATTTCTGTCCGCAACACCGTTAACAACGGGAAGGGCTCTGCTGCCATACATGTATGCACAGGCGGCTTTTCCACCTCAGGGATCAGCTCCACCCTGGTGCTCTCTGAAGGCAAAAAGCACTAAGTGCAATTTCGCATGAGCCGCTAACCAACATATTTGTTAAGAACATTCCTTTGTTGATAGCTTGGACCATTTTCAAACAGGCTTTGTAATCTCCTCCAATATGGAAAAACATTGTCTGAAACCATATAGGATTATAATTATGTAGTAGTCTTCCTGTAAATAATGTGTCGTTCTAGTGAAGTAAACTGCTCTGCTCCTCATTAGGCTGCATCGCAGAGCAAGTGGAAGCCGATTTACTAGAGTAGCACTGAGGATATCATTGCATGATCTTCATTTCCACTGAACAACTGGATCTAACTCTCTTTTACTTTTAGGCTAACCATGTTGAGCTTTAAAATTGCCTTAATTATAATGTAGCTTTTAAATGATTTGTCATCGCTGATCATTTTGCACATGAAAGTTGCTACTAGCTGATTAGGAAAAAAAATCCACCATTGCTTCTTCTACTGCTTAGGAAATTGCAATCCTCAATCTGCAGCTTGAAAAACATGTTGCCATGGAAATGATGCTTATGCTGTCATAAATAAAAGTATTCTAGGGTCACCAGGGTCTGCGGCATAAACAGGGGCACAAATACTGCCTGGAAAAGTGCCAGAGTGGTTTAAACATATAGGAAGATAATTTTAATGGTATTTCACTTTCAGCGTTATCATCAGAAGGACTGATGAAGGTTAACGTGTAGCTGTAACCTTTGCACAAAAACAAAACAGAAAAAGTCTTAGCTATTGGTATTAATAACAGAGTAGAGAAGGCAATATTGTAGCCCTCCTGACCAGTATTTCTCTGCTCGACCGGATCAGTGTTCCTCTCCCATTGTACTTCTCACACATTCAACAGTGAAATCTAATTTATATTCATTCAGGGGTAGTTTTATTGAATTCATGAGCACAGCACATGAGAGCTTAGGAAAATCAGTTCATGTTCTATAATGCTGTATTGTGGACTACCTGATCCTGCAGGGAACCTTCCCGGATTCCCCAGCTACATCCTACCTGCAGCCCAGGAGCAACCATGGGAAATTGGCCTTTCCTTGGAGGGGAAACACTTTTGAACAAGAACCCGGCTGAGGGAAGGAGCCCGTGTGCCTTGTGGTACTCCTATGCAAGGGCGATGTGAAACGTCCACACGGGACCAAGGGACAGCACTGACTCTGTTTCAAAGGAGAAACACAGAGGCCAGCGACAGAGAGGGTTTGGGATGCATTGGTTCATGTGAATTTTCAGGAGGAAAGCAGGCAGTTACTGTTTCTGGTGGGTTCTTACTTGTTCAATGGACTGCTCAATGGCATTAAATGGGCCATACCGTGAAGCTGCCTTGGGCAGTATCAGATCAAGGATACATGCTTTTCTCTGTGTATTTTTATTACCCACACAAGCATTCAGAGCACAGGCAGTCACTTTAAATAAAACTACAGAGATTGCAAATGCCACAGCTTGCTTATTTACTTACTGTCTCTTAGTCTGCCCAAAATGTGGAAATAATGTTTCCAGAGATGCTGGAATTCATGTGCCTGTTGAAGATCCTGGCTCCTGTCCCGGATGATATTGCATATTCAAGGAATGATTTGTTCACTCCTGAGAGGGAGGAAGGACTGTACCAGCTGTACCACCTCTCCTTCACTGTTTGACAGCGTGGTGATGTTTCCACAAGGAAGCCTCGTGCCTCCAGGTTAAGCCAGCAATTATGGAACAAACAAAAGAGAATTGAAACGGAGAGATGATTCACGAGAAGAGAAAACAAAAGAGAATTGGAAAGGTGGTGCCAAGCCAGACTGACAACAAAATTTTCATTTGTCTCAGCCCAAAATGTGCAGACAGGATTCTGCATTTCTTTCGTGTGTAAATTAACAATGTCCTTTGCTATCTGCACAGGAGGATCCAGGAGGGAGCAGCTCAGCTTCCAGGGCTTTGCCATCCCACTCCTGCGAAAGGGTGCCAAAACCTACAGCCAGCAGCCCTCGGTCAAAGACAAGTAAGACCCAACCCCAATACCCTTGACTGCTCTGTCAAGTGACTTAAAAGTTCAAGAAATGGGCTTTCCCTTTTGTACTCCAATTTTTAAAAAAATGTCATCCCTGCTGGGACAGGAACTGTGTGGGATACAGGGCTGATACCATGCGCTTTATACACCTCGCCATGGATTTATCACAGAAGGGCTGGCCGAGGCTTTGAAGGCAGCTGACGGCTCCCAGCTAGCTGGGGGCCTACTTGCATTCTTAATGGGACCAGGGTGGAAAAGCTGGGCTCAAAGGTTGCCCAGAATGACCAAGAGAGAAAAAATTCCTCCTGCCACTCCTGTGCTAATCAAAGGGGTGTGGAGAGGAAGTNATATATATATATATAAAAATAAAAAAATATCACAGCCAATTCCTATATTAAGGAAGAAGCCTCCACGCTATCAAAATCAGTCTTGAAATTAATCTTGCCTGTGGTATATGGAAACTGAGCCAGACAGTCCAAGCTCCCTTAAAAGGTCTTTCAAACACCCCTAATCTGTTTACTCTGGGCTTTTACTGCCGGCGGTACCTGGGACTTCGCCTCAGAGATTTCCTACAGTTCGTGATCTTAGCAGGTCAAAGTTTCCAAAGGTGGGGAGAAGAGAGGCAATCCCTTCCCTGCCTGTACGAAAGGTATGTGCTTCTGAGCTACTAATTTAGAACCAATGAATCAGAAATAAGTAACATAAAAACCATCTAACATTTATGTTTACAGAGCACCTCCTCTAAGCAGACAAAAGCATGTGTCAACAGGGAAACTGCCATGTAGAGCTTGCGTGGCAAGCGGCTCGGCATATTTAAACAGCTTTTGCAAAGATGTTAACATGTTGCTAGGGAAGCAAGAGCCTGCACGGATATAGGTGCCCTCCTGCACCAAGACCCGCCGTCCATACAATGGGAAAATGGAGCTGCCCCTGGGCTCACGGCTTTTTGTTTTCATCTTTGCAGCCTAAAAAAAGGCAGCTCTTCCAGCGGCTGATTAATGGTCCTTCTGCAGAAACTGCATTTTGCACATATTTAAAAGTCTTGGGCTAGATAACACTTTGACCTAAAATATAATAGGGTCATTTTTTTTTTTTTCTGATAGTGTCTGACATTTCTAAGTTTTAATACCTCATTTTTGAAAAGAGTCTTTTCTAACTTGAAGAACAAAGGTGGCCAGGCTGTGGCTCTGTGTGCGTGTGCACCCTCCTGCACGTGTGTGGCTGGTGGGTGCTCTGAGCACATCGCTAGACCAGCTGTGGGACACACAGACACATCTCAGACCACCAGGAGAGACATCCCAGCCTGGCACCAAGAGGACCTCCTGGGCTGTGGAAACATGCCCAGCATAGTTCCCCCTCCCACGGGGTGCAGTCCCTGGGGAAATCAATGTCATCCCCACCTGTGAACCATTCCCTAAATTTTCTCTTCCCCTGAGCTCTCCGTGTGTGTGACACAAGCCTCGGTTATATTAAGCCCATTGCTCGAAGGACCAGAAACGACGGCTCCCATGGGCACATAGCAGCTATGCTACAGAAAGAGTGAAAACTTCAGGGAACAAGTGGCACTGTAATATATCATACCTACCCGGAATATATCTATCCGTGTACCGATCTCTATAAACACACCACCCATTTCTCCATATGGGTGGGTATATATTTATGTGTACCAGTCTCAAAATACCAGTAAGTTTTTATTAGCCCCATTTGCAGATGGGGTAATGATGACAGACAAAGTGCTGTGATCCCTCTAGGCTGCTCTTTCTCAGGAGAGGAGAGTTTGGGTCTTGTCTCTCTAGGAAAGGTAAGAGACGGAGTTGAGCTTTCCCAAAACCCAAGTAGCTCCTTGGTGCAGGAGTCTTGCTCAGCTCTCACTTTGAATCATGCTGGCAAATAAACATGAAAGTGAAAACGGTATTGTGAGACAGTTATGCAAGAGCGGGCGGATCCCAGGACTGAGCCATTGTTCCAAACATTTAATTAACATTATGAAAGCTGATTAAAGGAAAATCTTTAACCTCCAGGGAAATCCCATTTTCCCTCACTTCCCATATCTCTGCAATTTTCACAATGTAAGAAGGAAAGTGTTATTTCAAGGCATGATTCATATCAGCTACAACCTGATCTTTGCCACAGCCATGTCCTGCAGCTTAAATAATCGCGAGCAGTGACGCTAGACGGGGACACTTCTGAGGCAGCATTTTTCCCCTGTTATACCATGACCTGAATTGCCATCATAATTTCTAGACTTTGTGTCATCCTGGCACAATGACAAGTGTTCACCCACACTCAAGAACTAAAAGTTAGTTTGCAAGGACAGCGATACCTTCCCAGATGCAACAATCTCAGATACAAAGTGAGAATGACATGCCACGGTCCAGCTTTGTAACAGCAGGAGCTGTTTGCTTTGGTCAGTACAGCAAATTCCTTTGAAGGCAGGAGGCTGAAGCTCCATCTCCAGCAACTGCCCATCTAACCTTGAGCAAATCACTTACCCTTTCTCTTCTTTCAGAGGTGGGGATAAAGGCAGTGTTACCTCTCTCGGGGGGGCACTGCAAACATTAATGAATGTAACCAGGCACTGGAGATGTTTAGGTGGAAACCGCTACTGCAAAGTTATGTTAGCGGAGAGATTTGCTTTCAGCTGCAGTGGCTTTGTGAGCAAGCACAGCCTGCCCAATATTCAGCTGTGCATGGGTTGCATATTCCCTCTCTGCTCTCCTAGGCTTATTTTAATTATATGGCACGGCCAGCCTGTCAGGGACCTAATCCCAGGATCTAATCTTGGAGGCAATGGACAGCTGACTGTCTGCACTGTTCAGTCGGAGGAGCACCCTTAGGGCTGCATTGAGGGCCATGCAGCCGATGGGAAGGGAAGACATGCAGCCACTTGGCATGCAGAGCCCAGCCGAGCAGGCACCTGCCCAGGGGATAGCCAGCACCCTGCTCACCCCACCTGGCCCGGGCACCTCAAGCTCACCGGCCTCTCTGACAGTGATGGCACATGGGTGGCATCTGGTAGAGCCCATGGCACTGGGTCCTCCCCCAGTTAACAAGGGCCTGGGTGGAGGATGCATCTACACACAGCCAGATCTAATTCTTGAGAATACACGCGGCTTCAGTCCTTCCCAAGCATCACCATACATAAATACATACACATATAAATATACGATATAAATACAGCCCCTGGCAGCAATAACAATCATCTCGCATGCAGATCTCCAGTAGTTCTTCCCATCTATAGATCTTGCAGGACAAACACATAGCAGAACTTCAGGGACCATTCTGAAGAGGGGAAGGATTATCTTTTCCCACTGTTGTCTGCATTCATCTGGTATAAAAACCATTTTAATTATGATATAACAGGATCATCCTCACTACTCTGACTATGAAGAACAGGCACTGCTTTTGCGCACACAGACATCAATGAAGTAGAAGCTTTATTTCCAGGATGAAATTCCTCCTTCAAAAAGCGCTAGAGATAAACCAAAGGAATATTAATGCAACATCATGAATACCAAATGCATGAAATTCTGACTCAATAAAAGGCATACAGCTGGGTATTCTGATAAAAATGGGCCTTTATTTTTCAATTCTTCCTGTCATTACCTGGATTCTGTGTTTGTCAGAGCAACAAAATATAGTTTCTTTGATACATGGCAAATCTGAAAACAATCCTGCAAGTAGCACAACACAAAAACTCCCACAAAAAAGGGAAAGCTATAAAATTTGAGAGGCGACGAGGCTTTCAGAAGTGCCAGTTTCCCAGTGCAATGGCTGGAAGGGTGGCCTGGCCTGGCGGCAGTTCAATCATTTTGTAACGAAGGACAAATACTTTCAACATCCTGAGAAAGAGGGCGGGGGGAAGGGGGGCACAGCTCCCTTGCTTTCCCTCCTCCTGCTATTCTTTCTCCTCCCTCCCCCCACCCCTTGGATTTTCAATAGCTCTTTAGTGTTTCCATCAAAGGCTTTTACCATTCATCCTCCCTTCTGGTGCCTGCCTTCCACCTGTCTATCCATCACAGCCCTAAGCCAGGTCCTTTTTTTTTCCCCCCCTTTGCTATTTTTCATGTGGTGGGATTTGTTTATAAGCTTCTGTATTACCTAAGCTTGAGGGAAGGAGGCTGCTGGGAGGAAAGTGAGAAAGCAGGATTAAGGAGTAATAACTCAGCTCCGTTGCATTTCCATCTGAACGGTCATAAAATGTGCAAATCCTGTTCCTGGGAATTTCATGTCAGAGGCCTTCCCTGCCATTGCCCTTCCCATGCCCCTTCTCTCTCCCCCTCTCATGCAAAAACAAGCGTCGGGAAAGATGCTTATAACTCCACGGACAAGAAAGCCATGACGTGTGCGCCGGCAGGGAGAAGGCTCCTACCAGCACGTGTGCAAGGCAGACACTTCAGATGTGGGTGTAAACTACAGACAAGGGGGTGGGAGGCAGTAGGGATTGAATCTGGCAGGACAACAGGAGTAAGCAGGGAAAGGCCATTTAATACG
Source organism: Fregata magnificens (assembly GCA_013389945.1). Taxonomy (NCBI): domain Eukaryota; kingdom Metazoa; phylum Chordata; class Aves; order Suliformes; family Fregatidae; genus Fregata; species Fregata magnificens. The sequence goes on along the minus strand of WAAD01013153.1, from coordinate 35,175 downwards.
ACAGCTCCCAACACCCCCAGCTATAATTAATTAGCCTGGGGAAAAAAAAAATGTTAACTTTCCAGACTTGTTCGCTCTGTAAGAAAATTATACAGAAATTGTATGTGATTCAGACCCCATTCTACAATCTCCTTTTTAGCTCATCTACCATCACAAGCCACCAAAATAGACATGGGCTGGCTTTCTAGATCCCAGAGATCCACCAATAATCCATCTTTGATCAAGCTGCAAGACAGAAGAAGGACCACTGCCATATACAGGTCAATGAAGCTTTATCACTGATTCAAGCAAAGGTCAACGCAGCTGGATGTGGCCTCTGTCCACCCTTGCTACCTGAACAAACACATTCAGAACAGCAAGTACTGCTAAAAAAGGGAGTGTCCCTTAACCTGTCCCCAACCCTAGTGATCCCACAAACCTTTTCTTCGTGGAACTTCATGTCATGTCTGCTGAACCTAGCAACAGCTGGCAGCTTTCTTCCACTTACGGACACATCTTGGAGATGCTGAGGATCACCCAACAGGTAGCACATGTCAAAATAAGTGCCTTTGATTGATAGTTATTTATTATTTTTAAATAAAATGAGAAGAGATTGAATTGGTTGCCCATCAGCAGCTCAGTTCTTTGTTTGGCAACTTCCTGGACAGTTTGACCATACATATGACAACACAAAATAAATTTCACTTGCTTGCAGTAGCAGTTTGCTATAAACTCAGTTCATCAAGGATTTATAGTTCTAGCAGCAGTGGGGTACATGAAATGAGAAGCCCTTTCATCCTTACACCGCTCTGCAGTCTGGTCGAGATGATGAAATTGTTTCTAAGGCCAGAGAAGAGCAGGAGTTCATTCAGCCCGTTCGGCTGTGCTAGGAGGAGGCGTGCAAATTGGGTCCAAAGACGAGAGGAGGCCCAGAGAAACAGCAGCCCTTGGTTTTGCAGAACAGTCAAAAAGAAATCCTTAATGATGTTAGCCTTGCTTTCCAGGCTGGAGGGGAGCAGTACTTCCATCAACTAAATGATCTCAACTCTTTGGCTTCCCTGAGGGCACTGCAACAGGACAGACTTCGATCCCTCACCAGAGTCACTTTCAGATGTTGTGTTCTTCCCCCCCACCAGCAGCCTCAAACCTGAGCATGTCTTTGGCACAGCAGGTGGTATCCTTAATCCCATGGAGGGCCAGCCCGAAGGGAAGATTAGCAGAAGAATTTGTTTTCATTAAAATCCAACCTACCATTACCATCCTATCTGATGGTGCACGTTTAAAATGCGCATGTGCAGCTATTCTAGCAGCTCTGTTTCTGCAGGGAAAGGGCAGTTCAGCAACCTGCCTCTTCACTTTCTAATGTATGTCTTTCTTTTAATCAACAAGTAACCAAGACAGACACAGCGAAGAATGTTAAATGCACCTCCTCCTGGAGAATTTTGCCAGCAAGGTCAATGGAATTGCGATTTTGCCTTTATTAAGTTTCTTTTGACCCTGGAACTGGTCTGATTTTCCTCCCAGAGAAATTTTTTTTTATGGGCCCATGGAAAAAAAAACCCAACAAAACAGAAAGAGACATACAAATAAACACTAATACGTGCAGGAAAAATACAAACCTTAGCACCATGCACTCCCCTCATTATTAGACAAAGGTTGGGAAGGGTTCACAAGTGTAAAATGCTCATGTGAATTATGAGATTACTGCTCAGTTTTCTTTCAAGTCGTGGGCTGGAAACAGATGGTGGCTGTAGCATTTATGACGGCACAACATGTTACTGCAAGCCTAGCCATCTCTCTCTCTCTCCTCAAAAATGCAGCTGCAAGGAAAGTTGTGGAAAATCACATTAATAGTCTCTTCCACCACACAGTTTTCCAGCCCTTCATCCCTGGCCAGCACATGGACAGAGCCATCTTGTATCCCAGTAAGAATACTCTTCTAATCCCTGTCCTGAATAGTTACCACTGACTGGCTTATTTAACAGCTAGTTAAAATGTGGGGTTTGTTAGCATCGTAAAAAAGGCTCCAGAAAGGAGGTCCTTAAGGTCAGAGCATATGCCATGTGACCCCAAGCACTCCATAAGGGAAACACTCAGAAAGAAGCAATCAGACTGTCCTTCAGCTGTTTATTATTTAAACATTCAGTTCAGGCCAAGCAGGTTAATTTATAGAGAAACAGAAAGACAGATACAACATTTGCAAAAGCATCTTTGTGACTTAGGAATCCAAATCTCACTTTCAAGCATGAGTAGAAACTTTCACAAGGGCAAACGTCTCTTGATTTTCAGTAAGACAGCTTTCCAGTGACCACAAGTTTAGAAGTGTCTGGGTGCCTAAAGATACAAAGAACAACTAACCCAATATTTAAATACCTTGCCTGTACTGAAGAAAAAAATGCTCAAGCATCACCAGCTGTGTGCTTTAGTCCTGATGGAAATGCCTTGCCACCTAAAATATGTTCAAACATACGGCAAAGCTATCCTTACAATATGAGTGAAATACAAGAGCTGGCGGGCAGACCTATTCCCCCATGGTGGAGAACAGCAAGGTAACCAGCATGTGTGCAATACCCTGCACGTGATAGAGGTGCACCCAGCACCGGCTGGTGTTGACTTGGGGACAGCACATCTGGACTTGAAACCATGAGCTGAGCCTGGGGCACAAGCCCTCAACTCTCTAGTCACCATCAAGGGGCGTCCTTACACCAGGGAACTATTTAAATAGTAGAAAACTGTTACTTGTCATCCATAGCATCTCTGGGTGCTTTACAAATATGAAATATTCCTGTTTCACAACACTTCTGAGAGCATCAACTCACTAACGGTAAATCCAGTAGCCTGGGATTCAGGCCCTTGTCCAAAACCAGGATTTTAGGATTACTTCTTCAGTTGAGTTAATTCAGAGTCTGTCAAATATTAATTTTCCAGACAAGTGTCGCTGCTAAATCTGAGTATCCGTTTTGCTATTCTCACTTTGCCGGCCTCACCACCTGACTGAGAACATCAGCTCCAACTTTACCGTGTTCATCCTTAGTCATTCAAATGTGTTCCTGCTGTCCTCCCTGCAGCTAGACATATGCAATGCAGTATTTCTGCCTCCGAGGGTGCAGAACAGGACGACTGAAAACAAGATAGACTTTTAGCATTCCCTTTATCACTTTTTGCAGCTAGAACAGGAAGTTGCTACAGAAATTCAATAGTGTACACACCTGAAACTTTAAAAAGCCTTCTCCCAGAGGTAGAATCTTTCTGGGTGGTATGACCATACACATCCACTGCATATCTATCGTAACTGCAAAAGCCCTGAGACCTTTCCTCTAAGACATAGAAGGTGCCATATTTTTTTTTCGTTTGGAAACCTCATCCTGCAGAATTCATTAGTATCCTATGCAACAATGTACTTCCTGTAAGTAATGAGCTATAAAGGGTATTAGAAGTTTCCACTTCTGGTTTTATCTTTTCCTGATCTAGCCTGAAAATTCTTTTGAAGTTGCTCAAAGTGTTCTTCATGTATGCTTGTTTTAGGAAATACCAGATCACTATTGGCAAACTTCTCCTTAATTAAGCGAGATAAAGGAATCGCGATGATATGATCTGCTTAATTTCCCACCTTTTTAAGGTACTATTTTAAGATTTTTTTTCACTTGCCTTGGAAAAGAAACATGCTGAAGAAAATAAGGAAGGAAGAGACCTTAGAGGCCCAGAGAGGGCTCTAGACTTTCTAGTGGAGCTGAGCTTGCTGGTAGAAAGCCACTGAATAGTTAAAGCTTTCCCTCAATACTATGGAATAGTTTACTGAAAGGCTGCAGACTGCTTCTGAAACTAGCATCACTCCAGGCAATGCATAAGAGGAAAAGACTAAGCTTACACTGTGTTAGTGCAGCAGGCTCTTCAGGGCCTCAGTTTAGCAAGCCAACTCAGATCATGCCTAACTTTACGCACAAGTAACTTCAAAGAAACAGCTCACATGCCTCAAGTTCAGGTTTGCACTGACTCTCTTGCTGAATCACAACTTAAGGGAATGCAGGGAGCTAATGGAAAACATTTGCACTTGCTTACCCCAGCTGCAAGGTCCCAAAACCCCCACTAGATATGCAGACATAGCCTAACCATTTTGGATCAGCCAGCAAGCTCTTCACAACAAATGGATACAAGCTGTTAGGCAAGCTCTTCTGAAGCACATGTAAGAGAAACAGATATCCCTGAATAAATAGTGACTATTTGATTTAAAAGCAGCATTTGTGGCAATCAGTAAAGTACACAAGCTGAGCATTAACCTGCAGGACTCATACATGGCCTGTTAAAGAAACCACTCTATCTGTGATAAATTGCTTCTGTCACTTTTGCTGTGGAAACCCACTGCAGTCAAGGGAGAATTCAGATCCTGAAGATATATTTGAGTAGCTTCCTGGCTCCAAGGGGGCCTCTGAGCAGCTTATCTTACTGTGGGTGAGTTTGGACCAAGAAGGGTCTTCACTCCCAAGTGTATGAGCACAGAGCCCAAAGTCTGCATGGGAATCTTGCTGCCAAGTAGATACCAGGTCTCCTCAACGACATCATGCAGCGTGAGGCCCTCCCCTGCATGTGGGACACATAGGCATCAGGGAAACATCAGCCTTCAAGGCAAGGGGGAAGGGAGAAACTGCAGTGCTTGGTGGCAGCCAGGGAGGATGCATCTTCAGGCAGGACCGTTTGAGCACGAGGAGGCATATCTTGGCTTCCCTGAAGTGCTGCAGCATCTCTCCCTCCTTCTCTGGCCCCACACAGCAGGCACAGCTGGGCAACAGGCTCCAGCAGAACAGGGCCCATAGCAGAAAATCTGGCCTCTTGAAACTTCCCTGGTCTTCAGCTTAAACCAGCACCACCTTTATATAGAAAAGACATGTAAAACCAAAGTGCTAAGGAAAAGGTGAAGCATGGCTGGAGGAAGGAGGACTCCCCATCTCAAATGGCAGGCTGTTCCAGCAGTGAACAGGGCATGCAACAGGCACTTGGAAAGTCACTGCTGGGAAACACCTACAGCAAACAGCAGAGAACTAACCTGGGGTTTGAGTGACGCTACCTAGGAAAGGAAGGCAACACTCACGGTGACATCCCTGGGTCAAAATTAGCCTCTCTGTAGAACACAGGCAGAGGGGGCTTGAAGCCAACTGAGGTTTATTGAAAGTCTTGCAAAAATGAGTTAAAATTGGATGCCCGAATCCCTTAGGCTGCTGAAAAAAATGACAGCCAGGGATGTCCAGCAATTCTGGAGGGCTCTTGATACTTCACTGAGGTCTAGAAGTTTGAGTTCATCCCCAAAGGGAGCTGAGGCCGCTCAGCACTTCACCCACAGGCCCTCTGTGAACAGAGTCTTCTTTCTTGTGGTCAGACAGGGGATATCTTGAATTTATGTCTTGCTTCTCCCCTTGTGAGCAAACAAAACAATTTCTATGAGTAATTCTACCCGCTAATTGCCAAGGAAAAGTCTGGTAACAAATGCTTTGCATTTTTGACAGGTCAGAGGCTTCCCTAAACAAAGTTGCTGTTTTATGTTTTCTAACAGCACATGTTCACATCCGGGGACCTCGGCAAATTCCAGTGTGGATGAGTCTCTGTGGGAAATTGCTTTTCCAGATTTTCTTGTTTTAACTGCTCCAGGAAATAAGTCTATTTTTACAACAACACTAAACAGCAAAATATTAAACCATTATCTGCTTCGTGGCGAGAGTTTCGGGTCAATTCTCAGGTAACTGTCATCTCCAGTGAAGTCAATGGAGTTTTCTATCTATTTATGCAAGGTAGTGATCTGGCCAATTATGTAATTGGTTGATCAGTTACTAGAACATAGAGCTACCATTGGCCTAAGGAGTGTCTCATTTTCATATGTCTCAAAGTTCATCCAAGCCCTGATGTATTGATAAGTGAAGTATTCCAGTATTATGGTCTGTAAAGATGATCATTAACTGCTGAAAGATTTAAGCGTGAGCATTTTCTATGAACGCTTACTTTGCCACTGAATCATTTTATGTAGTACATTTCTTGGATTCTTTTTTCACCTGCCAAATAAACCAGGGTGGGATTTTCAGAAGCGTTTAAAATGCTTTTCTTCTACTTATTTGTGATCGCTTTCAAGAATCAAGATGTTTTCAAAATCCCCAGGGATTTCAAGTGCTATGGGCTCAACTGCATCTCTGGGTGCTTCTGGTTTTTGCATACCTGATCTTAACAGCTACTCTCAATTTCAAAGATGGACTGTAAAACTAGTTGCCTTCATTATGCAAGATCAAAAATAGTACGTAGAGGCCAAAACACCAGGTCTGATCTTGGGAAGATGAGTGTGCAACACTTGCTACAAACTTGGCTCCTTATTTCCCTGTTTGAGGGACCGCTCCAGCCTTCATATGTGGATTTCTTTTCTGTTGAAGCACACAAGTCAGCCTTTCTTTGTTTATTTTTATCTAAGATCCTGGAAGACACTTGGCATGCACAAGCATCAGTCCAAACAGAAATTTTTAGATGCTAAAAACTCAAACCAAGTCAGATTTGATGGCCTGCTGAGTCAAATATAATGATTGGATTCCCCTCTAGGGGAAGACGTAACACTGGAAGAATGTGACACTGAAACCTTCAGTGACAGAAATTCTATCACCAGGATGTTGCCAGAATTTCACCTATTGATTACAAACAAGACTAAGAGTTAGCACTTCTTTAGTTTCAGGTTGGAAACTACGTATTCTTGCCTTTACACCTAACTGAAAAGCTCACCAAATGTCACTCGAGACTAGCATACAGAAAACAAACTTAGAGACAATATCTAAGGAAAACAGTACCTAACCTATGACTTGTTCTTTGATTTACAACTGTGATTGCAGGCCCCACCTCACAGTCATATGCCATGATAATAGGTAGCAGTTCAACAAGAACGAGCCGTAACTTTTTACATATTGTAGTGATTCTGAGATACTTCAGCACATAATTTAGCCTGATGCAGCAAATAATTAGAATTACTGAAGGGACAGGTAACATTCCACAACTGAAAAATGAATGACCAACCTTTTGATCTTGTTCATCTTATTTTCCAATTCCTTTTTTTCCTAAACTAAAAATTGCCATATTTCACATGAAATTCACTCTCATTATGTTTTCTCATCTCAAATTTGCCTGTTATGGGTATGACTGTGAGTTCTCAAATTATATTCTCTGAGGTACCCAAAAAGATAATCTTAAATGGGATCACTGGCATTAGTAATTGCAGTCCTGAATCTACCCACACCAGGAAAAAACTTTCCAAAAAAAGAACAAATATGTATTTCAAAATGGCAACCTCCATGGGAGTAGAAGAGAGTGCAATTCTCCCAGCTGTTTTTCTAGTTGTATATTCTAGTCTTGTCACTTCATCTTCGGGGTTGCTTACAACATACTTCAACATTCTAAGAGCACAAAGACCCCCCTCCCACAACTGGGATCCTGTGTCAGGAAGGCACACTCTACTCAAAGAGAGTAATAAAGCATCAACTCTGCTCCATTCACCTGAGGTCAATGGGATGTTTGTCCAAAGTTACAAGCGTGCTTAGGCACTGGTTTGAAGAAGGGCAAACAGAGACACCTCTTAAAGCGCTTTTCCACATTTGGGCCTGGGAAAAAAAGTCAGGATTGGGCCCATGATAAAAACAGTTCCCTTAGGAAATGTTACCCACACCATAAAAGGAATGAATGACACTGAACTGAAGGAAAGCACAAAGAAAATTGTCTACTGATTTTTTGTAAATTCCCATAAAATCTGAGTCTTCATTTGTTCTACGTGCGTAATTTTCACTATAAGTCACGAAAGGTTGGCTCCTTAGAGATGCAGGAAATGACTAGCTCATGATAGCATAAAAGGCTGCGTAATTGCATGGGCAGAAAGCTGGATTTTCATCAGTCACTACATTCTCTGACGATATGGCAGTGGTTTTTGATCATGTACCCAATGCACGACAAGTAGGCAAAATGACTTACCCTCAATCTTTTCAGTATTTAGCTCTAAGGGTGCAAGGATTCATTCTTGGAAAGGGAAGATGGTCGTGTGATTTAGGGCACTGGATGAGCACTCAGATCTGAGTTCTATCCCTGGTTCTGCCATAGCCTTGCTGTGTGACCTTGCACAGTCATTTCTCCATGCCTCGGTCTCGCCTAAAATGGATAACAATAGTTCTTTATTTCAGAGGAGATATGAGTACAAACCAGTTCAAGGCTGTGCCGCAGAGATGCTACAGCAAAGAGCAGCACAGAAAAGCTCAGACATGGAATAATACCTTGCTATTAAAATGTGGGAAAACAAACAGTAATTAAATGAAGTAATAAATACAAAACATAGGCTGATTTTTGAGGAATGCAACACTGATAGGCTTTTCTCTGTCACCTGAAATTAAAGCAAACTTAAGGGGGATTCTTATGGGTTTAAACAATTTTTACCTGGCTCTGTTTCTGAGATCTGCTAGTACTAGAAACAGTGGGGTAGAAACACCAAGAAAATTACTTCCTTGAAAACCTCCACATTGTTTCTGTTTTAAAGCAACCACAATTTCCAGCCCAAGAGAGGGTCAGATAAATATTCAGGGTAAGATTTTCAAAGCTATGGAAGGGCCCTACAAACATGATTTCCTTCAAATTACAGTAAAATATGAGCATGCAAATCTGAGGTAGCTTTGAAACTTCATCTTTGCTTTTGGGTACACTTTCAAATTAAATTATAAATGGGGCCACTGATCTTAATTGAACTGTCAGATGTCTGGAATAGCTCAATACCACCATTCCACAGTTACACTGCTGCTGGGATTGGACAGAGCTTTAGCAGGGAGCCTTCAGTAATGAATATTTTTCCAAATGCAAAGATGAATCTTTTTCTCTCCACAAACACATGTCTATATAACAGCATTTGTCCTTCGTGTGGGGGTCAGTTATGGGCCTGTAGGCATGGGAGACAGGATCTCGGGGCACAGGCCTAGATAAAGCAATTGATTTGGAGATAAACAGATCAAAGGCTGTTCTGTCAGGCAGGAGGAGAGAGAAGGGATATATGATGAGACAGCTCCTAGGAAGGGAAAGTAATTTTTGAGAGACAGAAACAGAGGGATGGGAAAATCAGGCAGAGAATAGCTGGAAAGTAGACCACAGAAAGGCAACATGGACCCAAGGAGGACAGCCAAAAGAACCTCATAGCTGGAATGCTGAAGCCCATTGGAGGGAGAAGACCTGTGAGATGCTGTTCCAAGCAGAGTAAAAAGCCTAAGCTCAACTTAGCACAGAAGTGCTGGAGCTGCCTAGGAACCTCCAGGGCTGGAGAGGAGCAACTGCCTGTAGTCACCATGCACTGTCTAATAAAGCAGATGCCAAGCAGGACGGAGGACAGGAGAAAAGGAAAGCAAACTGGCACGTAATCCTTGATCTCTCAACAAAAGCAACTGAAGGGCAGCTCTGGAAAGATGAAGCACAGAATTAAACGTAATGAATTGACTAGAGAATCAGCAATCATGCACCGTATTATAACACTGAGATTATTTTCGAGCAGTCCACTACACATATACTTTCTGATCAGAAAAGACCTCAAAAAGGATGAAATCAGACCAACAACTTCTGAATCTCTGGACAGAGGAAGTGACTGCAGAATGTAAAACAGAAAAATGTTTTACCCCCAAATCTCTACCTCGGATGTGCAAGGACAAAAATGACAAGGTGTTAAAGGATTGCATGGAAATGTGACTTACAACTATCATCTTCAACTCCTTCATTAAGTCCCCTACAAGCCCCCCACCCCACAAATAATAGAGATGTCAATCAGACATCTTGCGGCTCCAATTGCTCACACCCTTCCCTGTAACACTCCAAATGTCGCACTTTAAAAGTCCAGATGGAGTCCACCTCCAGTAGACAGCGGAAGAAGATATGACACGGCATTCACAAATGCACAGAGAACTGTTTAATTTACAGCCACAATGGTGAAACAAACCATTTCAGAGCTTGGACATTCAAAGTTAAGTCTGACACTCATTCTTATATTCACTTATTGTGCTTAAGTATTAGAGAACACAGGATTACATTAACAGTACACGACAATCTGAGATCCCTGCAGGACTGAGTAGTGGAAGGGATGAGCAAGAATGAGGGACCAGCCCCTCAAGTGGTGTAAGCTGGTACAGCTCCATTGCGGGCAATGGAGTGATGGTGATTTACACCAGCTGAGGATATGGCCCTTGAAATGTCCAACTTAACTTTGAATTAACATCTCCTGTGTCACAACCTTTAATGTTACTGTTCCTTCTGGTTGTATCTGCCACCTTGAAGAAGAAGGACTAATACCATAGCCTGTGATGTTCGAAAGGCTGGCGGGTAATCTCTCAGCTGGACTACAGTAAATGACACATATGTCAGGACACTACTCCTCATATTTTAAAAAGCGTGGACTGGATCCTCATCTGATGTAAATTAGCTTAGGAGTGGCTGAAGTCAAAAACATTTGCCAATTTANAGTATAGGGCCAGACTCACTCATGATGTAAATCAGCAGAGCTCCATTATACTCAATGGAGTTACTCCAGGGAAGCTGGCCCACAGATCTGAATTGGATATGTATTCTTCTTATGCCAGTACAACCATAGGACTCTCAAAAAGTTGTTTTGCAAATTATTCCACTTAAGTGACTTTGACATCCTTTCATACCTGCACAGTGTCTGAGTGGGTTACATAATGCTTTTCATCTACATCATTTTAATGGATATATGGGGTTTTTTTTCATTAGGTATCTTTTAGACAAAAAAGGAACGGAGCAACATTATTGGCATCCCACTGAAACATAAATATATAAATTACATTTTATACACTTTTTTAAACGTAGACACATACATTCATGTGCATAACATTGTGAACAGTACACTTAGTGGAAAACAAGCACAGACAATCGTAGTTAAATGTATTTCCAGTTTTGGTGCTCAACAAATACACCGGGAAAATGATCACAAAATAGAACGGTGACTAACTCTATCTCTGCATTAGCATCCGAAGCCAATAATGCCTGTTAGCTAACATTGGTTTGTTTGGTTGAAATTGGACATAGCTACAGGAACAGGAGGGGAATGTTTGAACTATATTTAAAGAAATGGAAAGGTTAAAAGTATCTTTTTTGTTGTTTTAAGGTTCTGCAGTCCATTCACATTTAAAGATATTTTTTTTATTTGAGTGGAAATACTGTCTTCAAGACAAATTTTTTTGTCGTTCCAAACTAAGAAAACTCTTTCACCTCTTTGTAGATGTTTCACAAATAAAAGAATCCAGTAGCTCATTTTACATATCCAATGTGATAATCCAACTCAAACAAAGGGTACATAATCCAAACTACTGGGGTGGGGCAGTGATTTTGGCCAAGTGAGTAGCCATGTCATATCTGGCACAGCCCTAAATTTCCAAAGCAGTACAGAAGGATTTAGCCATGTGTCTCCCACTGCAATCCGTGGGGAACTGAACATTTAATCCTTTGGCACTTTGAAAACACAGGAGCTGGTGCCAGAGTATTTTATCTGCCCTGCTATAGTTCAAATAGATTTTGATGTTATTTGGGCTATTCTACTACAAAAATATGACCACAAAATGCTTTTTTTTTTCTTTTTTCTTTTTTTTTTTTTTTTGGTTCAAGAAAACATAGCAGGCTTTCTCAGGTATATAAAACTGTTAATTTTTAGATAAAAATACAAACTTCACCTTTACAAAAACACATATTTCTGTTGAATACACATAAAGCATAACATTTTACCAAAAATAAAGAATTTCAGGTTTTGTTCAAATATTTGCAGCAAGGTAGTTCCCATGCCACCATGACATTGTACAATGCAGATACAAGAATTTGTACATTTCACACAGCTCCAACATGTGAAATAAAAGTATCTGTATACTGATAAGAATGACAATTGCTAACACAATATCACTAGTAGGCAACTGGCATAAGTCTTAAAGGAAAAAAAAGGATTTTTGCACGGATATCCTATGATTTGTTTACGCGCATCTCTCCGTTTTTCTGGTTTTTTTCTTTTTATGTAATGCTTTAAATTACAGGGGAGGTTGGGGAACATAAACCAAGAAACGCCTAGAAAATTATGCATAGGTATACCATTTTTATTTTAATACATCTCATTAGTTTGCATCCCACTAGGAGAAATACCATAATGTTTTGTGTTCTGCTTATTGTTATACCAGTCTTTTATATGTGTTATTGGCAAATGTAGTCCAAGAGATAATAAAAAGCTAGGCAAAGAGTAAAAAGAAAACTTAATAATCACTTTATGGTGTAAAAAAAAAAAATCCACTTAAGGCTCCCCAGAAGGTTTTTTTGAATAGACTTTTAAAACACCACCAAGCAAGGATGTATTGTTCTATAGTGTTTGCGTGGCATTTGATCATTTCATACATTCCTGCTTTTTTTGTGCCTGAAGTCCATCAGTGTCCATCCATCTTCATCAAGAACGCAGGCACATTTCTTGACGTAAAGCACCGTTGACTGCTCTGACAGAAATCCACTATTCACTTAGATTTTTGTCATGTTTTTGAGTACTTTTGGTATCCTCCATTCATTCAACTGTCTTTTTTTCTTTTCTGTTTTTCTTTCTTTCATTTTTTTTCTTTTTTGGACAGGGAAGCTTCCTATTGTTTCACAGAGTGCTACAATACTTGCTTTGATGTCACATTAAACAAATGTACATTGTCTCTTTGTTCTCATTAAGTGTTCTTTTGAGCCATTTTTTTCACATAGGAGAACAAATAAAGTATACAGTCAATAAGCACCATACATAGTAGGTTCAGGAATGTAACAAACCATGTACATCCATGTCCCAGAGAGAAGTTTTTTTTCTAGCTTATTTTCACCTTACATCTGCAGGAGAGAAAAAAGATACAATAACTCTATGATTAGAATCAAAGGTCCTATCCTCTAAGTAGATGACTTAAAAAAAAAAAAAACTGTTCTGCATGAAGAGTCACTAACCTGGGACAAGAAGTTCTAAATGCTGTTCTGATTGAGTTTACATGCTCACTTTTAAAGTTGAATTTTAGAAAATCTTTGCTTCTATCATACTACTCCCAATAAATACCTGTTAATCTGAAACAGGATATCAAGTTTAGCATTCTTTAGAAACAATACATCAGTATAAATGAAAACTGCCATTGGGAGTTTATGTGCAAAAATAGGTGCTTGAAATTAAATTCACCATCATCCAGGCACTAGGCACATACACTGCAAAATCCAAATCCTTCCCGCTCCAAATACTAGAATCAATTACAAGTGCTGCAGTTTACATAATTTCAAGTCATTAAGAAATGGAAAATCCATATTTAATTTGGAATGTGTATTGCCATCATCATACATTGCTAATATGTTGGCCAAAGGATTTCAGTCATTTTTGCATTGAGAGGGTGTTAGTTTTTCACTACACTGAAAACCTCATGAATTTTGATGACTGACTGTCATCAGCCTACTGAGACTGAACAGACCGAAAAAATGATCTTAATTTTCTGATGTAACACAGGGCCCTGCAACATAAAACCATGGTATTTCTAAGCATCCTCCTTGTCAGGCAGGCAGATTGTCAGACCGTCTCAGGTGCATGTACAATCAATCCCAGTTCATGCCAAAACATGGGTTTGATGGTCATGCATGTAACAGTATTTGCTGTATGTACACTCAATGTTTTACAGCCAATGACTGGGAACACAAGAATTTGTAACCTGGCAATTCATTCATGCATTATTATGTGATGCTTTGACCTCAGAAATCAATAATAATGAAACAAAAGCAGAGGCAATGGAACTTGAGATTTCAGAAGCTGAAGTATTAGCCCCAAAAAAAAAAAAAAAAAAAAGAAACAAAAGAGGCAAGAAAAGGAAGTAGCTGAAGAATGTAAGATGTTGATGGTAATGTGGAGCTTAAAGGAAAAATACCAGCAGGTAGAATTATCAAAGCCAATCAAATCTAATCTCTTTGCAGCCTTGAGGTAGCAAGTGTCAAGATTTTGAACAGTGATTAAGTTGAAGTGATGATATTTGATTAAGTTTTCCAGTACTTGTGCTATTAGGGAGTTCAGCATATAGGTCCTACCTGAATATCAAATAGTTCCAGTAGGTTTTATGTTGGTTTTAACTTTTTTCGTTTCCGTTTTTTACCTGATTCCCTAGGCCTTCCTGTTAACATAAGGGCAGGGCTGGTAAAAAGCCCTAAGGTAATGCACTCCGTTGAACACTGAAGTAATAAATACTCAAACCGTTTACATTTCAAAGAAATCTCATTATCTTTTGCATTAAAGTAATAACTTTATAACGTCTGATTTGACATTCCGTTTACAAAGTAATTATACAAAAGTAAAGAAATAATAAACGAAGTTGGCATTGCATACGTCATTTCCAAGATCCATCTATAATTACTGTTACCATGCAGTATTCAACATTTGCTTTCAGCTCTGTAGTTAAGCTATTTTCAGCTCATCATCCACTTGCTGGTGCAAGTTTTGTTCCTATCAGTGATTAAATCCTAGAAATCTACATTCTTCCATGACAATTCTACCCCATTTTTCACACACACCAAAAAGAAAAGTTTTCATCTTAAAATCTTAACTGCTTAGTCTTTGGCAATTAAACACATTTTGGAAAACTGAAATTGATCTAATGAAACTTTTTCCCCATATAGAAGACATAGAAAAAATATCAAACCATACACACATAAAAATAACCATTTTAAATGTGGTTTTGTCTACTCATAACTCAACCTAGTTTCAGCTAAAACACTCAGCTCAGATTATAAATTGATGTCCCATAAAATCCCAGCAGAGGCCTAACTTCACTTTTATACAAATTCTAATTCTTCTGCTCTGTACATAGCAACTGAAGTTTACATTCGCTTAGACAAGATTTATGTCTCCATGCTGGATGGAGAAAACCCTTCCTTACCCAGCCACCTATGAAATCCATCACCTTTGGGCAGCTTTCCTCCTATATTTTCCTGCTCTTCACTGACTCTAATTTTGGGACTGGGTCTACTGCACCCCTAAATTCCCAGCAGAGGTGAAAGCAAACTTTTGAGGTTGCCTTCAACCAAAATCAGGAGAAATGGAGGTGTCCTTTCTACTGTAGTGGGTTTCCTGAATATGTGTCAAGTTCGGCATTGATTGCACCCTAGTAAGAGGATCTGAGCTAATGATTTTAGGTGGTTTTATGAAAGTCACATTGAAAGTAAATATTTTTCCCCATAAATCTTTCCCCATGGTAATTTAAATGCTGGCTTGATAAGGCAAACTTATGTTTAACATGACAACTGACGATAAATTCTCGACTTTATCTAAGTAAGAAAACAACAGGAATGGGCAATGTTGTTTCAAAACTCCTTATTCCTGAATATTGAATTTATTGCTAAGTGCTTTACATTCATTTAATTAATATTTTCCCCAAGGTCAAATAAATCTCAGCCTTAGCCCTGTCTTCACAAAGTCTAAAGAAATTAGGCAACAAGAGTTCACCAATAAGCTGCAACATGACAACCTTTAACTTAGTTAAGCAAGACCTGAATACTATCGGGCATTTACATTTACTTAAAGGCTAACCTAATGAGAATTGATACACTTTAAACTTCAAATGCAAACTCTTCATCCAGCACAAACTGTCCCTAATTTTGCATCTTCAACACACAGAGAAGTAGCTGGGAGCTTCTCTACTGAGTTCACTGGAAGCAAAGTTTGCTTCACATTCTTTACTAATATAAAAATAAGGTCCATATGAAATCAGCATTAATGCAAAAAAAAAAAAAAAAAAAGGAAAACATACCAGTTTCTTCTTCTCTATAATCTGAATTAGTATTTGATGATGTACAGGTGCATTCCATATGCTCTTCTAATCTCACCAGAACTTCTTTTAATTTTGGCTTTTTTCTAACATATTCCACTTTTGCCACCTATAAAACATGATGAGGTATGTACTGAGACACATTAACATAGTTATAGTTCAGAACTGAAGACAGATAACTATATACCTCTATTTTTTAATGTAGCCAAACCCATATAAAATGTTAACATACTACTCATCTTTTATCTTAATTGTGCATCATGTAACTATTTATTGCACAGACTATTTGTTTATTCAAGTTCAGCAGTTTGAAACAATTTTCTTTTCCCCCAAGAGATAAAACAATTTCCCATTCATTTTGAAGTTTTAAGCAACTCAGTTTTCACGTGTATCACAATAAACTTCTATACAGATTCAAATCAGTGGTTGTTCTTGTAGACTGCCACTTTTAGTATGATCTTCCGTACACATTGACCACTGTTCTTAAGCTGAAGGCTAACAGTGAAGGCATTAGGTTGGTCTGTAATACATTTCATAATTTACAAATTGGTGTCTCCAGAGCCCTCTGAACGTAAAGTCCCCAGCTCTTCACAGAACCAGGATTGGAAAGCAGCAATCTCAATCCTACTCACTTCTTGCAATGACCTGGGACTTGTTTACAGGAGTTCCCACGCACTGTTTTTAGGTCCAAGGGAACTACCACTCACAAACTGGATCCAGCCTTTGGCTTTATTGTGGGTAGCTGGCAGGTACGCTATTTCTCTCCAGTCCATCCAGCTGCTTCCAACTCCACTGCTCCACTTTGGGCCAAAGCACCGGCATCCTTAAAAAAAACCGTCTGGAGGGCAAAGGTGAGGTTGGAGGAAGGAGCATGCTGGAGGCATGGCTATATGCAGGTCTCACATCTGAAGGAAACCAATGCAGAACAGAGGGACGTTGGGGTGGGTGGGATACTGAACATGAGGACATCCTGACCAACTTCGTGCTGGCAGCCAGGAGAGGAGGAATGGCACAGGAGGCAAGAACACTGCTGTGCTGGGGCACTGAAATGGGTTGTGGGATGCTGGGCACAGACTAAGTGTAACGGGCATGACGGTCATGGCCGTGCAAGGGAATACCGCACAATGTGGGCAAAGAGAGTGCTAGACAGTGTGTAAGGGGTCCAATGTTTAGTTTACAATTGTATTAAACACTGCATGAATAGGTGATAATCATTTGCTTGAAATGGAAATCGCTGAAATGAAATCATGGCTTCTCAGTCCTACTAATGACTTATCTACCATTTGACAAAAGGGGGCTGCAATGTGGCTGTCCTAGCAAACAAGAAGACTACATAGTACAGATATGCATTATAAATAAGATAGATGAGGGAGTGGAAGGACAAGAGAGGCTGGTTGTCTCTACAAAAGTTACATGACAAAGCCGTAAAGTCTGATCCAACCAAAAGTTACTACCAAATAAAGCATCCACAATTACACTAGACTCTCTTGGTAATAGCTTACTTGTGTGTTTGGTGGGGATTTAATGCTCCACATCAATCTTCACACTATGAAAATCGTTCCCTGGCCCTCCCAAAAGTGGAACAACAGTGTCACAAAATGAGAGTGGTGGCTGGAAAAAAACATTGCATTCCCAGTTCCCAGAAACACTCTTCTGGCTCTGTGGACACAAACTACTAAGGACCTCTGAATGACAGTAACAGAAGCTAGAGCAAAATCCTGCCCTTATTAAAGTCAATGGGAGATCTGCCATTGCTTTCACGGAGCCAGTTCAGATCCACATTTTAGTCACCACCTCTTCTGTCAACAGGAGCTGGAGACGATTTTCATTTACCCAGCAAACAAAAGTTGCACAGAGACAGATGCAATAACTAAAGCATCCACATTAAAAGGTATCTTCCAAAACTGTCAGATCTCCATATAAACAGACTAAGAACCGGCCGTGACATACAAGAATGCTGTTGCGGAAAGACTAACTATGGGTCGAAGCAGTGTGTTTCAAATCTCCTATCAGAACCCAACTCCATCAAGCCTTTGAACGCAAAGATTTGAAAACGTATGGTACAACTGAGTCATCTGGCATCAAAGGATGACTAATCCTTAAAATTTACAAAAACAAACAGTAATTAAGACACCTCCATCATCAGAGACAAAGAATGAGACCCAGCAATCACAAAACAGCTTTCAGATCTGCCACACTTATTACAGCTGTTAGAATAAACCAGTCTTACTGAAAATTACACGCAACAAAAATAAACTGTAATCAAGCTTTTTAAAGTCTCTCCTTGTTTTGCTTTGCTTTCCAAACTGAAAGATGTATGCAGTTCCTGTGGCTATTTGGTATTAAACAACAGTAAAAAAAACCCAAAACACAACACAACTTTGAAGAACAGGATCATAATGAATTTATGCAGCAATCTAAAGCTGCTTTTTACTGTACTGTAGTTAAAATACAATCCAGCATACATTCCACTGCCCTATGTCATGCTACACAAGTTAAAGGAACATCATTTTCTAAGATGTTGCAAATATTCAAACGGAAGCAGCACAAACCAGATAAACTGCTGTGCTTGTGTCATCTGTTAATACCTGCTGCCACACAGGATCCATAATTAATGCTAATCTAAAATGATAAGGGTTGCAGGTCAGATTTTCAGTGGGTATAAACTGGGATAGCCACGCTAACAGCATGGGATTTGGCCTTGTGTTACCATCTTTTTTCTTCTTCGTATTTTCTCCCTGATGTTTCTCTTGTACGGTTACTCTCAAGTGTATTACCAAATGCTTTGAGATGGTCAGTCGTCGATAAACCAACATCAGCTTCTTTTACTTGTCTCTAACGCAACAAAACTAAAAACCATGACAACCTCAAATCCTCCAAAACCACAAAATATCACTATATAAAAACCCTCTAAGAGAAAGACAGTGAAATAACTGACTAGCTTAGTTAAATGGCATATTATTGGTCACAGCATACTTGTACCACTGTAGACTCTAGATACTATCCTGCGGTATGGTGTGGTGTCTAAGTAAAAATGAAAATAAAATCTGACAAAAATATGTGGCCTAACGGAAACATCAGGGGAACACCTTCTCTAGAGCTTCTTCAGGAGACAGGAAATCAGGGGCTAATAGCAGGAAAAAAACAAGACTGTAAACAGAAGTGTCCAAAACACCTCTAGCACAAAGCTAAAATCATCAGCAGGAACTTGCAAGAGAAGTCTCAGCGCAGAAAATTCCTCATAACAGCAAAACTCCTGTGGCCAATAGCTAAATACAGGACAGGAAATAAAGCAAAAAAACAACCGAATGAGGAAGCATTTATTTCTTCTGTATTAAAATAAATGTGTGCTGATACGATGGAGGGAAAACCTGCCTTCACCTTGCAACTGTGATCTGTACAGGCCTCAGGTCTGCAAGGAAGACGTAAGTCAACAGGGCATAAAGGCACCAGAAGGACTGAGCAGGGATCAGGGATCCTGCGGGGCCTGGCAAGTCACTGATCATTTTGCAGGACTGGAGCCACCGCTCCGGGGACAAGACGGCAGTACTGACGCGGTGCCTTCCAGGACACACCACGGCAGCTGTGTACACCTGCCCAGCGAAGGCACGATGGGAAGCAGTGGGGAGGCCAGCCACCTCAGACCCTTGCAGCCACCCGTCCTAAGACACCCATTAAAGACATTTACAGGGCACTCCTCAGGCAAACCCCCTACCTAAGAAAAGCCTTCTGCACAGTTACTTAGAGTGGGGTAGGGAAGGTTTTCCCTGCAGGGAAGCAAGGCGCAGGGGTGCACCGTCCTGTTAGCGCACAAGACGTGGGCAGCCCTGCCACAGCTCCGGGGACAGGGGGTGGCCCTGTCAGTGCCCGGGACAGGGAGAAGCTCTGTCACCGCCCCGGGTGGACGGGGCTGCAGCCAGGCCAGGCCNTGAGGCGGTCGCGGGGCATGCTGGGAAGGCGTCGGGGGCGGTCGCGGGGGGCAGTAGGGAAACCCCGCGGCGGGAGCCGCCGCCGAGGGCGGTTTGGCGGTGCCTCAGCGAGGGCACGGCTGGAGGAAGGGTCCGGGGCAGAACTGGAGGGTGCTGCAACAAACCTGCTACCCCCCTGGGGCACGGCACGGCTGATGGGGGGTGTCTACATCCTCTCTCTGCAAGTGGGAGCGGCCAAGCCTTGCCCGCTGTTGGGCAACTTGCAATGGCTCACGCTCTGAGGGCACCTCTCTCTAGTTTTCCGTCTTGCCTTCACCTGTATCCGCGTTTCCCTTGTTTCTCCCATTCTTAAACTGACCTTTGATACCTGTCAGCTGGTCCTGCCTGCAGGTCGCACCAAGAGCTGGCAGTTAAGTTAAGCCACAGCTAAAATCAGTGCTGTTTATCCTAATGATAGAAACAGTCACTGAAGAAAAATGTTCTTAAACCTGCGAACATTACATACAGCCACTTTACCTACACACGCAATTGGTTCTGCAAGGCCTTTTTAACCTCTTCAGAGGCTGGGTAGCTCTGCTGAACAACTGGTTTTTAATTTCTGCATTCTTTTCCATCTTTCTTCGAAACCTCTCTGAACAACGCAGATGACAGCTGAGGAGCTGCTCCTGCGTTCCCTCCTTTCCAGCTCCTTTTCTCTGCGTCCTTCCCTCATATTAATTTACCGTAAGAATATACTCGGTTAAATTTCCCCAAATCAGCTCAACATTGAATATTCAGAAATGGCTAAAGCTGGTCTGGGCACAGCTCAAGGCCAAGCAGAAGGCAAAGCTGAGGTAGATGGACTGATTTAGCTTTTGCTTCTTGGTTTAGAAATGAGCATTGCTGCAAACAACCGTAATACTCAGCTTGGCTATTCAAAACTAGCAGTATAGGCAGGATTTGCTCTATAATATTAACTGGTTTTTGCTGCCGTGACCAAATACACGAAAAACATCATGCTCAACATTACGAGAAACCTCTGGGGAAGACTCAGTTCAGAAACCCCCCAAATAAATTACTTTCTGGTACTTGGTAAATACTTGATCTCGCTGTGCAGAAGCAACAGAATCTGCAGATGTTACTGAAATGCTTTTGCAGACAGGGGAGGACATATATCTGTAATAGACACCAACACCCCTGACTCACCAATCCTTGTCACCATTACTCTATCAGGAGAGAAATGCAATTCTTTCCTTCCTATCGAAGAGCAACTCCCAACCAGCCGCTTTATTTCAGTCTGATTTTTGCAGGGCTGTACAGGTACAGCTTGCTGAATAGAGATGTCTTTAGGACCAGGAGGCTGTGCTCTCCTGGGCTCACTCCATTATGGTGCAGGGCAAACCTACCTTTTGCTAACCCATGCCATGAACGGGAAACCTTAGAGGACCCATTTCGGGGAAGCTGTGCCACCAACACCCCTGGCCTGGAGCCTTCTTACAGCTCCAATTCCACAAGCCCATTAACAGTACTTCACAGACCAAGGAGTAGTAAAGGCAAAGTAAGGACATCCCCGAACCATACAGCCTTTGAATCATGTTCCCAAGAAAGGAATGCCCCAATACATGCACCTCCACTGCTCCTCCCACGCTGCCACGGCTGTCTTTTAACCTTGACTACAGTGGCCCTCAGTAAGACAAAGAAAACACCCTTTGCTTTCGCCGGCTGGATGATGCAAACCCACTTGCTGACCTTTCTGGGTGAACATTTTTCTAGTGTGAATGGGCCAGCTATGATCTCACTACCTTGTCAATGAAGAGGAAGTGGGGAAAGCCTTTTCAGTGTTTAATCAAAAGAGGGCTTTTATGCAGTCTGACATCAGGGGAAAACACAAGACGGCTTTCCAACCGCACTGCAGGAACAGCTGAGAAGGCTCTCCAAAACCACTCCCCCTACCTTTCCAGCGACCCTCACTCTGGGCCAGCTACTTAATGGCATGAGCAGACGTTCAGCTCTGAACGTAGGATTGGCAAAAGGCTCATAAAACCATCAATTATATCAAAGTTACAAGAGGATCTGACTCTGGAGGGCATAAATATGGATTCTGTTCAGAGATTTCTGGTGTGACAGTGGGGTCAGCCTACAACCTTTACAATGAACATCCTGTTCCTGCTTGACCTCTTGTCCTTTTTTTTCCCTTCTACTTAATGACTGTTTGGAGCAGCCTTGAAGCTTGGAAAAAAAAAAAGTCCTCCAAAGCTGGCTGACGTGTATTGATATTGCTGGTGGCAATATATTTACACAGCCACAAAAGCAGCTGCTCAGCTGAGCCTACTTTTAGCTTGCGCCCTACTAAAATGAATGCAAATCTAAAAGCACTAAAACCGTATCAGCAACCTGAATGAGAAACTAAGGTTTCTTCAATGTGGTGGTGCGCTGGGGAAGCAGCCCCAGCAATGACATCCTGCAAAGCTACTGCCAGTAGCAGAGTTTGCAGCTTCTAGGGAACCCTTGGTGTCCCCAGCAGCAGGGGACAGCCAAACCTCCCTCTCTCTCTATAATCTTCCCCATCATTGCAGGGGTAGGAAACAAGCACAGGGTTGCAATGTCACACACAAGTACAAACAGCAAGTTCACAATACCCGGCTCAACCCTTTGCTGGGCATCTACAGCTGTTTTGTACATATTAGTTGCTACACAAAATTAACTGGAAGCTGTATCAAACCCAAAGGCAACAGCACTAGATATTATAACCCTGAAGCACTTTACTGTTTAGCTCCTACTCTAAACAGCTTAGAATTGTAGCGCTTTAACTTCCCCAGTTTGCTCTCAGCCTTCAAATAATGATTGATCCTGATTTTTTCCTCATTTTTAATTGTTTCTGCAAAGTGTATACCCCAAAGAAAGGGCAGCAAGCAAGTGTAAAGCATAATTACTTTTTGAAAGACTGAGGAAATCTGTTCAGATGTTTCTCCAGCTTATTTGGCTGTGAAAACATTTTTCAGATGTTCAGAAACAGAAAAGAAATCCTGCTCAGATGCGTGCTTGTGTGTACAAAAACCAATGAACTGGCCTAAGTGCCATATTTTGTGTTTGGGACGTACAGTGCTATGTGGGTTAACAGTACCTTTCTCAATAAGAAATCCATTGCAAGCACAGTGATCCATATGTTGTGCTGGGTAATTTTATGCTCAAGAATGTGTTGGGTTTTTTTTAAATTCTGCTCTTAAAATACTCAGGGCAACAAGAACTCAGAGTCTTAACAATATAAATGCTAAGTGTAAGTCTAATCTCCTGCATGCAGATGTAAATCAACATTACTTGTTTAAATGCTGATAAAAATTAGAACACAGTGAAGCCGAATGAACTTAAGAAATATTTCATGTAATATTTACTGGAAAATTGCAACAGGGATTTTGTCTAATGAGTAAATACAGCATGAAGCCGTTGAGTCTTCTATCCCTGGGGTAAGATAATTTGAAACACATTTTTTCAGATCAAAAGTGTTATGTTGACAAATATAAAAGCCCAATTTAAGCTGCATAATATTTAATTAAGAAAACAGCATTCCATACTGTGATTTATTTATTTTTTTAAGTCCAATGCCCCTTGAGTCATTTTATCTTCTTAACTTTAAGATTTGTACTGTGCGAGATCATGGGAAAGACACAATCAACTTTATTTTCATTACAAAGGAAGAAAAACCTAAAGGGAATCCTGTGAAAATCAAACCCAAACCCAAGATTTTCCAATGATCATGTAACTTGAAAAGGCCATCTGCTCACTCAAAATGGAGAGGAGCGCTGTATCTGATCCTCCGGCTATGAGGATGGATAATAAAGATCCAGGTCATACAGAACAGCCACAAGAATACCTGGAGTTTTTAGACTTAAGAGGACCTTCTTAGGGCTCTGCAGCCACCATTTGCTCACCTTGACACTTCTGTGATGTATCCGTGAAGGCTGGCATTTCACACTGCTGGTGTTGCAACAGCCAGTGCAACGTTTCACCTCCACGCAGGGTGGCCATATCAGGAAGTTGGCAGAGGTGGGATCAATCTGACTCCGAGGTATCTCGTATATAACCGTCCGTGTTTTGCAGACAGCCGGGATGGCTTCCTCTGCAAAACAAGAAATTCACACTTCCAGGTGAGCAGCTGCTCTCACCTCAGAGCACCCAGATACTTTACACCATTGATTTACAAGTGGCACCCTTAGCTGGCGGGTTGAGATGATTTTCTCAGTTCCCACTGCTTACTGAGAAGTCGGTGCTGAGTACTGTTTGCCTACCACTAAACTGTGTGTGCTAGCCTAGAGAGAAGCTTGACCCACTCCCAAAAGCCCAGCCCTAAAATGAGGGTTTACAATGGCCTGGCTCCCAACATAGCTCAGAGCACATACCATTAGATAAGACAATTCTGGCTCTTTAGAAGTGACAGCAAGCCAGGGGCTTCTCCAGATGAGATGATCCTCTAATACAGCCTCATAGCCACTGCGTAACAGCAGCTGTTATTTCACAATATTGGGGCCATCACTGCATTCACATATTATCACACAAACATGCAATACCTGGCAAATACCACCACAGAAGTTGCATTGAGGATATTTACATCACATCCAGATTGGCTAAGCTGTGAAACACCCTGCGCCAGCTTGAAAATTCTAAGTCTTGGGTTTCCACTTCCAAAACCTTAACATCCCCTCATCAGGGAGTCTGGCCCATCTGCCATCCCAAAGGGCAACTACCATTTTTTTGAATGAAGCTATCAAAGCTTTGTACATGCTGGGTTTTATTTAATTTGTTATTTTTTGAATGAGGCAAAACCACAAAAGTAGCATGACCGAAGGACCTGCAGTGTAATTTTCAGCTAAACCAATATCCTGCCAGGCTCACGTAAGGTGAGCTTGTAGACAACCGTTTCAGCCACGTGAGGATCGGAAAGAATAGCTCTGTGCTGCTGCATGATGCTGCCATGAAAAATCCAAACCATGTATCGTTCTCATCCTAGGAACTGCCTAAGAAGTCAAGCTGACAATTCAAAATGGTCCAGAAAATAATAGCAGTTGCAGGGACAACTTGTTTGATGATAAGTTCTCAGAAGGCAGCTTGGATTTTTTTGCCTTACAGTGGAAGCAGTGATAGCTTTGGGTTAGATGTGTCAGGGAACTGGAATACTGCCTGCACTTCTTCAGTTACTTCTGAAGTACAAGAAGTTCAGGCCTGGCCTGTGCCTGTAACATGAAAATCTAGGCTTAGTTTTGAAAGAGATGCATTTCAGCCAGCTAAACAGAGTGAAAAGTCTTCTTCTCAATCCCCAATGCCATGAACTCAAGAAAATTAATGGATCCAATACTGCAAGATAGCTGGCAACTCCTACAAGTTATTGAGCATATCCAGTTCCCACTGACTTTTATGGGAGGCATTCAACACCTTGCAGAGTAAGGTGCCAAGTGTAGCAGACTGTTTCAGAACCGCTGTTCTCTAGAGGCATTCAATGTGACAAGCACGCTTGCCAATTCACACTGCAAATCCATGCTGACAGCATGCTGTGCTACCTAGTGCGTACCACTGTAGCTTGAAGTACAAATATATTGACTCTGATTTACCTATAATAGATAAGATCATAGATCTTTTCCACAGTCAAACATAATGGTAGAACACTCAGATCCAATCAGATGAACAAGCATTGCATACAAATCCTATTCTAAAATTCATTAACATCTCTTTGTATTTGGGCTTTGTTGGATCACCATCATTATTGTTTAATAAGAAAAAAAAATCCCCTGTAAACATGCCTGGTGCCCTACGCAATGATGAAAATCAATGCCCCAGCGTTTCAGTCAATGGCTTTTAATTTTTTGGATACACTGTTTTTTTCTTTTGAATAAAGAGTCAAGCTGTTTCCTTTTGTGGAGCTTCTGTACTGAAAACTCTACCAACTGTTGATGTTTTTTAAAGCACACTGCTGTAGTTGTTCCCCACACTATGAATTATACATTGAATATCACGGCATTTTCTAACCAAGGTCTAGCTTTCTAACATGCTGCAACAAGAAAGTGAATGTAAAGAATTTGTGTTTGTCTGTCTCCTATGGACATCCTCCAGAAGACAGCTTCTCAGGCAACGGCTCGTTTTGTGCAAAAAGAAAGGCAGAAACTAGAAATGGCCCTTTTCCTTTGTGCGTGTCACATTTTTCCAGTGAAATGTCCTGCTTGGCTGACCAAAAGCACCCCCTCTGTTTCTACTCCTTAAGTACAAATAGCTTGTTTCTTACCAATGCTTCTTTTTCTGCGAATGGGCACAGGACGATTCTCTCGCACATGTTTAGCAGAATGAACGCTATAAGATCTCAAGTTTGTTTCTGAAACATCATCATATCCTAAAACAGGAAACAAAATATTAAACCTCAGCTACGTTATTTGCATCATTGTCACTACAGTGCTGTTCCATACATATAAAACTGTGCTGTACATATGCACAAGACCAAATTCTGCTGCAATTAGTCTAATGTAACTCCTGTCAATGCAATCGCAAGGGCATAAGGCAGGGAAGACACAGACGTTAAATGTCATATAGAAGCATGCACAATTTAATTCTAATATCCATTTTACTGAAAGCCCCCAGAAACAGTGCACACTCTGTGACACAAAACCATATCTAAAGTATAACAGCTGCATTTTTATACAAAAGGCATAATAAAGCTTTTCTTACTGGAAAGGTGTAGAAGTAAGAACAATAATATTTCACGTGAAATGTTTTTTACAAGAAGTTTTCTGAAGTTCTGGCATGAGGCTATGGTAAAAAATATGGTATTACACACCCAACAGCAACAATGCTGCCTCTGTAAATTTTCTCTTGCTTGGTTTTCAGGGCAGTACCAGGACAGAATCAAAAGCAAAAAGTAACTAGTATGGGTTTCCTTTTAGCCTCTCTGTTGCAGAACAAATCCCCTGTGAAGTATCCTAACCTTTGGAGGGGCATCTGAAGCTACTGCAAACTCTGGGACTGCATCCAGGCTTGTCTTGTTCCCTAAATAAGCCTACCACATGGGTTAAAGGGCCATGAGAAAAAGCAAAGATGGAACACTTGGCATTTCATTTATCATAAAAACCAACAAAATAACTGCTCCAACTATTTGGTTTTGTTAAGTGAAGCAGTCCAGGTCGTGTCCCATGCAGTGGGGTTCTGAAAAGGACAAGCACAATCTGCAAACAGGGGATCAGGAGGATGTAAGCGAACTGAGGACTGCATACAGATTCCAGCACACCAAAACTAAGATTTTTAGCACTCTGCTGCTTGGAGCACCCTAACATCAATGGAGAGTTTCAAGGTTTCACTGCTGGCTCCAAAGAAAACCATGAGGTACAGTAAAAAATGGAAATGGGTATTACACAGTACTCAATTACCCTCTCTACCTGCTACCAACATCCTGCACTCCTGTGTCTTCTGCACTGTCATGCTCCCTGCTTCCAGCTCGTTTTGCATCTACAGTTGACCGTGACTCTGGAACTCATTTTATTCTCAGCTTTATTAGTAATGCACGTCATAAGGGTCTGCTCTACAAACAAACCAACTCCTTTTCTCCTCCCTCCAAGAAATCCTGCCCTAAAGAGCAGGCAGCTGGTGAAATCACCTGCAGAGCCTGGTAAGACATGAAGACAGTGGTATCTTCAGCATCTTAGAAAGAGCTCTGTGCCTCAAGGTCTATCTTCAGTCCTTGGAAAATACTATCGTAGGTAGCTAAGAGGAGATTAAATGGGAGGTCCAAGAGGTAGTGCCAGAATCACCCACTGGTCCTGTCTAGTTTCCTAATCAGCTGAACAGATCTTTGTCTGAAATAAGTCAGTGTGAAATCCAGACTCTCAATTTACCCAAGTAAGTTGGCTCCTACTTCCTCTGTAGAGTGCTTGTTTCCCATTGATTTCGATGGGAAATTTTAGAACCTGATTAGCTGATAGAGGGCCTTATTTGCAGTCCCAGTCCTGTAATGTAACACAGCAATGACTAATAGATTTTATTTCTGCTTTTATTGTACCCCATACTCCAGAAAACTCATCAGTGGGGTAAATAAAATGGCTTGCCTGAGACCTCACAGGAAGTTTGCGACTGAGCTGGGGAGTGGAGCCAGGTCTCCTGCATCCCATTCCAATGGCACCAGGCCATCCACCTGACCCCAAATGGTGTTATGCAAAATGAGGGTCCATTCCGGTGTTCCTCCAGCCCTCTTCCGCTTCCTCACGCTCAGCCGCCCAACACCTTAATACTGACCTCCTTTCCGGCAGCTTCGAGTTGTCACGACCTCTCCCTCAACTTGAGGCAACAAAGTGATACTCAAAAGCAAGCAGCATGAATTCTGCTCAGTGTAAGATCCAAGCTAGGCTCAGAACAAGAAGCATCTCTGCCCGCATGCAAACAGTGTTTAAAAAAGATTAAACACAAAACTAATGCCTCTAATCCGAACTGCTTGGTGGGCACAGACATCTTGCTGAAAAGAGAAACCATCGATGGTGCCAACTGTACGGCAGGCCTGCGCCACAGGTCCTAATCCTACATTCAACACGCTGGCATAGCTCCCTTCTAACATGACTGATTTCTTGCTGTCTTGTTTAAAGAAACTGGTAAGACTAAAGGAATAGTATGATCAGCTAACCAATATGTTAAGCCATGTGCTTATATATAACTGCTCAACTCAGCTGCAATTAGCCATATTCTATCATCATGTTTATAAAGCAAAATGACATGTCGAGGAGCATGTGTTGCTTATAAGATGATTTCTAAGGTGAAGAAGGCCTCTGGCTCATACTGTATCTCACTGTCTCACTACATATCTTAGGCATGTATATCATTTCATAAGTTCATGTCTCGCTGAGGGGGTTAAAAGAAGAGATCTACACAGCTAGCACAGCAGACTGCAAAACAAGTTCCAGTCAAACCTCGATGCATTATGCAACACAAATTGTACTATTTCTATCGACAGAGCATTGATGGGGTTTTTTTTTTAATAAACAGAATTATGGAGCACATGGCTGGTGCCAGAAGACACTATAATGCTAAAGGCACTTGGTGTCCCCCTGATCCCCACAGGCACTTGGAAGGAATTCCATTTCCCAGTGAAGTCAATGGGAAAATCACTGCACTTCAAGCAATCTTTAAGTCAACAGGAGTCCTGCCTGAGCAGGACTGAAAAATCAGAAAGTCAGCTTTGAAACCCACACTTGACTCTGGATGCATGGCCAAAAGACTTTATTTCATTAAAACAATGATGCTATGGTGATTGCAAATAGCACCCTCTAGTTTGACTTTAAAGAAGCCCAATACCTAATTTACAATCCAGGAAAAGGTCTCCCGAACAAATCATGTCAGAATTCGCATCAATTTTTCCCCCCAGTGTACTGAGTTAGGAGCATGAAGCTGCAGGATAAGGTGTTTCAGCTCTTAGCAAAGGAAATGGGAGTTTATGGGTGCTTAGAGCCTCACAAAATGAGGCTTAGAGCAGAAAGCTTAGAAACGGTGGTTCTTAGTTTAGAAATTGAACGCTGCTTGTCACTAAGCGAAGATGGAGGATGCTGCACGGAGCCAGATTAATGCAGTTCTCTTTTAATGTTTTAATAATAAAAAAATGTTTTCATGGCAGCCGATCAAGAAATTTCTCTGGAATCTTTTATGTACTGACAACATATCAATGATGGGTAGAAAAACTCTTGCAATTAGCCTTGGTCGATCCACTAGTGTAGCTGAAATTGTTCTTTTTTGTCAAACTGGCATTTTTCCACTGGGTCATGGAGTATAAATCACCGAGTTCCTGTGACATTCTGCCAATATGTGATTACTCTTCTCCCTAAATAAGCATGTGGAAAGTATCCCAAGACTACTGTTATTTTATATTTATCAATTTATACTTTCGCATTGCCACCTCCTTCCCAAACAATTTATGTGAGGTACATCTCATGTACATACATACATTATGTGAGGTGCAATCTCCAATGCATGC
This sequence comes from Fregata magnificens, assembly GCA_013389945.1. Classification (NCBI taxonomy): domain Eukaryota; kingdom Metazoa; phylum Chordata; class Aves; order Suliformes; family Fregatidae; genus Fregata; species Fregata magnificens. The sequence continues at coordinate 5,467 of WAAD01013153.1, read as the reverse complement.
AGTCTCAACACAAACCCTTCTAGATGTCACTTTGATGTGCATCCAAGAAGTATAGGTCCAAGACTTCTAGTACCAACAGCAGCAGCTGAGGAAATTCTCATTATCTCTTTTTTCAGGAATTCAATGTAATGTACAATAAACCGAAATGGTCTGTCTTACAAATCGGTCCTAGAGCCAGAAAGCCCAAGGCAACGTCAATCTGTTTGTTTGATCTTCTTTCTGGCTGATGCAAAGTATGCCCTTCTGACATCCAACTGCAGAGATAGATGTCATTAAGTTTTCAACTTTGATCTATTAAAGGAAATATAAGTAGCAGCCTGCGAGATCCTGTTTTGTTTAGATTTTTTTTCCCTTTACCTAGATGCGATCAACCAACTGTAAAGGAGGAGGAGTACGGCCTCTATCTGTCTCAGGGAAAACACAGAACACACATGGCAGATGCCCGCCTCTCATAATGTTTAAGAGGTGCAAGGAAAGCTAAACATTGCATTGTAACATCCTTAATTTGAGCGCCACACCAAAAGCCACAAAGTCAACAGAAGATTTTCCAATAGACTGAGCTCTGCAGCAATCTTAACACTTTTCCATGACAGTATACTGTTAATTTAGAACGTTTCTCCACATAACAAAAGCTGCTCTGCTAGTTCTTAATCACAGGCCGTTAAATTCACATGGCCTAAGGTGACCCTGTGGTTGATGCCCTTAAACCATGCAAAGAAGCACACTCAGCCCTGCATTTCCCCACGCAGGGAGATGACTGGGGGAAAATCTGTTCCCAGCAGGAGGCAAACATAATAGGTGATGAAATGAACTCTACCTCCCACAGGACAGATGGGAGAGGTGAAGCGCGAGGAGAAAAACCACACTGCTAAGCCAAAGAGAACTTCACAGGCGGAATATAGGAAATGCCCCCGTTTCGGTGATTTAGTCTGTTAGTAGTAAAACTGTACTCTGCACGCTACAGCTGCCTACTTCCTGGGATCATGCATGCTTTCTGTTTTAAACAGGGTCAGACTCTGCTCTCCGACACACTAATGAAACTCCGTTGCTGACTATGGATCCCAATCACAGCAAACTAATATAAGACCCTGTTTTCTGATACAAACAGAGAATTTTCATGTTGCCTTTACAGGGATTTCTCTTTGAATCGGACAGACAGCACTAGGCTCTGACAAATTGGCCTGGATTTTCTTTTTTGAATACAATGATAAGCTCCATGTTGGGTAGTGTTTTTCTTTAAGTAGTATGCCAGATGGTCTGGGGGTGTGGTTTCTAATTTTATGAAGGGGGTTATCAGTCATCTCTGCGCTACAATATAGAGACCAAATCTGTCAGAATAGAAGAAAAACCTGCCCACTCTGACTTACAAAACTTACTTTTCCAATTAAAAATATATGCTTTGCATTGCAGGAGAGAAAATGACTGTTCTTCCTTCATTTTCCACGGATTCTGCCTTGTTACTCAGGAATATCAGACATTTTCTGCATGCATGCCTGATCCTGCAAACTCTTCCCCGACAAGATCATTCTTAATTGTCGAGTCCACCCACTGAGTTTAAACAGGGCTACTCACATGCAGAAGGACTGGCAATACCACGCGCTAAAATGAGGGAGAAAATAATCACTGGGGTGCTTTTATTCTGAGTCTCAGTTTAAATCCGTATATGCTATAAAATAGAAATGTATTTACCGTATAAGCCCTCACTGAACTAGCCCTTCCCTAAATGCAATTACAGCCCTAAGGAAATACATTTCAGAAATATCACTTTCCAGTGACAACTAGAAAACATTTCATTTGCTAATCCAAGCCAATACTAAATATAGTAAACAGGCCCAATCTTGTTTACTGAAGAAAAGCATGGTAATGTCAATGTTCGATTAGTCACTCTGACAAACCCTTAATAAGAATTACTCATGACAGTGCAGACTGCAGGACTGTGCCCAGAAAATGTAAATGCGGGTAGTAAAGACCGGTTGCTCCCTATGAAGAGCCAATCCTGCCTGTGTAGCTCAAAAAAGGAGCACACAAGCAAGAACAGCGTGAAAGGCTGAATATTTTGGTCGCATTTTTTAATATTGTTTGAGTTTATGTCTTCAGGCATCACTGTTTCATGTTGAAATAGTAAAATATTTATGTGTCTTGTTTCTCTAATGGTTTCTAAACTGACAAATTGCACAAAAACAGCAAAATGAAATGGTAAACTTGTGGCTGACCTCTTCAATTTTTGGTCATGTATACTCTGGTTAATATTTGCCATGAGTTAAATAATTATTTTCTGAAGTAAATTTCTCTCCCCTGCTACATCTACTAATTTATTCAGCACCCGCCGTTGCTCCACTTCTCTGCTTGATTCTCTTGCAATGGAGCCATGTGAACTTTTGCTCTCCTTGTAAGTGGTATTTAAAAATGAAGCATGTGCTTGTTACACTGGGGTATTTGAAGAAAATAAGGTATTCTGGTAGCTACAGAATACTGACTCAAATGCAGAAGAAGCATGCAGTTTTTTAAAATGCTAGCGCTCAGATCCAGCCCTTCTGCAACAGCAGCCAAGCCTTCCACCGAGTTCACTGGGAAAAAGATTTTAGCAGTAGTGCACTTGTCTGGTCCAAAACAGTCTTCAGTGGGGAAATATGTATTGCATACCCCCTCCCTGTTGTGAAAGCTTCATTAATTGCAGTGATAAGCAATAATGATGAAGCACTGCTCTCCAAAAATATTAAACCGATGCCAACAAATCTGGTAATTAGTAATTAGCCTCTATGGTAAAGTGTTGTGCAAGAGAGAAATATTCCCATTTTCAGTGTAATGGGAAACCGTTTGCTCCCTAATCACATGAAAATTGAAAGCTATGTCTGTAAAATACGTTCCTAGTGCACTCCTGCTCATTAATACAGCACTATACAAAAAGCAGTGAGTTAAACTCTAGAAGGATCCTGCAACACTGAATGAAGGTGATTGAACCTGGCACAGACTTTACAAAATACACAGCATATGGTTTAAAAGGAGATGGCCCGGTACCAACGCAAGCAAGAACTCATTCATTTTTGTCCGTTTTGCTCTTCAGAAAGATGCAGGTTCCCCTTGGGCACATCAAAGGTGCCGGGTTTATTCTCTCAACTAAGGGAAGAAATCGCCAGGAACAAAGTGCATCAAGTGAAACCAAATGATAAGAAACCCAGTAATACAGTGCTTCTAGATCTGATTTACTGCTGCAACGATCTGTTTGAACTGCACGTTCTCACTACACCCATTTGCATGCCTAATGATGCAGAAAATAACCCTGCACTATTTTCTTTTGGGAAAAAAGTGTATTTTTAAGGGTAAGCCTCATATGCAGGTTCCTGTTTAAAATCAGCGTGGACGGTTTATTTTCCTTTTATTAAAGCCCAGCGCTTGAAGAGACATTACTTCATTCATAAATATTGTTTCAAATATTTTAAATACCTCTAGGACAGTAGTTTAAAGATAACAGAGCAGTGCAAGACCAACAACAAACCTTATGGAAATTCTTCTCCGCTGAGAGATGGAGAGGTCTGAAAACACAGGGGGTCACTAGGTCCCTCTCCACCCTGAACCCCCCGAAGTTTTAATTCCCGATCGATCGGCCCCTTGCCCGCCGCCTCCCTTTGAAATACAGCTCCCCCGCCCGGGGCAGCCCGGCTCTTGAGGCTGGGTCCCTGCACGGGTCTCGTCCCCGAGGCGAGGCAGCCCGGGCCGCGCCGCCGGA
>WAAD01013152.1:10749-21613 GCA_013389945.1 Fregata magnificens | reverse complement strand
TACTGTGTTCAGTTTTGGGTCCCTGACTACAAGAAAGACATTGAGGTGCTGGAGCGTGTCCAGAGAAGGGCAACAAAGCTGGTGAAGGGTCTAGAGCACAGTTCTTATGAGAAATGGATTAGGGAACTGGGGTTGTTTAGCCTGGAGAAAAGGAGGCTGAGGGGAGACCTCATCGCTCTCTACAAATACCTGAAAGGAGGTTGTAGTGAGGTGGGTGTCTTTCTCTTCTCCCAAGTGACAAGTGATAGGATGAGAAGAAATGGCCACAAGTTGTGCCAGGGGAGGTTTAGATTGGATATTAGGAAAAATTTCTTCACTGAAAGGGTTGTCAGGCATTGGAACAGGCTGCCCGGAGAGGTGGTGGAGTCACCATCTCTGGAGGTATTTAAAAGACATGTAGAGGTGGCACTTAGGGACATGGTTTAGTGGTGGACTTGGCAGTGTTAGGTTAATGGTTGGACTCAATGATCTTAAAGGTCTTTTCCAACTTAAATGATTCTATGATTCTATGTTTCTTTTAGCACTTAAATTACTGCTGTAGATTTTATTGAGCATGTGAATACTTTAGAAAAATGCTTTCACTTTTGTCATTTTTGGTAAACCACTTTGATAAGCCCAAGATCAAATTTTCAGCAATGGTGGCCTCCTGCAGGTTTCTTTGAATTCAAGCTCACCTGCACACAAATTAAATGCAGCCATGCTTCCCTCACCCTTCTTATTCCTTTCTGACCACCTTCCCCCACCCTAGTCTGGCTAGAGAAGATATGTGTATCTACTAATACCTTAAAAAAATGGGCATTCTACCTCTCTGAATGCCAGACTTATACGGATTTGGGACCCCAAAATTTATGCTGCATTGGCCCAAATATAACAGGCATAAAGTGCTAAAAGCAGCAGAATAACCAATCCACATTGTAAATATTGCTGGAGTTGAAAATCTGCAAGAGTTATTTCTTGCTCTGCAGCATCACAATTGGACTGTGGAAAAAGAAAGTCAGAGGCTCAGCCATAGATCATGCAGAGCTCTTTGCCAGCATCACAGGAGCAAAGATGGATTGAGGTAAAGAAATCCCATAGAAAAGGTTTAACTTAGCTTTTTCACAATACAGAAGTGTGTTTTACCATGTGGCGCTTGGTCTGATGCAGGGTGCAGTCAGACAAGACAGATGGAACCAGCTTAATAGCTTGCTGCCTCTGAAAGGCCACTCCTCTGAACCAGTTCTGGTGCTCATCCTGCCCCTCAGTGAGCAAATTCCATCCCCTAATCCAGCAGAAAAAGGAAACAAAGAGAGAGATTTCTGCTGGATTGGTGAGTTGCATTTTCTCACTGAGGAAAACATGAACAAGATGACCCAGATACTCCCAGGGAGTGAGTACATAGATGGAGCAGGAATGGATGGTGGGGGGAAAGAAACCTTTACCTTCTGTTATCTGAGAACTGTTATGTCAGTTCACCAGTCTCACCTGGGTGCCCTTTCAAAGGTTGCTGACACACCGCATTTGTACTTTCTGTGCTGGGAGTATATACAAAACACACAGGACCCATGGATAGAATACAACAATAGCATAAATTAAACAAGACATAGTCATTATCTTAACCCCTAAATTAACTTTTTGAAAATCATGAAAGATATGATCCCAGTTGAAATAACACCATTTATAGGAGAGTGCAAAAACTAAAAAAAAAAATAAAATTATTTATTTATGACAAGTTTCATCTCAGCCTCAATGGTATTTTTTACCTCCATGGCAAGTTTGCCTGCTTTTTATACAAAAGATATAGGCTCAGGACTATCAAGAACAGAGAAATGTTGCCCAGTAAGTTGTTGTGAGGACTGTAACACGTTTTTCCCTACCCTGAATAGTGCCTGATGGGTACAGCTGCCTCTGGAGTACCTGCAGCCTGCCCCCAGCAATGAAGAGACAACATGTAGTCATCAGCACTATCCCAGGGAAACATTTCTGGACAACATGGAGTCATACAGAAGAACTGCTAACAGACCAAGTACAGTATATTCAAGACAGTGGTGACTAAGACATTCAGTGACTGCTTCTCATGATTTCCTGAATTCAGCCAGTGCCGTCATAATCCACAGAATAAAAGCAGAATAAAAGATTCAGAGACAGAAATTTAGTATGTTCTGATGAACTTTGGGCCAGAGACCCTGAAAGGTTAAGTTCAAGAGCACCATTTCTAAAGAACAGTGAACCAATTCAAGGTAAAAATGAATGAAAGGTACACTGCAGTTGTAATGGTTTTGCTCTCTGGCTTATTTCATGCACCTTCCATTGCTTGTAATGTTTAAATCACCAGTGGTACCGAAACACCTCTAGCCTGCTTCTGTGGTGTGCCTTGTTTTTGCTTGCATGTTGGGGATTAAACTGGTCATCACATTTGGGGTTGAGAAGTGAAGTTCCCCTGGGTCACATAGGGAGGGATACTGGGGGCAAGGATGTGGCAGGTACTCTTTTTCTAACCTTTCTTTTTAGCATGAGGCATGGCCCCATCTCTAAAATCATCTGGGAATCTTTACCTAATAAATTACTTGTTATAGGCAGAACAGTGGCGGTACCCTTTGATTCGCTTGCTTTCTTCCAGTGTCACATTATGATTTGTATTAATTCATGGAGCTTTTGGCCTACTTCTTGTGAGCACCGGGCACTGGGAAGTGCTCTGTAGCTGGTGGTGGGTGGGTGACTGGTGTCTCTGTCTGTAATTGTGCCAGGGGAACCCTTCATCTTTGTGTGCTCCCATGTGCAGCTCCCATTACTGTCACCAGATGACTTCCACTGGTGCCCAGATGTTCTGCTGGCTGAGCATCATTTCAGTAGTCTTAACTGGTAAGAGTAGAAGCAAGTACTGAGGTATCACAGTGTAGTTTTGAAGCCTCAGAGACTGCTGACAAGAGGTACCTGATTCTTTGAAAGTAAACACTCAGTCCTTTCCTCTCCCCCATCTCTTATTAATTATTCTAAAAAGTCATTTGCAGAGGAAACATAGGCATGTAGAATTACTTAAAGGAGATGCAGTCTTTTTAGGAATTAGTATGACTGATGAAATGTATATTCTGATTCACCTCATCCAAAAGTAAACAACTAAATTAGGTCACATGAACTATCCTCTAAGTGCCTGTTTCTCGCCAGTACTATAAGAGAGCAAAGGTTGCCTAGTGTAGATGCATTCTGAACATCTAATATGTAGAAATCTAGAAGTAGCAGAAATGAATCCCACCTTGGGCAGTTTGATGAAAGCACTATGGTAAAAATTGAACATGTAGAAGTTTATTATTTGGTCTCCCCTACTCACAGAACCAAAGAACTTGTAAGTTTTGCTGTTCGAAGGAGAATATAGCTTCCAATTTCTCTACACAAAGCAGGTTTTCTAACACATCAGTGCCAAAAAGAGTCTTTCAGCAAGCATTGTCCTATAACTTCTTTGAGCAGCTTTGTGACAAAGCCCAGGAACAGGCCTTAAAACATACAGCAATGGGAGCTCTGGCTCATAAACCAGAAGGGAAAATAAAAACTCCTGAACCAATATGATGTTTCATGTGATTTTTTGTTTTTCCAAGTGCTTTACAACTTTCAGAGACATTAACAGTATATTAATTTTCCCATGTGGGATTCTACATTCATGTTAATTTAAAACTGATGAATTTTGTCAAGGTAATGGGCCCCTAACGTATTGTACAAATGCATATTAACTACTCTTTGTAAGAATTAATTAAGAAAAGGACAGAAAATCAAGGAGAATTTCTGTGATTAAATTAGTTAAGTAAGAACTTATCCAGATTCAAAATTACTGTATTTTTTTCTATATTATAATGGTTAGGACTTTGCAGAGAATAAATAAAAGCTTTTATGAAAAGAGACAAATATCTGGTCTATAAATACATTTCTTCAGTACAATCTCTTGAGTTATTTTCATATTGCATTCAGCTACTGCCATGACAATTTCGCCTGCTCTGCTCACGTCTTTGTATTTAAAACCAAAATAATGCTAAGAAAAAACTTGGATGAGAGAATACTGGATGATCAAGAATTGGACATCTTGCTCTGAAGAATCTGAGTAGGCAATGAGACATGGGGAGAGTTTCTTACCTCTGTGCACATCGGTTGCCACAGAGAGGAGTAGATCACCTAGAGATATTTCCTGTATAACACGGGTCCTTACCTCTCCTTTCAGAGATTCAAATTAAACCAGTGTCAGAGAACAATCACAATCTCTCTGCCACCCATGCCTGAAAGATTTCTTTGCTCATGAGGAAAAGAAAGCAGAGAGAGACTTGCAACTCCAAAAATAAACTACCTTATTTCAGTTTCAAAATTGTCTGACAAGTGGTACCTGCCACTCTGCACTTGGTCCCTACAGTACACCCCATAATAGTAGATCAGCTTTGTAGCTCAGCAGCAGTGAAATATTTAGTCAATTCAGTACTGAAAGGGCACTTCTCAGAAATTTCTCAACTGCCATCTCATTGAAGGTCACAGCTTTCCTACTGCTAATATAAACTATTGGCAGACTCATATAAGAAAACTACCACATTGGTTCAAATTCAAGTTTTAGTTTGAGGATTATTTTCATTTTGCACTCAGGAGTTTTCTTAGGGAGAAGGGAACACAAGACCAATGGTGTTGAACCCACACCCTGTAAGGCATGTTAAAAGCAAACAAGACAAGACCACACAGCTAAACCCAAAATATTTTTTTAGCATGCAATTCTTAATCAAACCTACAAAATAAGACTTGTGTCATACTGATAGAATTCCATTCTGGACCCTCAATAAAATCACTGGGACAAAATGATGAACAGCACGAACCATGAGCAGGCTGGCACATGGTGAAAATCCTGGGTGAATCTGTACTGAAGGGGCCAGCCACTTCCCATCCCTTCTTCTCACTGACATCCATTTTCAAATCCACTGAACAGAAAAGGTAAAACTGAGGCTTGGTTGGGAAACTCTTTGAGATGTTCACATCTGGTTGTCAAAGAACATGTACAGAAGGTGTCTCTATTCATATCCATGCAAGAAGTTTTTCAGCAAATGGTGAATTGGCCTGAATTTCACTTGGAAAGAATAAAACACCATGGACTGTCCTAACACTTTTTCCTAAGAACCATAACAGCAGTAGCTTTTCCATCCATTACTGATAGTAATTCTGTCAGCCTGAGAGCAATCATAAACAATGTTGTAACAAAATACCCAGAAAAATGACACTGTCCTAAAAAATGGTAAATTTCAGCTGCATTTTACAGAAACAAGGACTTAAGTATTATACTGTAAGTGGTAAAAGCTAATGATATTGAAAACTAGTGGCAAAGTAAACTGTTCCTGTTAAAAATGTATGGTAAACTGATGTATGATCATTTTGAAAGGACAAATTAATACAATGTTTGACTATAGCAAAACAGTGAGGAAAGGAGACATGAATAAACAGCAGGAGACCAGAAAGTAATTCAAGGGCAGAGGAAGAAGAACACAAACACTGATCTGCATTTCTGCTGTGTTTCTGAGCAACTGCACTCAGAAAAAGCAGGTCAGCTCACCAGGTGGTAGACTGTGCAACTGTTTGATGCTAAACCCTCCTGAGGATGCTCTTTCCATGTAACACACATGTCCAAGGAACAGTACAGTGTATAAGCAGCTACAGCATCACAGAATTTTTTTATCTTAAAGGGGATGGCAAACTCAGACAACGTTTCTGGAATATTTTCTCAAAAATCCAACCCCTGCGATGTCACAGAACACCAAGAACTGACCCATCTCTGAACACATATTCCTGTGAACTTCACTGCTTTTTCACTGGAAACATGAAAAACTTCCCTCAACATTTCACCCCCACCTCAGTCCTTTCCAAACAGCATATAAAAGACCAGTTTCTGAGCCTCTGAAGGCTCTGCACATGTTTTTCCTCCATCAGTTAGTTTTCTGCTCTATCTATCTACTAAGCTTTCCCCTTTGCCATTAAGGTCCCTATAACTCACACTCTTCCTATTTCAGTGCCATACTCTGGATATTCCTTTGAGAGCACTCAATACCACCATACAATTCTTCCTCCCAAAAACTAACCATGTACTCTCCCACACTATCTTCTATGTAGGTTGCATCATTTTTAGACTGGAATAACAGACTCCTCTACCATCTTTCCATTCAATTCCATTTTCTCAGAAAAAGTTTCTCCTATGGAGAAAAAGGAAAAAGAAAAAACCCAACAGGTGAGAGACAGAGAGTTTTTTCTTTCCTTCATAGAACAAAAACCAAATTATGGAACTACAGAGGTGTATTTCTAGCCTCACTTTTTATCAGTTTTAATCTCTTTTTATGTGCTTTGGCTAAGCCAACCAAATTGGCTTGAGCATGGTAACAGAAAGTGAACAGCTCCACCCGTAACTTTATCTAAATGTTATAAATATGATGCATAGACATATTTTTCCTAAAGCACAATTTACCTCATTTCAGGGAGGTAGGCATATTTACTCATCAAAATCCTGGACTCTAACTATTGTGTAAATACATAGAGTTGGCCTGCCTTTTGCATCTGTGTTTAAATAATCCCAAGTGAGCTACAGTTTTACTGCAAATTAAATATTTATACATGCAGGCATTTATACATTCACAGAAAATAACAGAAGAACAGAGAACTGGAACAGAATTCCTATGACATCCTTATAGTAGGTAACCATATCATGTAGTATGTTATAATATAAGATACTATAATATAATACAATCAATTTCCTAAAATCGCTTTCCTGAAAACCAGAGTATTTTATCCTCATTTCCTTTCCAGCCTAAATTTATTCCTGGACAGTTTGTTCCTACTTGTTCCTGAGCCAACACTATTCTTTAGCTTAAACAGTTCCTTCCTGTCTCTGGCTTTACCATCCTGATGTATTTAAAGACAGCAATCTTATCCCTTCTCTGCTTTTGTTCTGCTAAAATTCTAAGCTCTTTCAGCATCCTTTCATGAAATAGACTCTTCCTTCCCCTGAGAATCATAAGAGCCCGTCTCTTGCGCTTTTTCAAATTCATCTCTCCTGACTATGAATGAGGAATTGAACACAATATTCCCGATGAGGTCTCATCCAAGCCTGCTACAGTGGCATTAATATTCTCCCTCCCTCCACTGGAAATGTCTCCCCTGACACATCCCAGTCTTTTACTAGCATTTTTCACTGTCACATTACAATGGTAGCACACAAATTATCCTGTGATTGATGAATGCATTCAGATACACTTCCTTCCCATCAGCACCCCATTGATAAGCTCTAAGTTTATTACAAGGGCCTTGTTTGATTTCATTTATTAGTCCCTAATAATTAAAGTCCTTTGTACTTTATAATTTTATATGCTGTTCTATATACATTATAGTAATCCTAATGTCAACTAACTCTGAGTAACATCCTTTTACTACTCCATATTAACAGTACCTGCCATTTTCAAATAATCAACACATTTCACTAGAACATTTCTACTTTTTGAGTGAAGTTCATTAATCACAACATCAAATGACTTGCATCTTGAAAATGACTCTTTAATCCTTTCACTCCTAACGTTTAGCTTAAGATTTCTCAGTTCAGCTTTATCCATTTCTATTCTTCGTGTTAGCTGTACTTACTTTATGCTTTTTATATTTATCTCAGTTTCTCCTATCAAATCTCCATGTGGAATTATTCTGTGCCTTATTAAAAGGTGAGTTATGTAATGATCCAGATTGATTAGATCTTGTAAGATCTCTCTGTTCCAAAAACCAATTATCTTGTGAAAGATGTCATTTCAGTCTAGCCTAATCTACTCTTTGTAAACCTGTTCCTTATTATCCCATTTCATGTTTTTCTCATTTTTTTCTACAAAGCTTCCAGCTGTCCCAATCAGTCCAAGTCACCTATGCAGCAATCCTAATAGGTATTCACTCACTGCCAGTACAATTTTTTTCTCCTGCCCCATCCAACTCTACGTCTACTTTTATCTTTCTAGTTGTACTGATCTCCCAAATCCTTACCATCAGATCCATGATTTAAAGTGTCATTTTTTTCAGAATTATCCATCCCCAAGACTTTATCTTGTTGAATTCAGTGCCAACCTCAGTTACAATGATTTCCATTTCTACTGCCTTACCTCATTTCCCACAGCATGTAGGCAGCATCACCAATGCAATTAAAAATTGCAATCAACCATTCACTTAGCTTTGAGACTTACTAGATTTACTGTATCCCTTCCCTGTCCTTATCACATCACAGCCCTACTTTTTCTACCTTCATTCTTTTCCTCTTTATTTGTTTTTTCTTCTGTAGAACATTAGTACAGCTTTTAGCATGTGTATTCTGCTATAAAAAGACCAGGAACAACTGCAACAGCACATGGTGGAATAAACAGTGCTTCCTTAGGTTTGCAGCCAAAAGAAACTTGTCTATCTACATGAATTTTCTGCTTCTTGCTGCTGACTCAGAGTGCCAGGGATACATTGAGCACTCGGAGTTTACATCAGAGGTATTGCCTGTAAATTAAACTTATGCCCTCTCTAAGATGTGGAGAATGCTAGTATCATATACCTCTATACTCACTGAAAAGTGTAACCCATACAGTATTTTCAAGGTGATTTTCACATATGAGTTGTTCAGACCAAGTTGTGCCCCACACCCTACCTAAAGTAGCAGGGGGATCAGCTCAGGCATGCATTCAACAGGACTTTGAATCCCTATAGCACTGAAATAGTAAAAATGCTTGTTGGTTTCCACCCTGTAATAGTATTCAGATAGTCTATTTCAATTCACTCAGTCTTGCTCAGCTTCTTATACTTCTTAACGCTTTCCTCTCCTTCATAGAATTGGGGAGGGAGGGGGAGACGGGGAGGAGAAGCTGAAGGGGTATACTGTCTAGATAAGATTTTTTTCATTTCAGAGAGAACTCTATCTCCAGGGATCATCCACAGTGTGATAGATGGTTGACGCTAGGCTTGCTTCTTGGTTTCTTATGAAAGGTATTAGCAGATACTGAACACTTCTAAGCACAACAGATTAATAGAAAAGCCTCTTGTGCTGTTCAAATGGAGAATACTGTTCAAATATTGCAGTCCTCCAAGACAAGCTGTATTTACAGAAGTCTGCATAACTGCTGAGAGTGCCACTGTTTAAAAATTTACACCTTTCACCACTCACACCTCAGCAAACCCACATTTTAGAAATGAATAAAAAAAAAAAAAGGCTCAGGTTTTCCTAAGTTAGCCTTGAGGGCCACATATATAAATAGCTGCTATGACCTTTTTTTTTTATAGTGAGATGTTGAATTATTCGGACATGCCGTAAAGCTATCTGGCACTATGTGACCTAACAGAAAAGCAAACCTTAAGAATTTACTATTATACAACAGTAACCTGGAGAGATAAATACTCTGCAGACAGGGATGGAAGTGTAAGCTGCAGAAAATTGATAATTAATAATAGCCATTTCTCTATGAAAGAAGAGTGACCTAGCTAAAATTTATTTCTTTCTTGTTTAACATTTTACAGTCTCCCTTATCTCCTTCTGGCATGGGGCTACACTATTCTGTTTTCCCAGCTTGCATTCAGAGGCCTTTAGCCCTTTAAATTTGCCATACCCAGGCAGACCAGAAAGGGCTCTTTTGGAAAAGGTGACATCTTCTTTCTCAGTCAATAGGTCAAATGGTGCCTTTCTTTTTCTCCTATTCTGTTACTCTACTGATCATAAAGTTGATGTATATTTTGAGTGTATCTGTAGGTAGGACATGGTAAAAAAAATATGGGGCATATATGTGTGTATAGGAAGAGCTATTGCATAGACATGTAGAATACCACAACAGAAGGAGAGGAAGTGGGGGGAGGGGGATAATATCAGGCTTGCCCGTGACAAGCTGTGGGATGACATGCCAAGGTTGGAGGGACGGGGTGCTAGCGAGGGCCCTCAGCCTGTTGCTCTGAGATGTGCTGGCTACACTGGAGCACACCTGAAGTCTTACAAAGATAAGTCAGGTGCTCCTGAGGTAATAGAATCCAACAGGGAAACACCAGTGAAATACCTTAAAGGAATTAAGGGATCTTCCTCTAAGAAGGTGACACAGCTGACAGCCCAGCTGATGTGCCTCTACACCAATGCACACAACATGGGCAACAAACAGGAGGAGCTGGAAGCCACTGTGCTTCATGCTTGAAAGCTACAACCTAGTTGTCATTACTGCCATTACTGAAACTTAGAGGGATGAATCCCATGGCTGGAGTGCGGCTATCGATGGCTACAAGATGTTCAGAAGGGATAGGTGAGGAAGAAGGGACAGAGGCGTTGCCCCTACATCAAGAAATGGAGTGTGAAGAGCTGTCTCTGAAGAATAGCCACAAGCAGGTTGAAAGCTTATGGGTAAGAATTAGAGACTGAGGCAACAAAGGGAACCTTGTGGTTGGTGTCTACTATAGGCCGCCCGATCAAGGGGAGCCTATTGACGAAGCCTTCTTACTCCAGCTACAGGAGGCATCGCGCTCACAGGCTCTTGTCTTGCTGGGGGACTTCAACCACCCTGACATCTGCTGGAAAAGTAGCAGAGCTGTAGGCAATCCAGGAAACTTCTGGAATGCATTGAGGATAACTTCTTAAGCCAGGTGATAGACAGCCCTACCAGAGGGGATGAAATACTGGACCCATTTGTCACCAACGCAAGTGAGCTAACCAGTGACGTCAAGACTGGAGGCAGTCTGGGCTGCAGTGATCATGCACTGGTGGAGTTCGCAGTCCTGAGGGGTATAGGACAGGCGAAGAGTAAAGTCAGGACCCTGAATTTTAGGAAAGCAAACTTCCAGCTCTTCAAGGAGTTACTCAATGGGACCCCCCTGGGAAACCGCCCTTAGGGACAAGGGA
>WAAD01013149.1:34269-67932 GCA_013389945.1 Fregata magnificens | reverse complement strand
AGTATATCAGTTAGTGATATACAGTCTGAGTGCTTCACAGAGTTCAAGGGAGGGGCTTGAAATTCTGACTTGGTTGATACTTTTTCATAAAGTAGCAACTGGAGGGTTTGGGTTTGTTTTTTTAGAAAATAACCATTCTTCTTGTGTTTAGAGAGGAGGCCTGCTATCCGCCTCTGCCTTATATCTCTGCCATATTAATGAGAATTGTCACAAATTGGAAAAACATGAAGCTGGGCATCTTGCCATTTGGATGAAGCCAGTAGTGCACTNTGCACTGAAAAAGAGAAGGATATTAGATTGTTTGAGGTAGCTTGATATTTGGTCAAGTATCAAATGACTATCCCAAACTTGAAATTAAGGGCCAGTACTTGGGACAGTAGATCATGTCATTGATACACGTGTTGAGTGAGAGACAGAGAGAAAAGAGCGATCTATATTTGAAATTAAAAAATACAGGATATTATGTAATAGAAAGGACATACGTTATGTTCCCCCATGCACCTGGCACTTTTAGTAACGTTTCCTGTTACTATAAAAGTTTCTGTATATCCATGCCAATTTTAAACGTGATTTCCATAAGGTGCACATAACTAATAGCATGTGTTTAGGGGCAATTTTAATTCCTGCACAGGTCTTCCTTCACAGGTGGACTGATGTGAATTCATAGTGTGGGAGGACTTGGCCTTGTGGGCAATAGGGACTCCATATCTCTGGGACAGATGGAAAGCTGGAACTTGGCCTGTCTCTGTACAAAGCCTCCAGTCCAAGAGCATTCAACCTTCCCTTGTTTACATGCCACTTTTAAACTTCGTTTCTATGCACATGTGGCTGGTGGAATCTCTGTTGTGCGTGTATGTAGAAGATCCATACAGCTGTGAGGCTTAGGTAGTTGCTTTGTTTTCTCTGGTCTCTCACAAGTGGCATCATAATTGTTCTGTCCCTGGACTCTCCCTGGAAGAAGCTCGTTCTGTGGTTTAGGTTATCTTTGTTTAATTTTTTAAGAATGGGAGAAGGATGCTGCAACACTGAATGATCAGGAAATGAAACGGCAACTGAAATTCAGTGAGTGTCATCAGAGAGGAATCAGAGATGAGTGTAAAATGATGCTTGCAAGGGGAAGTAATTCTCTTTTTATATAGAATATTATGAGCTCTGAGCTATCCTGACACTCAGGAAAGATGCTTTGGCACTGTGGAAGGTAGCTCCACATAAATCTTAAGTGCTCAGAAGATAAGATTATTTAGCTAAGGAATAAAGACAAAACAGAGAATCATTGATTTAGTTGGCCTGTATTTGGAATATTATTGGCCATTTTGGTCCCCTCACCTCAGGGGGGTGGGGGAAGTAGTAAAAAGATTCATTAAAACTGGAAAAGGCCCAGTGAACGGGGAACAAGGTGTGAAATAATTTTGGTGTGAAGGATTGACTAAGCTATGACACTTCAGCTTGGAAAAGAGAGGACTTCAAGGTGAACGGCGTGTGAAGAATTGCACAGGGTTTCTAGGGATAAATTTTTACTCTCTTCCAGCATAAGACCTAGGGGGCCATAAAAATTAAAAAGAATCAGCTTCCAACCAAAAGGTGGCAGCTATTTGCACAGTTTGTGATGGGCCTGCAGAACTCACTGCCAGCGGACTACGTGGATGCAAGAAATGTGCATGGGTTCAGTAGGAGATTGTATAGTTGGAAAAGATCTGTTATGGGCTACTAAAGAGACAAATCATCTCAAGCTCAGAAAATACTGTGAGCTGTAAATAGTTGGAGGCTACGATAAGATTATGGGACAGGTATACTAGTGCTGCTGTAATCAGCTCACTAGGCAGCTGCTTATAGCCACATTTGGAGACAGGATACTGGGATAGAGGGACCACTTACCTGAGCTAGTGCAGCCATTCCCCTATTCTTGTTTTTAGTGGTGGCAATATACAGAGTGTCTTTGCTGAGGGCACATTTGAATTCCTAAGGAGTCTTGGAATGCATGTATATGCTTTGCCATCTCGCTTTGTCGTATCTGTGTTAATTTGGTATACTTCATACAAAACCAAAAAGCACAGGGATATAAGGAAGCCTTTTGCTGTTGCACACTTCCTTAGAAAATGTTCAATCAACAATGTGTGAAAGAGAATCTAGACCTATCTCTAGACCACTTTACGGATGAGAGATGATGACTTACCAACTCTTTCTGTACCACTGTGGGACGAGACAGGGCTGAGCTGGTTGTTTGGTTGGATCCTGGGCAAACTCAAGTCAGACTCTTAAGTTCTTCCACATCTGAAAATTTCTCAGAACGGCTTCATATCCCATCATGTCAAATAGCCCTTTTGAGGGTTGTGTTTGAACTGTTTGTAGCCTGCTTGTGTCATCCATTGGTTGACCTAAACAACTTGAGTAATTTCCCCTGCCCCATTCATATAGGGTTAGTTAACTGGAATGCAGGTTTTTTCTTCTGTGAAAATAAAACCAGATATTACTTTTTTCAGTGATGGGTAAAAGGAAAAGGAGGATAAGGTCACTGACTACCCTTTAAGTTATATGAAGGCTTTACTGGATTGCTGTTGCTTGCCTAATTATTGTAGTTATTGACAATGGAATGCAGCTGAAAATGGCAATGAGTACCTGAGAAAAAAAAAAAAAAATCAGCTAAATGATGAATATTTGTGTCCCCATTACTCTTTCAATTTTTCTTTTTTTTATATAAGATGCCATACCATGTCCTTATCAGTCACTGTCTTACTGGCCACATCTGACAAATAAGACATCATGCATCTTGTACACCTTCACTCAACAAGACTGATTTGTTTCTCATAACACTCTGCAGTAAGTGTTCTTGCTTGAAGTCATCAAAGTCAATCCTTGGTGCACTAACTCACTTCTTTCTGTTGAAGAATATGGAAAAGAAAGGTAGGGAACATTATGACCCCATTAGCTTTCTAGTTTGGTTCTGAGGAAGCAGAATACCCTCCTAGAAAGACCTCAAGTCTACACACTTCTGTGATGACTGTCAAATAATGTAATTTGTAGATGAAATTAAATGCCTCATGAGGCATGGTGTGTTAGCAATTAATTGTATAAGCCCTTCCAGTTTCTCTCTAGTATCTCTCAGCCTAAATGATCATCCTTTTTTTGCTGGGTAGTGATTTTTCTCCAGAACTGGGAAGTTATGATGAAGTCAATCCATGCCTTCTTCAAATCCACTTTTCTTTGCAATTAGGTATCAGCTTTGACAGGAAGCTGTTCTTCACTCAAAATTATGAGTTGGTGTTTGAATGTTAGTTGGTATGTGTACATTGTTATAGGTGTACATTGTTATAGGTGTTTCTATTATACTCTTTATGTTGATTTACTTTCTTAGAACCAGAATGAGATGATCATATAACTGATCCTTTTTTAAAAGGTGGCAAAAACTTGATTGGAAGTGTAATATTTAATTAAAGATAATGAAAACATGATTGGAAAAAGCCTTAAAACTTTGGAACAATTCAAAAGTGCATTTGAAAGCTAATTGAGGGGAAAATTTTTGCTTTTATCCTTCTAAGATCAAAGTTGACATCTGATGCAGAGAAGGAGTCTGTGATGATGTTTGGGAGAAATCTCCGGCAGTTGCTTCTGACCAGCCCTGTGAGGGGCCGTACTTTGATGGGAGTAGATCCTGGCTACAAACATGGCTGCAAGTTGGCAATTATCTCACCAACCAGTAAGTTTCAATTCCAAATATTTTTGAAAGGACTGATAAAAATATATTCATTTGGAGGAAAGGATAGTTTCAAAACCTACCTTTTAAATTTATTTTTTTCTTAAGGTTTTAGTGTTTTCCACGCATTCTGTCATGCAAATTCCTTTCTTCAGGCTTCTGGTTAAGTTTCTGGCACCTGGATTCCAGTGTCTCCTTTGGTGTTATTACTTCTCTCTAAAACAGAATTTAAAATCCCTTCTGCCTTCTTGAATACAGGTTCAAATAATTGTGCCTCTCAGTCAGCAAAGAGAACACCTGGCATTTTTTATTGTTTAACAAAGAATTTGAATTTAAATACTTTCTATAACTTTACTTTTTTCATGGGTAATGTCTTGGACATCTGGACGCTTTATCAGCCCTTTTTGTTTATTAGTATGTGTGTTAATGTGAGAAGTCAGAAACATTGTATTTGCAGAACTTTTTAGTTCAGTTTTTAGACAGATACAGAACAGAGCCTTTCCAGTTCATCCTAGTCTGATCTGGGGATACGTACCTCTTCAGGCCCATGTGAAAATGGTTCGTTTTCCTTTTATTTTGTCGTTGCTTTATGTCTGAGAATATATCCACCCAGGGTAGGTGTAAGGAAAGATGTGTTCTTGACGTGTTAAAATGGCAATAAAGGTAGGATAAATGATTATTAGCTTGCATTGCACCATAAGGTATCAGTACCAGTTAATACAGAGTTATTTCCAAATGTGATAGATGGGATGATGGCAAGAGCTGTCACTGGAGTTCTAGAGCTCCTGGATTGCAGTCCTGAGACTGCATTTCTAAATTTCATCTCTCTTTACTGGATCTGTAAAATGTACTAGACTAGAGCAATAAATCTTTTGCAGTGAATTGCTGTTTTTCTCTTTGATATAATACACTTTATTTGCCTAATATGAATTTGTTATGTGCATATGTCTCCAGTGAACTAGAAAATGTATCAACTCATTTTGCTTTGGCAGCCAAAGCATTTTAGTCCTCTGCCCACCATAAATTTCTTCTTATTGGATACAAAAATAAAAGGGAAAGATGGCTTATTAAGAAGCTTTCTTTGTGAATCATCAAATTAACTTTAGTAGTTCGCAGGATATAGCTTTTGGATTTTGTGTTTTTTATCAAATGGCTTTGCCTTTCATTGTTCTAGGTCAGATACTCCATACTGATGTCGTTTACTTGCATTCTGGTCAAGGATTTCGTGAAGCTGAGAAGATAAAGAGGCTTCTGCTACAGTACAAGTATGCTAAAGAAACTTCCATTTATTACTCTTTCTTACCGAACATGATGAAAATCTTCACTATAAAAATACTTGCTTTTGAGTGGAATAAGAATTCTAAGGATTTAACTGGAATTATTCTTTTTTTATGTAGTTCAGAGCTTCTTTTTCTTTTAGTCTATGTCCATGCTTTTACACTATGTATATGTTAGAAGCATATGAAATCAAGCCATGGCTATGACTAAGGTTGCATGCTATGAATGTATCCCCATAAAGCTCTTGTCAATCCATTTATTTTTAGGAATAGAAATTAACTTTCAGCTAAGGAATATGTTTAGCCTCATTCTTCCTACCCCCTACAACCCCCAAACCACTCATTGCTCTTTCCCTGTTCCAAAAGCCACATTTAGTCTTTGGAAGAGTTTGTTAAGCGAAGGAAATCCTGCTCAGATAGATCTCCAGACGGACTTGCAAATAGGGGCAGCATGATTAAAGGGTTATTGTATCCAACTGTTTTCGGATCCCCTGTGGACAGACATCTGGTCCACTGAGCCAGCTGCTGAACGGCCACAGCATACAGTCCAGTTTGTATTTAAGCATTAGATTGGCTTTAAACAAGGTGATTTGATGGCTGACTGACTGTGGTGGGGGCAGTCAGAGGCAATGACCTTGCAAGCTGTTGCAAACTATGATGTTCCCATTAAGGAATTAAGATTCTGATTGCTTGGGCTTCTGCCCTTTTCATGACTCATAACAGATGAGGGAAATGAGGTGAAAGGGTTTGAGGACTGTAAATAACATTACGTTTCTCTTATGAATATGAAGTATCATTTTTGGGTTTTCTGCAGATATTACCACTGTTCAATTCCATTACAAGTGAGTGAAAAATTTTGACTCATCTGTTGTACTGTCACACTGAAAACATGTTAAACACAATGTGATATTACTAGGAATATGTTTTCATTAAATCTGAACCTTATGTTATATAAAATAAGATGTATTGGTCATTGTTGTGCATTGAATGCTATGTATGAAAAAGTCTAAAAGAATAATTAAGAGTAATTGTTCATCTTTTTACCCCATGCAAAGCTGTAGCACCGTTGTGATTGGCAATGGCACAGCCTGCAGAGAAACAGAAGCTTACTTTGCTGACTTAATTATGAAGAAATATTTTGCACCACTGGATGTTGTTTACTGGTAAGATCGCTTTGCTTGCTGTGACGCTCATCTGTTCAGTATATTTTAACCTAACAGGTAGTTTTAAATATAATTTTTTGAAGTGTTTCTTTTTATTGCCTTGCCTTTCTTTTTTGAGTCAAGCTTGACCCATCCTTCTAGCCAAAGGAAAATGGCTGTAGCTCTTTGGAGCATGAAAGTAGTTCTCCTGAATCAATAAAAGACACTCACTGAAGCATTTTATTTTCTCTTCCTGAGGTTCACCCTGCTGCTGCTGTTATTGTAACAAAGTATGCGAGAATAGCAGCTCAAACAGCGAAGGACCTGTGTTTGGCATTGTGTGGTTATTTCTTGATAAGTGAGGTTTAAATGCAAATGATAAAGATTGTGTTGTCTGACAATGGTATGGAATGCTTGCTAATCCTATGGGTATTAAATGATCTGGAAATAAATATTTTGTTAATACCTGGCAGAAAGTAGTGAAGGTATTTATCAGCTATAAACTTCAAATTTTATCCACTAGATGGGCCGAGGCCAATTGTATGAGGTTTAACAAGGCCAAGTGCCGGGTCCTGCACTTGGGTCACAACAACCCCGTGCAACGCTACAGGCTTGGGGAAGAGTGGCTGGAAAGCTGCCTGGCGGAAAAGGACCTGGGGGTGCTGGTCGACAGCCGGCTGAACATGAGCCGGCAGTGTGCCCAGGTGGCCGAGAACGCCAACAGCATCCTGGCTTGTATCAGGAATAGTGTGACCAGCAGGAGTAGGGAAGTGATCGTGCCCCTGTACTCGGCACTGGTGAGGCCGCACCTCGAATACTGTGTTCAGTTTTGGGCCCCTCAGTACAAGAAGGACACTGAGGTGCTGGAGCATGTCCAGAGAAGGGCAATGAAGCTGGTGAAGGGTCTGGAGAACAAGTGTTATGAGGAGCAGCTGAGGGAACTGGGGTTGTTTAGTTTGGAGAAGAGGAGGCTGAGGGGAGACCTTATTGCTCTCTACAGCTACCTGAAAGGAGGTTGTAGCAAAGCGGGTGTTGGACTCTTCTCCCAGGAAACTAGCGATAGGACGAGAGGAAATGGCCTCAGGTTGCGTCAGGGGAGGTTTAGACTGGACATCAGGAAGAATTTCTTTACCAAAAGAGTGGTTAGGCATTGGAACAGGCTGCCCAGAGAGGTGGTGGAGTCGTCAACCCTGGAGGCGTTCAAAAAAGGTATGGACATGGCACTCCAGGGCCTAGTTTAGGAGGCACGGTGGTGTTAGCTGATGGTTGGACTTGATGATCTTAGAGGTCTTTTCCAACCTTAATGATTTTATGATTCTATGATTTACTTTTCACTGTCTTAACATACTGAAATGTTATCTAAATTTTTGAAATAATTATGGCCTTTCTCAGTTCAAACTGCTATATGCATTTAATAGAGCCTTTTCTCCATAGATAGGAAGTTATCTTACAGAAATGTTCAACAAATGTTCAACAAATGTTCAACAAATTCCTGCTAACTTATGCTATCATTTAATTGCACTTGTTCTTTGTTTCTAAGATTTCTAAGTAAATTTGCAGCAAGATCTGATACTTAAATCTCCTTTTTATTTTAGGAGACATAGTAGGGTTTTTCTGATTTTAATTGTTTGCAAAGGAAGGAGGCTGTTCAAGCTTCTGAAAACTCAGGCACCCCCTTTCCTGAATCCAACTTGAAAACAGTGGATTTTTAATGGCTGTAGAGAATGGAAAACGCTTCATGCTGCGTGGTTTTTGGCAAATGTATAATTTCACTGTCATTCACTTCATATAGTTTAAAAATCCATTTCGTTGACGTAAGCACTTTGTCTGAAAGAGTAATAGTGATTTTATTTATTTATTGATCATATGCTACAGAATGTAAGTAACTATTTAGTTAACACAGAAAAATTTATTTATATAATACTGTGGCGGTTGGTTTTCTCACTGTGTTTTCCTCTTTTGCTTTAGTATTTTCTCCCTGTTCAAGATTATAGAATTTGCAAAATAATTATCAGTATTGATTTTTTTTTTGGCCAGTAGAGCTACTAAGTTCTTGGAACTGATAAAAGCTCTTGTGAAAGAAGAATTAGTGTAAATGCTCTAAGGCAGAAGTCAGGTTATGAAGTCGGTTGCTTTTGCTAGTAGTGACAGATAATTTTTTAACCTTCTGCTTTTTCCAAAACTTGTTGTGATATTTGTAGGAAAAATATATAAATGCAGTTGTTTAACCTGCAAGATTAATTCCTGGAAGTGAAAATTAGCATAATCAAAACCATTTTTGCTTTCAGTATATTTTTATATTGTTAATGGTTTTCTTGCGCTGTGCTCATATATGGTGAAGAGCTAGTCCCTACTTCAGAATTCGTATGCAGAACACTGATGTACTGCATATTAAAATAAAAACTCAGAAGAATGTAAATTTTTTTGTACTGCATGCTCTAGGTGACATTTTTGATGCTGTTGAACTTTGTAGACTGCTGTTTGTGTGTGTGTTTATATACCTGGGTTTACAGATAAGCTGGACTTGCAGTCCTTGTGTCTCTCTTCACATTTTGACAGTCTTGACTGAGTTTCTTTCTTGAAGATCAGGGTTCCCATGTTGCCCTTTCTGCTAAACTAGTTTTATGTGCATCTCAATGCATTGTCCAGTCCTGGGGTTTCCCAGCCATGCCACTGAATCCTGCAGGATACCTACTCTGTTTGCTTTTTATCTCCAGAAAAGTTTCTCCTTAATCTCCTTGGTATTTCTTAGTAATAGAAAGGAATGATGAGTCCAGATATCCACCCCCCCACCCCTTCTGATAATGCAGTGACATGCCTGGTGTTGATGTCAGTCTGAGTTCAAAAACGTAAGTGATACTTGCTAAATGAGGAGCAATTAGTACAGAATTATCATTTGAGCAATAGGTGACAGTAGGCATACATTGTGAGAACTGCTATACCTCTTGAGCGGGAACTATGAAAGATGACCTGAAGAATGTGTTTTGCTGATCATCTTTTTTTAAATAAAAAAGTTCCCCAGAGCATGCGCTCTTAGATCACAAAAAACTTTTTTGTTTCCATGTACAAAGTCTTCCTTTGATTATGTTGTTTTCTCATGATGGGGGAAAATGTTCCTTGTTTATACATAGGCTGGATACAGATCTCTAATCAGTTCTGTGGAAACCCATGGTATGCTTTTGGATCAAGTGATCTTTATAAATTGTTTTTCAATTAAAATCTCTAAGAAACAATTTAAGTAATGTTGGAATAGTTCATTTTTAAAGAAGATCAACTTCAGCAGATTGCAGTTGTAACTAAAAAATGGATTTATAAATCAATTTAGTGTTTCAACTGTAAAAAAACCCCAAACAAACCACCACCAAACAACAAAAAATCAGAACAAAACAAAACCCCTCCAGTACTTAAACTGTAACAGAATGAGTCAATTACATCTAATATGATACCATTTCCCGAGCATTTAGCTTCTCACAGTGATGCACTGACCTGCACGAAGGCGGAAATCCTTGCCCAGCAAAACAGAACTCGGTTCATTGCTGGGTGTAAGTTTCAGAGAATTGCCAATTGTATTTGCGTTTACAATCTTTTTCCTTAAAGGACCCCAAATGTAAAGTGGCTTGGCAGGTGAGGCTGGATTGTTTTATAGCACTTTAAAACCAAAATCCCAATCAACTTCCTAAGCTGTCGGTCAGAAAGGTGGCTGATAGTACTACAGACTTCAGCTTCCTTGGCAAATAAAGCTTGTAATATGATACTATTTAAATTTTTTGTTGGAAGTGGAGAATAGGATCAGAAACTATTATAAAAAAATAAAAATCTCTTCATACTTTTATGTCCAGTTCATCATATGGAACTTGGATCATGCATTTCCAGGGAAATGAGATGATAATAGAGTCTGTAATTTTGGAAAGAAGGTGTGTGCTGTTGATGCATGCACAAATAATCTGGACAGGTATGCACTCTAATGAAGGTTAATGATAATAACCAGCTGAACACTTTATTGATTGCATATATGTGCAGTACATGCTGAAATATGCTGAAATAGTCTCTCTACTACTAAAGTCCTGTACAATAATTTCAGAATTGTGCATGAAGTTGTTCCTTGGCTTCAGTATACTACTCTAGTGAGCATTTAACTACAGACTTAAATGAGAACACTGTTTCACCTTTTTTTAGTTGTGTGGCAAGAATCAAATTAACTGATTCTTACTTTAAAATATTCCGGTTGTATCAGTATCAAAACAGACTTCCAAAATAATTTTCTTCATTTCAGTTTCTCTCAAAAATATTACAATATTTTATTTGATGACTGCTTTGTCTTTTTTTAGTGCTAGTAAATATATGAAAAGCAAGCAATTAAAATAACAAATCCTCAGCAATGGCAAGTACAAACTACATATAGTTTTACTGAAGTTTTCTAAAGAGAAGACAAATCGGTGAAGAGAGTAGTAGGAAATGAGGCATATGGCGTGATTTTTTTGTGTGGCTTTAAAACCTGTCAGTTTGACAGTTTTTGATTTAAAGCAAATATTTTTCACTGTTTTTGTAACCAACATGCTTTCAGATACCTATGTCCAATCTAAATAACTGCAGGACTCTCTTTTTTTAAAAAAATGTAGTTTCCCTTTTAGAGCTATGTTTATTGACTTAGATTAGGACTGGACTAGAGCCCAGAGACAGTCATATCTAGTCTTCAGGTTTTTTGTAACAAATCAGTTTTTGTTACAAGGTTCAATAAATATTCTTGATTATTTATGTTAGTTCTATTGTGAATTCTTGCCAAAGATACATTGTATTATAACCAAAGCAGATGTTCTGTTTTAGGCAAGTGTATTTGTTTTAACAGGACCAGAAATGTAAATGAAACAACAGTGTGTTGAGCATTAACATGGCAGATGATGAACTTTTAGGATTTCCTTGGCCTTTTTGGATTAAATGAAAATCTTGAAAAAATATTTCAGGAATCTCATTCCATATTTCGATCACTGCAACTGTTTTTCTTTGCTGCCGGTTGTAGGCATCTTGAAAATGAAAGGTATCTAAATGTCAGGTGAACTACGCTAGAGCAGGACAACACGAACAGCTCAATCATCATATTTGGAAAAATAAAATCACAATTTTTCTTTCAGCCTCAGTGGTTTCATTGTCGCGATACAAACGTTCTTACTGGTCTGACTTTTCTTATGTGCTTGTTACGTTAATATACACTCAGAATAAAGTATTTCAGCTCATATTTAAAAGAAAGTTTGATAGGTATCATGAATTGTTAATAGTTTTCAACAAGCAGTAAAGAATGCAGCCAGGCAAGTGTATTTTTTTGTTGTTGTTTTTTAGGTGGCATGGTGTTTAATTTCTGTTATACTTGGTTTTAAACTTGATACAAAATCCCTTTCTGCCACTTTCAGCAAAATCTTTTCTTGCTCTTGAGACTTTATAAGCAATGTAATTAATAATTTACTGCTGTTTAAGTTCAAACACTTCTGTACTGTGACAAATAAGGGAAAGTCTGTAATGTCTTGTAAAGTTCTCATTGGGTTTTCTTTAATGTTTAAATTGTCTGCTTTAGAATACTTAGAAATGTTCTGCTAAGGCAGAATAAGACTGTTTTAATACCTTTTGAAGTTGGACCTTGGTGGCAAGAAATTGATTTGGAAATGTTTGTTCTACAGGATTTTAGGTCCGCTTGTATTTTATAGGTGTCTGCACATGCTTTAAATATCCTTTTCAATTTAAATGTGTGTTTTATGTTGTTGAATATCTACATTATACTCTCTCCAGCTTTAACAAATGCCACTTTCAAGTTCCATGCCTCTACATTTCTAATGTTACACTAGCTTAATTCCCATTACTTTTCTGCTTCATAGCACTCGCAGTTTGAAAGGGACCTAACATTCGGGTTCACATTATGATAATTAGGTTTCAAAGCAGTGTGGGGGGATTAAGATGTCTGAAGTCTAGTTGCCGAATAAAGTTCAGAACTACTTGTAAAACTTGTTTGAGTGGTTAACAGAAGTGGTTTTATTTATTCAGTGCTCATGCAGCATTAATCCGTATTTCATCAGGTACCCACAGTGCTGTAACTCTAGATATGACCTTGGGACTTAATTTACCCCATCTCAGTTTTCCTTATTAATGTGCCATGAAAGAGGTACATGAAAGATAGCCAACATCAAAGCACCTTTTCAAATAAAGTGGTTGATACGAATCCTCTGGTATTTAACACTGTCTGTCAAATGTTTCAGCTGGTTTGCATCCTTTTACAAGCTATTGCTTAATGCATTAATGCAGTTGTTTCAAGTCTGTTGAGAGTACAAAGGGGGATAGGGTTATGGGAAACGTTATTCCTATTTCTTTTTGATTATATTTTCTTTAAGCTGTTATTTTTGTCTGTTAAGCTATATAACTGTATTGATGACACATTTATGTATGCACACCTACACACCTTAGGTCATTAGATGCCTGGTACAGAAGGTAGAAAGTAGTTTGGAAAGTTTTGGCAAAAGGAATACATTTTTGGTGGAAACAATGCACACGTCTGAAATGTGCACTGAAGAACCTTTGTTCTGCTTTCATCTCTTTCAAGCTCTAGTGGAGTCATGAGAAGTCCTAAACAATGAAGAAATAATTTGAGGAACAAACAGGTTTAAAATGTGCATGAAGAGGACATAGTCAATGAAAACATTTTAAATTATGTAGTGATTTCCAGCCAAACTGTCTTCTGTCCCTTACTTAACAGTTACTTTCTGTTGTGATTATTTACCACAGCTGAGTAAGAACTCATGATCATGTACACTTCAAATGAAAAATCTTTTTGTGTATATTTGTATTTACAGGAGACAGTCCTGTAAATTGGAACCTCACTCTGCATATAGACTTCTTCCTCCTGCTACTCTTGATTATTCATAACTTTAGGTAGTAATTAGTCTACTGTTTGGCACAACATGGACTGTAATAAATGTCCGCATTTAAAATAGTAGCCGATATTCGTTCCTGGTGCATCCACAGACTGGCATCTACGTTGAGCTGAACTCATACTGTATTCAGAAGGGGAAATTCAGAAGTCATCTCAGATTTTGAAGCAGTCCAAGAAAGCAAAGACTTCCCTCTGCCCCAGCTCTGTTGCTTATTTTAAAAGTTTACTGTAGACATCGGTAGCATCTCTAGCTGTGTTTTTCTGAGGGGAGGAAAAGAAATGGGTAAGCAGTGAAGATACAGTGGGACAGGTGAAATAGGAGATGATAATTTCTGGCTTGTATAGCATGAATTTGAAACTTTTTTAAAAAAAAAAACTTTATAAGCAATACACTCGACAATTACGGAACCATCTTTGAATTCTATTTCAGAAAAATAACCGTTTTTTAAGATGAGAACAAGGACTAATTGGGAGTGTGTCAATGTAGTTAAAGAGATTATGAATTCCTTTAAGTTCAGAAAAAGAGTAAAATATATGTGGAGTCTAGACTTTAGCAATATGAAGGCAGGGGGTCAGGGAGCGAATGTAACTAGCAAAAGAAATCTAAATCTTGAGGAAAAAGTCCATTTTTCCAGAATACTAGGACATGTCGTTTGGCTTGGATCCAGGGCAATCTATGGGAAAACAGTCTTGGGGGAGAGAGGAAAGTTATTCATGCAACTTCCCTTCTATGTTTTCTCTTTCTAAGAGAAAATCATAGTAACAGTAATATCAAGCAGTGATTTTAAAAGTTATGTATTCTCAATACGTAAATCTCTTCAGACCTTTAAAGGATATTAAACAGACAAAAAAAAAATCACTTCTGTAAAATTAGGGAAGGTTTTTAGGATGAAAAGCCATTAAGCCTGTGACAGTATCTTCAAGGGCAACTTCACATACTCTTCAATTAGAAATGTACTGATCTCAAACACAGTCTTGCAAATCATATAATAAATGTCAGAAATTGATCACAACAATTCCCCTCCCCCCACTTTGTTTTTTAACAGAGAAGTCATTTGTTATACTTAGGATTGCAAAATGGCTTCTCTATTTTTAATTTTATTTCATGTTCCCCACAGAGCATTAATTTGTACACAGGCTGTTTTCTTGTAGATCTTTGTTATTTTCAGATAAATAAAAAACATCTTTTTTTTTAAGATAATCAGGTAGAAGACATCTGGTATTGCGGTACAACAGAAGTCAGGTGAAGTGGAAGAACCATCCAAAAATATTTACAAACACAAAACAAGAACATGTTGGAAAGGTAAAAGGTTATTGAGAGATGCCAGGCAAAGGATATGCAATGAACAAGTTCTATCGTTTCTGCACAGAGTGTGCCCATCAGGTCCTCTGCGAGCAGTTTTGGAATGTGTGTATTGCATGGGGTATATTCATAGGGCAAGACTGTGCGTTTCATTCCTAAATTTCACTTAAAACGAAATCAGATTTTTACCAAATATCTGTAGCAGTGATTTTAATGTTCAGTATATAACTACTAAAACTATACTGTGAGGAGGGGATTTTATTTTTGGTGTGTGTTTGACTCAGTAGTAGAAGTCTTTAAACCCCTATTTTTATCACTCAACATTGTGTGCTGGTCAGTGTTTCCAATGCAGTCTCCTTTCTTAAGGGCTTTCTATGATGACAATGAAAATTACTCTGGCCTCAAGTTTCTGGTTCAAGGCTACTTCCAAAGCTCAGAAATGAAGAAGGATTTAATAGATTGTGCTGGTTTTGGCTGGGATAGAGTTAGTTTTCTTCATAGAAGCTAGTATGAGGCTATATTTTGGATTTGTGCTGAAAAATGGATGACTAGATCTTAAATTTGCTAGATTGCTACAGTGAAACAAAACTAGTTCGAGCATCTGATATTTTTGAGGGGGTGGGGTACCTAACAGGCTAAAAATAAGCTTTTTATTTCAGACCAAAATGATTTAGGTTATTGTTTAATGTGGTTACAACTTTTGAAGCTTTTCTGTGCCATTTGGTCAACACCACAAGGTTCTTACCAGTTTAATTTAGAAGAAAGATTTCCAGGAAGATCTTATTCAGCAGAACAAACATAACATAAGGCAATATTATAACATGCCCACTTCTCCCAGAATCAGTGTATGTATTCAGTCTGACATCCTTCTTTCTCTGAAGGTTCACCAAACCACCCTTCCTCACGATGGCTGTTGACTTGCTCGCGTGATGTTTGGTGTAACAGTAGAGATACTGAAGGATGAAACTTTCAAGTCATTGTCTACGTCTGAAAGGTCGCACGCAGGTCTCTGCACTGTGTGTGCCCTCTTGTACTTCTTGGCAGGGGAAGGCAATGAGCCTTTTGTTAAGAGGTGTCTAAGTGGGTCTAGGGATGGCTTGAGGAATGCAAGAAGCCTGAGGAACTGGCTAGCTGGTGGAGGAAGCGGTGCAGAAAGAACGAGGGTGCAGTCAGGGGATAAGGGGCAGGGCGCTTTCAAGGTACTTCCTCTAGACAGAGGCACTGAAGTACAGTCTATGGGAACTTTGTACAGCTTTGAACTCATTTGAGCAGTGCGTTCCTTGTCTTTTCAATGCAGCAGGTTATGTCAAGAGAACAGTTCCCTCTCCTCTTCTGTTCCCTCCCCTAATCGTTTGTGAGCATGAATGGATGGTGCACAGTCCAAGCTTAAAACTGAGGTTTGGACTTCAGCTGAAAAATGTGACCTAATGACATATTGCTGCTTCTCACACTGACCGTTGGAGACAGACTCTCAAGAGCTGCATCTATGAATTTTTTCACAATACTACATTTATTTATTTCTTTATTAGCTGGAGTGAGCTGAAGTACACTTGTTCCATGTAACTGAAGAGTACATTTTAAATGCTGACTATTCATCGTGAGGCTTAGAAAGTTAGGTTTTGGCCAGTTACTCTGAGACGCCACACGAAGAAAATGAGTCACGCTCCGTATGCAGCTAGGATTGTGAAGGTTTAATGATGTGAGCCTTAAATGTTCCAAACTTGGAATTGATACTGATCTCAAACCAGAAAAGCTTAGGCTTTCAGGTAAGCTGCTGCAGCGCTGTTTTAAGAGCTTCTAAAATTAGCATGTATGGTTCAGTGTCTCTGTAGTTTTAGGTGGCTTTTTTTTCTTTAATGGCTTATGTGGTCACCTCCATTTCTGTCATAGTGGAAATGGAATGTAATCAGATTTGGATGTTACCTGCTCAAACAGAAGCTGAGAGAGGTTAGAGAGTGATTAAGCTGAATGATGGTGGACCTTTGACGTATTTTTGATTTGCAGACTGCTGAAAATTCACTGGTGGTAGTGTAGAATTCACTCCAGAGACCGTAAGCTTACTGACAGTGGGCTGGTTTCTTCCATGTCCTTTGTGAACCCCTTAGAAGAAGCCTGTGAACCACAGGTTGAAAACCACTGGGGTTGGACCTGAAAATAACAGAAAGTAGAAAGACCAAAAAACTTCATATTTAAAATAGGTGAAATTGCGCATAGGAAATCCTCCCCCTCACTTGTATTTGCAGAACTTTGATTACAGAAACTGGCAGTGTGGTTCTTGTTATCCATGTCTGTGCATTTTACACTGCCAGCCTTTACCCATTGCCTGAGATGAAATAGCACGGCTCCACACTAGTATGGTATTGCCATGCTAACAAAATCTTTGATACTGAGAAATGAATGTAAATTAAAACCATTAAAATGTTAATCTATGATTTATGTCAATATTGCCTTTCTAAAATAAGTGATGCTTGTGGTGTTTGGGATATTACTCTATTATCCCCTTCATACTTAAGAGTCATCAGAAACATATGTTTGTGTTTTTAAGTGACTTTGTCATGAAATAGCTGTGGCAATTGGTAAATATTCACTAGTAAAGATTGGGAAAATTCATTTAGGCTTCTCACTATGTAAAAAAGCTCTAGCAGGAATTACTTGCAGAAGCCTGTCAGGAGTTAATTTAAGTGGAAGCATCCAAATATAGTGTGATTAATACTGAGAGCATCCAGATTAAAATTATATAAATACAAGAAGTATCCTCTGATTTGTGAGGTACTAAGACTGAGTGTTATTGCACAGTCTGACCTGGTGGTATATTTGGATAGTGTTTTGTCTTCAAGTAGGCATTCTGTAGGAACCTAATGGAGAAGTAAGCATTTTTCCATTTATGTGAGTTTGCCAGTAATGCGTTTTTACTTAAGTTGAGATGCTGCCAAACTTCATACCTATTCATTTGTGAAACCACATTTGGTGTTCTGCGTTTCAGCTCTTACTGGGCTTCCTTTATTGTTGCGAGATGTGATATACAGATTTATTTATTTATTTTAACTTACTGTGCTATTATCATTGATGCTCATAGCAGAAGCTTAGGTGGTTAGATTACATTAGGCTGTCTAACCCTCTACCTTAATTTATATTTTATACCTTAATTTCAGTGGCTTTTAACTGGCAGAGAGTTACCTTTGGAATGAAATTCTTCATCCTAGATCTCTCTTAGAGACTAAATATGTCTGGGTTGCATGTATTTCTAAAGAATAATTAGAAATATTCAAGAAAATAAAGGACTGAGCACATGCACAAATGCCATCATTAGTGGGGAAAAGTTTCTTTATTCTTTGAAGTATCAGTACTGTTGAGATCTGGTAAAAATGAAAGTTTGTGGGCACATCCAAAGTTGGATAGAAGTCTCTCTCCGAAAATATATTCAGGTTTGTTTTGAGTAGTAAACCTCAGGAAATCACCACTTGTACAGCTGCTAACAAATTCTCCCAGTACCAGGAGAGGAAATGTTACAAACCTTGACTAAAAAAAAAAAAAAAGACAAAATAGCTTGGATTTTAGGAAAGTTTGAAAATTAAATGTTAATGACTTCTAGGTGTCTGATAGCCTGAGAATCTTCCAGGACTGAAAAGCAAATACGTGTCCGTCAGTAAAGCAAGGGCTCTTTCCCTCTGCAGTTACATAAAATTGTCATTTCTATTCCTGATTTCAGGCTATTGGCTCTTAGAGGCTGTTGGCGGTGCAGGAGTGAGTGCTACCCATGTTGCACCTTCACTTGGAGTAATTTTGTGTGATACTGAAACTGGGGACTATGCTTGCCTAGAGTCATTGAACTTTTCTTATCAACAGAGTGTATGGTAGTCTTAAAAGCTTCATGAATGACATTGAAAGAAGCCAGAGCAACAGGAGATACTTCAGCATACTTCTGATGTTTTCAGGGCGTGAGAGGCAGAGAATATAGACATGCTGTGTTACTCAAAGGGCCTTTGAGTAGGTTATTTCAGCTTGAAAAGGGATTAGATTTAGATGACTCCAGTGTCAGATGGTTGTAACTGAAGGTGCCTGTTGAGGATAATTCTTTTCTATAACTGGATCCCAGCGGTTTTGTCAATGATGAGTAAATGGAGGGAAGGAGAAATGATCCACTTGTCGTGGTCGGTGATACAGAGGCGAGAAATAGTATGTCTGAAAGGAGACAGCAAAAAGCACAAGCTACGTGAAGCACCTTCTTCAGTACCAGGCCCTCCTAGCAGCAACAACTGGGAACAATGGGCAAGTGGAGGGGAAAGCACAGGGAGGAGAGAGCGGTGCTGGTTTTCCTGTTCCTTTTCAATTTTGGGAGATTTGTGTTGCTTTGGTGGCTTCATGTAGAGTTGTAAATGTAATCATGTCTATCTCGCAGTTCTGTACATTAGTTATTTTCCTGTCCTTCAAACACCCAGCCCTCCTGAAAGCAAATTTGTTGCTCACATAGAAATAACATTTTCACTTTAATCCTGTTTGCAACTGCAAGTAATATCACAGTTTCTAATTGTATCAGATTGTTTTATGTAGCAGCAAATACCATTCAAACAGCTCAATTGTCTGTGGAGCTTTCTAAATAAAAAACCTGGAGGTGAGGGGGAAGATGTCCATCTATATGCAGTTATAGTTATTGCTGATATTAAATTGGCTTTTCACATAAAACTTCTCTCTCAAACCTAATTAATTTTTATATTTTGTTAAACATCTTTGGCAGCTAAGGCAACGTGCCTGCTGCCTGTTCAGATCTTTTATTGGGTTGAACTAGAACTAACATTTGGATAAAATACATTTTGACATTTGAATTTGACATAAATGTTTCAGGAAAACAGTTTAGACATGGATCTTCCATGGGTGATTCTCTTGTCAGCACTATGGCGTTGTACTGTAAATATACTTTGGAAGTGGGCTTTCAGTAAAATCAGTGATGCATTTATTACTTGTTCCTGGTCTATTTTTCCTCATAGTGTAAAATCACAGCTCAAAATTACTTTGTCATTTTTTTTATTAAAGTTATTTTTTAGAAGTTAGTTTGTCATTTTTAAGTAAATCAAACTGGATATTCCTGTATTACTTCTCAGTGATTATCTCTCTGCTGAAGGAAACGTTAACTCTAATCTTCTGCTATAAGAGTAGATAGAAAGAGACATTGTCAATTTGAATGTTTTAAAATGAAATAATTTTGAAATCATGATATAGTATCCTTTTAATATATCCTGTTTCTTTAGCTAACAACAACAACAAAAAGACTTTTGAAGGAATGCTTAATTCATTTTAAAGGAATGTTTAAGGCTGTCCTATTCTCTATTCCTCTTGTTTTCCCCTGCCCCTGTAGGCCTTGGCTGGCTCTGCCGGCACCCTGCTGTCTCTCTTACCTGCCTGTCTGCAGCTGCTTGGTGCCTCCTCCATCGTAGCTTTCTCCTTAGGGAAAGTGCCTAATGACCTCTTGGCGTTTCTGGAGAAGACCACTCACTGGAAAGGCCGTGCTGCTCATCATTATTAGCGGAGCAAGTTAGGGGAAATTATTTTTCCTTTCGCTGGCAATGCAGAAAGTGCAAAGTCGATTACGTTTTGGTCGACCTTAAATACCAGCATTATGAAGCCGAGCTAATTTGTGGTTAATAGTAGGTTGTGATAAACTAAAATCTATAATTAGTACAGTGAACTTTGGGGGAGATGCTTTATGCAAATTGGCTTTGGGTCATCTGAAATACCAGTTTTTGCACTCAGTACAAGTTGAAGCTTTTAATGATTAAACCAGGTCTCATTTCAAAATTTTAATGGAATATGTGGGTATGGTTTAAGTTCATGTCTACTCCTTACTTACAAAGCATTTGTAAGTTAGCTTCCATTGGATTTAATGACAGCTTGGGCTTTCTTCTTTACTGTGCCACAGTTGATATAATTAAATTGCATAAATCACATGGTGCTTGTGATGATGATGTTGTCATGAGCCTTTATGAACTTCAGAGGAAGTTAAGACTTGGAGCTTGTGAAACGTGTTTGTTCTGGTTCTCAGGGTTTGATTAAACCCAAATCCAGGACATGCCAGTTTGTGGTATTAGTAATTTTAAGGTTTTATTTATATTTTCTAAGAAAATGTTTCAGCTTCTTGAACAGAATTCTGAACATACCTGTCTTTGGCTAACTTGAGAAAATAATTTTCAAATTTGTATTTTAGAAGTATTTACATGGCTTTTTAGGATTAGATTCTCCTTTCTACAATTGCATAAATTAGTAGCAAAAAAAAAAGTGCAGGAAAGTGGCAATTAGACCCTTAATATTGAAATCTACATCTATACTTCCTCAACAGAATTTGGATCTGAACTAGTTGAACTTTTATTTACACTTAGACTTGGAAGCCTATCCTTTCACTGGAGGAAAATATTTAATGTTTGTGCCTTGTTCTTTTCTGTCCGGCACTAGTGGTGGTGAAGGAGCTTGTTACCCCTTCTCTGCAGTGGATATAAGAAATGCTCTCAGCCTCATAACAACCTGCCCAGTAAAAGCCCCAGAACAGTCCCATGCAGATCTCGGTCGTGTCGTTGCATGTGACAATGTTGGTGTGCAAATGTGAGCTTCGTGCTGCTTTGGCTCAGGGCCGCGGAGACGCTGACAGCAGCGATAGTGCTGGCCTGTCTACCAGGGGCAGGTTGAGGACGAGGCTTGGCTCTGCCACCTTCCGCACTAGCCAGCAGAGCTGAGCATGTGCCCGAGGGCAGAAGATGCTCTGCCATATTAAAGGGTGCTGCATATCCCACCCTGGCATATGTTCCCCATAACCCCATGTAGGAGTTGTCTGCCTCAGCCAGAGCGCCTCCAGGCTCTTCGCTGCTGCGCTGCCATGGAGTCTCTATCAGATAAACTCTTGTTCTCATCTGGACAATTATTGTTCTAATATGCTGTTGTCTTTTCTTCTATAGCCCCGATCTCCAAACTGGTTGGTTTTTTTAAAGTAACAGCTGTTAGTTATCAGCTGCAAGAATAGTCTTAGCAGTTTAACATCAGACACTTGAAATTAAGTGGGCCTACTCTGTTACTGCAGGAATCAGCAGGGCACACATTTCCATTCATTTCAATTCTGAACAATTTCAGGTTTTCTTTTCGTTTATAGCATTTGAGGAAGCTGGGGTTGTTTAGTGAGTTTTCAGTGCAGCACTGTTTGAAAACAAAGAGTGACTTTTTAAATCTCCGTTTGTTTCTCGGACACTATTCCGGGGCAGATATACTTTTCTGAAATGCGTGCATGGTGCTAAATTTTTAAACTGCTATTAAAAAAATTATGAACCTCAGTTTAATATTGTCAAACCCTCAGTTCTCAGCTACAGACAATCCAAGTGTTCCTGTTAATATGTAGTAGGTTTTGGAGTCTCCACTCATGGAAATATTTGAAACCTGACTGGACACAGCCCTGAGCAACTTGCTTTGGTTGACCCTCCTTTGAGTAAGTGTGTTACACTAGCGGATCTCCAGAGGTGCCTTTCAACCGCTGTGATCCCCTGACATTCAAGTTTCCAAAACCTGAAAGAATCATTCCAAACCCCTCACTCTTCACTGCTGGCTTGTCTTGCAGGATCCAGACATAAGAATCTAATGACCAATCCAGAGAAGTTGGTTTGGAGTCGATGCCCGTTGCCCATATGATACGGTGCCAGTATTTGCAGGTGTAGGTTCTGATCATCTGCACTGTCTGTGTAATGCTCCCCAGGAGACTCTTCAGTCAAGTTCCAGCATACTTTCCGTTCTTGCTGCCTAGATATGAATTGGCAGGAAAGCTTTGAAATAACTTGCTCTCATTTTGAAGTAACATGTGAGATGGGGAGAGAGAACAGAGCTTTGACTGGGGGAAGGAGGACATCAGAAGTTCCTTCTAGGGCTTTGGTTTTGGGTGGAAGTTGGGCTGTTGATGGATTATTATTTTTTTTGCCTTCCAAGAAAAAACTGAATATGAACTTCCTGGTGCAAACTTTGTCATCCGTTACAGAAAACAACACAGTTGTATTTGAAATGGATGAGTCAACCATTATACTTTCATTAGTGCCTTTGTTCAAAATCGTGTAACTGTGACTCGCAACCCTCAAATGTTTCTAAGATACCTTCCCATTATAAAATGGGGGGTCAAAAAGAGGGTTAACGTGATTAAAAAGATGCATGTCCCAAGATTTTTTTTCTGCAAAATATTTCTCATTGGACTCACAAGTAATTAGATGTATAAATGTGTTCATGAACGTTTACACTATTTTAAGGTGTTTTATTGCTAGAATTGCAGGTGACTGAATATCTAAGTACTGTGTAGCATACCTGTGACTGGAGAATCACTTTGAAAATTGTGGTGTAAAAAGAAGCACATAAAATAATTTAGCTGCATTTTTATGATTTAGATGTAAGGGTATGTCTTCAAAAAGTAGAAAGCCATCTTATCCTATGCTTTCATATTTAGATAACTAAAAAAAAACCCCCCTATTTTATAGTTGGGGGAGGGGTTGAGTCTAAAAGTAACTGGTTAGAAATGAAGCATAAGAAATTTCAGTCCAGAATGATAATTTTTTTAAGTGTTTGTAACTGGATGAAAAACGTGTTTTAAATGAAGTGGTCTTTCAGCATATGTTTATGCCAGTTCTAGTGGTATTACTCATGGGAAATCTCCAGTGTGGATCTGTCACAACCTGAGGGAACAAATTATTCCCTTTTAAGAGAAGGGGTAAAACAAATATAGCACTACCTAACTGAACTTTTATTTCACTAATTCCAGATATTTATTTTTGTCAGTTTTTTCCCCGCTTTTGGTTACAGTCTTACTAAATGAATTTTTTTTCTGTAAAAACATGCAATGCATGAATCCATTTCAAGTGTGTGGGGATTTGGTGGTTATTTTTATTTGTTTTTTCACTGAGGTTGATACATACTTCTGTTTGTAATACAAAATGAGATGGTATCTACTGTTTTAAATGGTTAAAGGATAAACAGGAATACACCTAATGTTTAGCTCACTTTCATTTGGAGATATATTTGATTCAGATTAGCATCTCTTGCGTTGCCCAGCAGTTGCATATGATATCAGTAAAATAATAATATATAAAACTATGACAATGAGGAGCACCAGAGAAGACATGAAAGAACCCTAGAGGCCTAAAAAGAGAAAAATATATAATTTAATAACAAAGCACTCGATCTACTTATGTTGCTCTACAGTCATTTGAGTATGTCTTCTTACCTTTAAATCTGTGTCTGAGAAAAGTAATTGAGCTATTAAAATACGCTTGTTAAGGTAAAGCAAGCTTCATTTGATTTTTTTTTTTAGTTTTGCGTGAAAAATGTTACTTTTTTCTGAAGAATGAGTAACCTACTCTTTTTCTTAACTTTCTTGGTTTTTTTTCCTGTCTGTTGCTATAATCCTTTTTATACTGTAATGCTACGGTTCCTTCATAGGTGATTAATAGATTTTGCTGGAAGCACTAAACTAGTACCTCAGTTTTACAGCCTTTTTTCCAATGAAGAAAAACAGTTTCCGTGATGGACAGAATGGAACAATTTTTGATCAGCATTGGCTTTGAATAGTCATAAAACAGAGTATAGGAAAATGTCAAAGCAAACTGTTTTTTCCTGTATTAAAAAAAATGAAACAAAACAAAAAAACAAATGAGGACTTTAAAAAATTGTAAGAGCACTGTCATGATTAAGTTTGCAGAAATTATTTTTGAGAGATAGCAGCACATAATTTTGATCAGGTCTGCATGAAGCACCATTTACTTTATGTAACATTTGTCTCGATTATGTTGAGCTGGAGAATAAAAACAGGAGGCGAATGTATCTTCTGTGATCTAGAGCAGACAGCTTCTTTTTTGTTTTGTTTTGTTTTTTTAGGTGAATTCCCAATCAAAGCAAAGTAAGAAGAAAAGACATGGCTAGAAAGATGTGGTCACACTTTTCCTTAGTATTTAATACCTCAAAGAAGTTTTCCTGCCAGCAATCATTCCAATTCCAGAATGCTTAATTTATTTTGAGTTTCTCTATGTGGAAAACCTGGGTACTTCAGAGTTCAGCAAGCTGTGCCAGGAGGTGTCTGTAGTTTAAAAATATTTAATATGATGTTGTCAGATACAGCCTAGATGTTAAGAGGGACGGGGAGGGAAGAGGGAGGAGCAGCAGCAGGGGATTAGTGATTCCCTCACACTGTGCAGAGTCTACATTGCATTGCTCAGCCCTAATTGAAGTGGTATAGTTGACTCCAGCCTTCCCTCGTGGATCTGTGCCGGGGAGAGGGTAGTTTGCTAAGGAGAGATCAAGTACTAAGATCAGTGATATTGTGGGGAAGGGGGGGTGGGGAAACAGAATAAAGCCTGACTCAAGCCAAAGCTGCAGGTCAGCATTTTGCATGAATCAGGCTGTGGAGGCTGCATGGCAGCGCTGGCCGGGCTGCCTCCCAACTGCCCAGAGTGAGCATTAAAGAAAATGACAGTTGCTGGAGGTGCCATTCTCCAAGAGGCATTTTTCTCCATATGTTGTGGTCTTGTCCAGTTATGCTCCACTCTGGGGACAAAGTCTTCATGAGAGTTAATGTGGCTCTAAGCTCCAGCCTTTGGTCTGGCATAACTAACTGTGTTTTAGCCACAACAGTTGCTGCATCTGTGTTGTCCGTTTTGCCAGATAAAAATGATTCCTGAGAGCAATTATAGCAACTGAATAGCATGTTCTTGTAGCCTTTCTAGATAATATCAAACTGACTGTTCGCATGTGACACTTGTTGATACAATTTTTATTTGACTAAATCTGAATGCTCTATGAAGTTTGCTGACAAATGAACTGGTTGAGAGATCTGTATTCACTGGAGAACCTGATGGACTCTCCTTAATGGATCATCTGTGTCTTAAAAATCTCCTGTGTCCCACAGGAGAATAGTGGTGTGGGTAGGACAGTGTGTGTAATAGGGAAATGTTTTGGTTTGAAAATTAGGCAGACATCAGTTTCCCCAATTATAAACTGCTGGTGACAACACCAAGTATAGATGGTACTAGCAAAGTCTAGGTATTACTTTATAGGCAGGAGTCTTTTTTTTTTTTAAGTCTTATTTGTTCCCAAAACCTTTGTTCTTGGTACTTTATAATGCTGCAAGTTGAATAACTATGCAGAACATGAACTGCTGAGTTCCAGGGTTTTACCCTTTGCCTCTACTGTTTCTAAAAGCAGCCAGGATGGGTCTTATCTCTTGCAAGACCCTGCATGGCTGGAGATGGGCTGGATGAAACACCAGCTTTCCCCATGTGCTACCACTGCAGGGGTTTCTGCTTGGCTGAGCTGAGGAGGAGCTGCTGGCAGGACAGCATTGGTGATGGCCTTTTGCTCTGGGACTTGCAGCTTTCTTTGGTCTGCTGTGTTTCATGGTGTTGTGTTGGGCTTGTTGGCTTCACCAAGCTCTTGAGAACTGGGAGGGGCAGGGGCTAAGTAAGGCTGCTCATTAAGTTCTGCAGTATGGAACAGTTTTGCTAGGCTTTTGGGGGAGC
Organism: Fregata magnificens; assembly: GCA_013389945.1. Classification (NCBI taxonomy): domain Eukaryota; kingdom Metazoa; phylum Chordata; class Aves; order Suliformes; family Fregatidae; genus Fregata; species Fregata magnificens. Next base: position 42,087 of record WAAD01013149.1, on the reverse strand, counting down.
ATCATCATCATCATCTTTTGGGACTGTGCCATGCTTTTAATCTATGCATGTAGGCAATATCATTTTGAGAGTCTCTAGGTGATGTTAAACACTCACATTTCATATATAGTGTTTCTCTTCTTTTTTTGAAGTGTAAGTGCCAAAATTGGTTGTGTTTCTTTGTCTCCCTGTGCCCCCTGCGGTGGGTAAAAAGAGGTTAGGTAAAATCTTGTCAGTGGTGATATTTTTCTCTATTGTATATACGGTTTGCTCTTCTGAGGTCATTGGGATAATTTAGTTGTGTAAAACTGCGTGAGTGTTGGCAGGAGTGGCCTTGACCATACCCATTTTCATGCCTATTTTGTTTTTAAAAGTGGACTCTAGGATTTTCATTTCCTATGGCGGTCCTGAAGCCTTTTTTGCTGTCTTTCCTTTGTTCTGATGTTAATGTTAATTGGCTATAGATAGGTAACTTTTTAACGTATTTGAATATGTTTAATTATCATTAATTCTGCTTAGAATTACTTTAATGCTATCATATTTCTAATCACATAAAATGTGCCTTTTTTTTTTTAAACTTGTCCTCTTACACTAAGGTAATATTGTATTCTGCAATGTTATCTGCATTGCTGTGATTTCTCTTCATGACGTTGCAACAGGGAGAAGAGCAGTAGTTACATTCTCTCTCAAGTTCTTACTATACTACAGCGTTTAAAGTAAAAATACATGACTTAACCGCTTTTTAGTTGGATGGTTAACTTGGAAGTAGATTTTGGACCCAGCGTTCAGATTTTAAAGCTCTCTGCAAGAGCAGATAGGAGCTTCAACTCCAGCTGCTTTATGAGCAATGACAGGACCTGTTTTCTGAAACTGTCGGTGGAAGCAGTGGGGGCAGTCACAGGTGACTGTCACCTTCAGTCTTGAGACATGCCACCCTAGGTCTTTCACTTTTCACTGCAGACATGGGACGTGTATTTCTTCTGGGGATGAATCCGCAGAACCAGTTTTGTTCTGATAACAGCATCTGGCACTAGATTGATTTAACAGGCTATGAGGTTTGCTCTTTTCAGATATGCGCTTGTACGGCAGCTTCTGTGCAGCTCTGACATGGCCACACGCTACTGTTGTTTTTTCTGCCTCCTAGCACCACGTGTGAAGCTAAAGCTCTTTGACACCTGCCATTTGGACCCTTTTCTTACTGAAAAATGTCATCGTTTTCAGACAAGATGAAGACAGATATCTGATCATTCTTCCCTTTGCAGGGATGTGCTGAGGACATCGTTCATACACAGATGAATAAAGGATTCCAGGCCATAGCTATACAGTTAGTTTTATTATTGTAGTACAGTAAGTAATTTTTGATTTAGGGCTTCATAGAGTTATATCTAATATGGAAGAAATTAAAGCATGGTAACTCATGGTTATATCTTGCAATAATTCTCAAACCTATTTCATTCTGCTGCAAGTAGCAACTGTCTTACTGTTTTAATGGCAGGAAATTTCACACCACTTTTCTTTGGGGAGGGGAATGATGGTAGTTCAGGAATTGAAATCAGAAAATTTTGAACTCTTCTGATTCTGCAGTCAGTGAAATATTTTATGTGGGATATGTTTTCTGCATTCATCCAAATCTGGAAGTTAGTAGAACTGGGCTGCATTTTCCAAAGCAGTAACTTTTTTAAAGGAGAAGCTTTTCAGGTCCTGTGCACAGTTGCTCCTCCCATATTCTTGAAACCTGTTTTGTGCTAACAAATAGGCAATCAGGTTGCATGGCTCAGAACATAATTGTCCTTATGTTTGAAATATCCTTTTGTTATGTTTGATTACAGGCAAAATGCTCTTAGAATGTAAAATCAACACGCAGCCCTCTTTTACACTCCAAAGCAGTGAAAGTCGAAAATGTTGGGCTTTGTTAGCCCTAATATTTCCCAGCTTGCAGGGGAGCGGGTAATACTTGAAGAAAACTATTTCAGTAATTGCATTTTTTAATGTACTTACTGATTTTTCAGTCTTTGTCATACATTTCTTCTGAGATTTGGATGCAGGTCTTTTTAGTTAAACTGGCTTTGATTTCTTGTATTCCTTTTAATTTCTTATAAAACAGACGTTGAGGAATTTGTGCATTTTATCTGATGTTGAAAGACTATCACTTGGTATTTCAAACCATCAAATTTTTCTTTTGCATATTTTTCTTCATCTGAAAGTGCATACTTCAATTCTGTCGTAAAGTTTAGTTCTGCATAAGCATACCGGAAAAAGGAAAATCAAATATTGTTCTAAGACTTAATGTTATTTTAAGATAAGTCACTATTAATGATTTGAAGCAATGATACAAATTGTGATTAGATTATCTTGTTAAATACTGATAGAAACAGGCCTAATTCTTTTCCCTTCAGTAGATTCTTAAGATCTACACTGTCCATCAGGAAAGCCATTAGCTTGACTGGCACTAAATAGCATTTGTGTCTGAACAGGAGAGAAATAATCCTTAATGCAAGGATGGTTGCCTTGAAATTCTGTCATTTCAGAAGCTGCTTTATAAGGTCCTTATTTATTGTCCCTGCTGTATGGTCAACAAGCTGTTTCAAAAGTAGGGTTTGTGACTGAAAGACGTACTGTTGTTCTGTGTTGTAATTTGCTGCATGACAGAGTTCTGGTTTGAAACAGTTTAATTTTTACTTGAAAAAGTAGATTGAGTTTGTCAGGACAAGATTGCTTTCTTCTTTNTGGGAGATGATGTGAAATACCGAGCAAACTCATTCATACATGGGTAGAAACATTTACAGACTTTGTTGTCGTGAATTCAAAACACTGGTTGTAAGCAGAATTTCACCTAATATTTTCTATGGAAACTTACAGAATGTGGGGTCTGTATCACTGCTTATCATTTGATGTGCTGTCTGAAGACACTTTGTGGGCTTAACTTCTTGTGTGCTTGGGACCTTCTGNCCCCCCCCCCCCCAATTGAATGGCTTCACTATGAGCTTTTCTGTAGTATTTTTGGAAAAGAAGACTATAACACCTCTTGTCTAATGTGACTGGTTTTCAAAGGTGGACGTCCACATAAGCAAAACTTGTGTGATATGTAGTGATTAAAAGTTTTGAACGAATCAATGGAAGTTCAATGAAAATTCCTTTCCTATCTAACAGTATATTTTGTCATTGGAAAATATATTTAATACTGGAATATCTTCTGAGTTCTACAAGTTGTTAAAATTTAAAGCTAAATCTTTAGATCATTTAAAAGCACAGATGAATTGTATGGGTTTTGGCTTAATTCTGTTGAATAATGATTGCGTTCTAGTATAATCTCTTTTCATGATCCTAACATTTTCCTTTGCCATACCACTTGCAGGTGGGGGAAAGACCAGATCTTGAATTTAATCTCATCTGTCAGAATGAACAAGGCTTTTAAAAAATCTTTTTGGGCTTTTTATTCTTTGAATACATTATTGGGTATATACCAGAACCTGTTTATCTTGCACTTCCATGACATATGTTCCTCAAAAGGAAAAAAAAGTAATGGCTTAGCTGTGTTAGAGCCAGGGTCTGTCAAGCCTGGTATCCTATTGTTCCCATGGCGGAGCACATGTGGCTGAATAACTCAACAGCGTCTCACTCAGCCTGCACTGAACTGCAGTCTCCAGTCAGCTGTATTCATCATCTCCCCAGCAGAAGGAACTCTGCTGTGCCCAGGGTGTAGGGGCTGGAGCGCTCACGTACCTGAATGTGAGACCCTGGGAATGGCAGGTAACTCTGCCCATGACGGCAAGAAACCTGCATCTTGAGGTTGGTAATGGCGAGGAGGAGTTGGAGGGGCTGTCAAAGTCCCTTCTGCCATGGGCACTGGCCTGCTTGACAGGAAGGGAAAGAGCTAGGCACAAGTCAAAATGCAAATAAAGGGATTATTGCTGTTTCGTATGAAGAGCTGCTTTGATGTCCCTTATGCAGTTTTTGTTAGTGGCCAAAAATGGGTGTGTAGGGAGACATATAAGAACAGATGCGGACATCCTATTTCTCTAGTACTTCCATAGCCCTCAGCCATTTTTGGTTTTAGGCTCTTCTGGAGCTAGTTGTGAATTCTGTGTTTTCAGTAAGGCCCAATGGGTTTCTCATTCATGAAATAGCCCAATCTTCTTTTGAGCCTGTACTTAATTAATCTTCCCTGCCCGTCCTCAGTCTGTTTTTTAATCACTAAAGCTATCAACATAATTAAAGCTTGTAGCATTCCAATCGAGCTTCTACATGTAGCATTCTTTTCTGGCAAATATTTTGTCACTTTATTTCATTTTACTTTTGTCCTGGGTAATTCTTAAGCCAATTACTTTAGTAAGTAACACTGAATAATCCTTTGATCCTTCTGTACTTCTGCCCTTTGTGGGAGTGGTTAGCTTTTGTTGCCACAAGCTTATGAAGAATACGTTTATCAGTTAATACGTAAAAAGTTGGATTAGAGGAGTTAACCACAATAACTAAATTTTGATTGGGAAGGCAGTTATATTTTGGCAGATCATCATTTGATGACCAAATATGAAAATCTGGGCCCATTTTGAGGTTGACATACCCTTTGCTTTTAGAGTGACCATGATTTTCTTCCAAGTATTAACACTGGTCTGTTCTTTGTACTGGTATTGTTTCTTAAAATGTTATTTTAAAGGCTTCAAGTTGTAAATCAGGGTTTTGGATATTGTAGGAACAGTAAGTTTTGTAAAGTTGGATAAAGTTACTTTTTGTCTCTCTGTAGGTTATTAATCCAGTGTTGCATTTGATTGTGGGGAAATGGCTTCAATGTAATAGTCTGAAACGTTGGTATGGTTCATGAAAATATCAGGAAGCTGCATCCATCTTTAACCATAGAAGCCTCTAGCTTGATATATCTTTTTCGTTATACTTACTTTAGATTTTTGCCCATAGTTTTGGAAAGGTTTTCAGTGAAAACTTACTACCTGAGAACCTTGTAAGTTTTAAAAAATGTCCCATTACATGCATGTACATGAAATTGCAATATAGTTAAACAACTGTTGGTGACTCTAGTTTGTTACATGGAATCTTTACCATTATGCATTTTTGTAAATTGAATTTAAATTTGAATTTTTTAAAAAATTGTAAGGATTCTTAGATTTTTTTTTTTACCTTTTCCAAGAAAGGCTTTTTTCCTGTAAAAATTAAGAGATTGAAAATTTGAATGTTTTGAACAGGTCTGCAAATTATCTTTTCATAAGAAATATATAATGCTTATTTAAGCTGAGTAAGAAAATAACTTGCTCTAGTAAATGTTAAAAGGCGCCTTAAAGTATTTAGAGTACAGCAGGCATGGTCTCTAGCATGAAGTTGAGGGACCACCAGGTGGTGCTAGTGGAATATGTTTGCTGTTGGTTTAACAGTACTTAAAATGTGTCTTAACAAATGTGAATGAGACGGGTGCAGTATACGAAAACTTACTTTCTGTGCAACAAGCCTGTTTGTACAATTAAAAAGAGTAAATTCAAATATTGTGTAGTGGCTTTCTGGTTTGGACACCTTTAATTTCAAAAAAGTTGGATATAGATGCCGAGAGGAAAAAAACTTTATCTGTAGGATGGATTATGTGGGAAGCAGACAGTATGGAGGCATAGTCCCAGATATTTTACCTGCTTTTTTGTTAATTCAGAGAGCAGTTTATGAAACTTGTCCGTTCATATATTATAAGTATATCATATCATGACCATTTGCTTATTTGCCTACTACATTTTGACTTTAAATAGCAAAATAACTTTCAAATGTTGTTTTAACTGTTAAGATTTTGGTCAGTGCAAGAATCTTTCCTCTTAAGGAGTGCACAGAAATAAGGATCTCATTTTTATGAGGGAGTGGGGGTCGGGTTTTCGTTTTTAATGCATTATGTGGCTTAAGTCAAAGGAGAAACAAATTCTAGTTCTGAACATATACAGATTTTTAGATACATTTTTCATGCACTCTTATGAGGGCTTTCTTTTGACTCTCTTGAAAATTGTACCCTTTAAAAAAAAGGGGAGGGGGGAAGTTAGAGAACAGTGTGGACCGCAGTAGTTCCGAGTAAATTTCTATGGCCTACTGATTTGAGGAGGTTTGGTTTTGTCTTAATGTGCCCTGACATAAAATACGTATATTCTTTGAAAGCATGATGCAGAGCATTTTACAACATTAAATTAGCATAAATTATCCTCTATAGCATCCCCTTTTTAAAGACCAGTATTAGAATTAAAAAAAAAAAAAGAAACCCACAAAATGTTTCTAAACCAAAGTGACTGTCTCTTGTCTAGTCAAAAAGCAAAATCCAGAACAACTGCAAACAAAAATCCCCAAATCTATTTTGCTTGTAATCTTAGTATTGTGACCAAGCTAAATGTTTTAGCATTGTATGTGCCAGTGTCACATTAGTAACCACCTCACTGTAGCTAAAAACAAACTAAATAAAACCACATGACAGCCACTAATAGGTCTGGAAAATCTTGGTTGACTATGGTTGAATGAACCAGAGGATGGTTTCTTTGGAGTTTGTGGCCCTATGCGTTACTCTGGGTAGCAAATTTATTTACCGTCTGGTTTTTACTGTCTTCGGCGCAGCCGTATGGGGTTCTGTGTGAGCAGAAATTCTTCCTCCCCTTTTCCAAGTCTGCTACACCAAATACTTCGTAGAATAACTGCATGCGTATACAAAACCATCTCAGAGTGAATGTCAAATATCCAGTGTATGCTGCTTCTGAAAGTGCTTTTTATATCTTGTTTTCTTGCTTGAGATAAATTTTTACTTGGCTTCCCTCCCTCCTCCTCCCCTCAGTGTATAAATGTTCTTGCACTTGAGGAAAGGAAATGTGCTCTTTCCAAATGCTTCTTTCTCCCATCCTGAGTTTAATTTTATTCACTCATTTTAGCAAGGAGTTTTGGTACTGCACTACCTACCTTAAAATTTGGCACGAGTCACTACCATAGAATGATAGTATTATTGCATTCCTCTCACTTCTGAAAATTGTCAGTGTAGCATTAATGAGAATCAATAAAATGTCAAGTGTGTTAAAATTCCCATCCATGCCGCTTTGTTTTTTCACTGCACAAAATACTGAGAGGGATCAAGCAATAAGCTGCATGCAGTAATACAGTTTATAGTACGGCACTGTAAAAATGTGTGCAAAACACTAATTTTTTTAGAATTTTTTTATTGAAGTGTAATATCAATGTATTAAATTTAGAAATTGTATGAGAGGTTAACTTTTCGATCTGTTAGAATACAAAGAGATTGAAGAGTGATTAGTTAAAAGCTGTTAGAAGTATGTGCTAACGTGTGTGGTTTTTTGGAAGCAATTTCCAAAAAGGGAGCGCTTGCCAGATGCTGCCTTTATAAGGTGTGAACAGGTTAAGAAATACATTCTGCCTGCATTGTTCTTTAAACTAGCCGTTCATCAGAAAAATCGGTTTGATGAGGCTTCTGTCAACATCTTTGTTTTTCAGCAGTTAGGCTTTTGTGATATGACCGTATTTCTGAACTCTGTTATGGGACTGTTTTCTGAACGTCATTTATAGTGAAGGAATGCCCATAATACAGAATCTTTTTAAAAGATCCTGTAGATAGTTTAATTTTCATTTCCCTCATTCAGCTGGTCTGAGCAATTTTTTGCTCTGTTAAACCGGTCATTTGAATGGATCTGGAGTTATGCTAATACAAAAGAGAACAGGATTTTACTCTCTGTATTTATTGAAAGATCCAGTCTGTCTGTAATATTGAAATGTTCTTTTGAGTTTTGAGTAGCTAGAAAATCTGAATTGTGTGTACAGCACTCTACCAACCAAATTCCAGTTTTGATTGGGGGTGGGTGGGGGGGT
>WAAD01013149.1:20120-34247 GCA_013389945.1 Fregata magnificens | reverse complement strand
GTTTGGTGGGGGGGGGGGGGGGGGGGGGGGGTGTAAATCTGTAAAAAAAACCCAAAAACAACAACAAAAAAACAGCAAGAAATTCTTCCCTTTTATATTTGCATTTTACACTATTTACTGTTAACATGCTTGGAACATTGAATGGGAATGTATTTTATATCTTGAGCTATTCTCCAGCTTTTTCTAAAGGGAGGGCCTTCTAGGTATCAGTTTCTGTATTCAAAAATTTGACCTACTAAATGTTCTTAAAAGGAAAATTTATAGTCTAAAATGTTATGAAGCAAAGTTATGATTTTTATTGAAAGGTCTGGTTCTTAAGAATTGTGGTTTCCCTCCTTATGGCAAAGATAAGGTTATTCTAAGAGTGGAATAGTAAAAGTAAAAATAGTTCTGAAACTGACAGTATTCCTCTCCAGTGCAGTAGCTGTATGATGCCTTAATTATCAGCCTGAAATGCAAGTTCTCTTGAAGTTATTTGAAGAAATATACTGTTGATTCAGTGGTGTCAAAATTTCACAGCTGAAAATAAACTTACACTGTGAATACTTGATTGCCGTTTTCTCTTGAGTGGAACTAGAGCACCCGAGGGTTGTTTTAATTATATGTTGTGATTTGAATTGGTGAGTTTATCATCATTACTGAATGAGTTTGAGGTATACAGTAGATACACGAACTGTGGTTTAAGTTACTGAAGACATGCAGTCTGTTTTTCTTTGGGGATGGCAGTGAGAGTGGGGAGAAGACAGTATTAAATGCTGCTGAGAAGCGAGCTGCAGCTCTGTGGCTCAGTCTGTATCAAGTTGGGTTTTTTCTGAGTGTTTTAGGCAGTTAGCTGTGTGTGCACACTCATGACTTGGGTTCATGTAATAGTTTAATTGATGTTAGACTTTAGAATCTAGGTGTTTTTAATGAAATTGTCAGGTAGGTTTTTGTTTTGTTTATGGAAGCTGGTTTGCCTGTTTACTTCTGGTAACACTTGTTTTTTGTGTTCATTTTTGGCTTAAATGGAGATGTTTTCCTTTGTACTGTTTTAGTTCTATAGTATTCAGTTGATTCAAAATATTTTTAAAACATGAGGCTTTAAAAAACCCCAAATATTCAATTAAGTCACTTACTAAGTCTTTCAGTTATGTTGTTCAGTTGTGTAGTTTTTTGATTATTTGCCATTTGTTTTTCAGCATTGTCAGCGAAGCAGGAGCATCTATCTACAGTGTCAGTCCAGAAGCGTCCAAGGAAATGCCAGACCTAGACCCTAACCTAAGAAGCGCAGGTATGAAGTGTATTTCATTTTATCATCATTTCAACATGGAGCTCAATTCTCAGTTCTCAGACTGTATTGTTTATAATATTAAGTATAATAATAGTCAAAAGTATAAAAAGTGAAGGTTGTGGATATTTTGTTTATAAACCTCACTTCTTCCATCATTTCACACTTGAAGTCCTAGGTATGCACATGACATCATCTTCTACTAAGGCCTGTAAGGTAAAGGTCCTTGTGGACGTATTCCTTCAATAGGCTGGTACAGGAGAATTTATGGGGATTAATACAGCCAATGAATTGCATAAACTTTCACAGTTGGACATGTCTGTGCCCACAAGAGCTAGACCTCTCTTCTCATTTCTCTTGTATGCACACAAATGTCTGTAACCAAACTAAAGCATTTTAAGGGCTAGGAAAACCGTAAGAAGATAACAGATTATTTAAAGGTGTGCATTCATCCTGAAGGATGATGATGGCACTTTCTTTGCCTTCATTGTGATCACTTTGAAGTCTTCATGTAGCTGAATATAGTCCTCAAGAAATACTGTTTAGTTTTAGTTTTTTAAAAAAATTATCTATTTCAGCATAAATGTCGCTGAGGTATAATACAGCCTGAGTTCTTGAAAAATACAAGTGCTGTCACTGTTACAGTTTTCAGTGTTTAGTAAAAGAGTAGTCTTTAAAGATCAAATTCCTAGCAGTTTCATTGGTGTCCAAATTTTACTCATGGATTTCATTTATTGGGAGACAGCTGTAAGGGCAGGTCTAAGATTATTTTGGATCACTTCATTTGTATATTTTTATTTGTGTGTCTTTTTGTATTTGTTTTTATCTACCCCAGTTTTTTATTTTCTTGGTTTTCCTGCAGTTTGCTCTCGTACTCAAACAAAGCACATTTGAAAATGCAGTAACGCTCATGTATAAATCTTTTCCAGCCAAAATGCTACTGTTCTTAATTTTATTGTTACTTTAGCAGGTTACTGGCCTGGAAATCCTCAGGAAGGTGTAGAAGTAGATCAGCAGAAAACAGTTCTGAAGTTATGGGGTATTTGGGGGTAAAACTTTCTAGGATTCCCCATGTTCCCTTTTCCTCTTATTTCCTCAAAGGGGAAAAAGGGTTTTGTGTTAACTCAATGTTTCAAGTGAATGTTTTTACAGGAATATTCTTTAAATGTCTGTATCAGCCCTTCCCTTTGCAGGACAGGCCTCTAGCTTCTTTTTGCTTGACTCTTTGCTTCCTGCCTGCAAACGAACTCCATTATGATCATTTCTTCCCTGGGCCACAGATTTTTGAATGTGTCATGGTATGGCCAGAGTCAATATGAGGCATGTGACATTTCTGTATTTGTGACAGATGCCACTAACTTTCCCTTGGGCCAAAGTTTGTTGCCGATATATTAAATGTGGGTTTAGAGTTCATGTAAATGAACAGAAAAACACTGAAAAGGAGGAAATCTAATTATTAACAATATACTTTTCCAGATGTAAATGATTTTCCTTTTTTTCCAAAGTTAATTTTTGAACATTTCAGACACTTTTATTTAGTGTTGTGCATCAAATACAGTAAATGAAAATCAAATTTGTAATACATGACCAATTTCAGTATTAATTATGTAAAGTTCGTAATTTCTCCATTATTACTAGGAATTGCTTCAGGCATAACTTAAGTGCTGTTGCATCTGGTTTGAAANGTTACGGAACTGACAGCTAGAAGTATATTTATTACAATAGAGTCTTTCTACAAGTTTTAGACTTTCTTCTTGACGTCTTTTGGTGTCAATTTGTAATTAGCTGCAATAAAGCTGTGGACTTTTTTTGAAGCTGAACATAAAAATGTGACATAACATTAGAGGGAAACATTAACTGATGTTTGGGGTTTTTTTGCAAACTTTTCTTGACTAGCTTTTACTTTTGTACTTTTGATTTTCCTTTAATTTGCAGTAAACAGAAAAGTGACATGGTGTCAAAGCTGACTGCTTTTTATTTTAATTGTTGTGTTACATCATGTCAGGTTCCGTGCTTACATGATAGCATTTAGTACATTAAAGGAAGCTGACAGCTGCATGATGAAGTGTGACATTTATAGTTAAAATAAAAGGTACAATGTGATGTGAGATATCTGTGATCTTAATGCAGTTTGCCACTTTAACATTTTTCTCAACACAAACTTTATAGAAGGGTTTGGGGTTTTTTGAATTACACAGGTAGGCGTATGTTTGTCCATCAGGTACATAAATGTAAAATATTAAATAATGCGTATTATATGAAAACTTACTTTCACATCTTGTGATATGACCTCTGTCATATTTGCAGTGCTGTTTAGCAACTGTTTGTAGTTAAGTTTTCGCTATAAAGTGAAATAGAATCAATCCTGTACCTTACTAATTTCTCCTTGGCTGAGTGTTGTATATAGGGGGAAAACTGGCAACCTTTAGCATTTCTTGGAGGTGCTAATTAATGATATTAGTTAAGCCAAGAACTCAGCTGGTTATTTTTTTTCCCCTTTGAGCTGTCTTTGAAGGTCATAGATGACATGGGTTTGTAATAAATGATTGAGGAAGGTCTCATTATAAACCAATAGTGTGTGTATAAACTATAGTGGAAAGTCTTTCTAGTAATCCATACAGCACTTTTAGCCAAAATTGCACTTGCTTGGGAAAAAAAAAAAATGCTTGTTTCTTAAACAATTTGCTGGTATCTACAGTGCAGAGAATGGAATAGGGTCTCTCCAATTTTAGAATTGTCCTCCAGAGATGGCTGCCTTCTTTCTGACACTAGGCAATATCAGCTCCTAATATCAATTCTTTGCATTGAACCAGGTTCTTTAAAATTTTTATAGTACCAAATCTGAATATTTCATGAAAGTGCAGAAGCTTCTGTACTGCTACTCCAATTCCTATAAAATCTTGTGGACTAGGACTCAACTGAGTAGATAGTAAAGAACTTGATGAAACCTAGTTACTTGTGTTTGAGTAGAGTGAGAAGGTATATATCCCCTTCTGACAGTCATTGTAGGATTAATGAGCAGAACAGCTATTTCTCAGCCTCACAGAATTAGGAGATAAGAGGCTTATAGGTCAGAGCAATAAAAGGATTTCCTACTTGATAGGCTGAGGAAGTTCAGCTGCAGCAGATTAGGAGGGTTCTGCCTAGAGAACAAGCCACTGGAGTTCAGTAACGGGGGTTTTTGGATGAACTTGTGATAGGGTTGCAGCCTGACAGAGAAGCGAATGCAAGGCTTCCTTGAATTCTCCTTTCCAAAAGCTGTGCGTAAGGACAGGCTGAAGATTTGGGGTGGGAATTTTTGTAGGGGAGAATGGACTCCATAAAAAGAGTGCTTAGCAAGCTGGAAATGTTGATCATCTTTGTGAAGCCTATTAATATGTGGCCCCTCAAGGCCTTGTGACTGCCTGCTCTAGAGTTAGTGGAATGGCAATGAAAGAGCTGCGAGGCTGGGTGGGTGGCTGCAGTTCTGTTTCTGCCCTGGCATGTGTCCTCTGGCCACCCTCTTATAGAAGTCAAATGTTTAATTTGGTGGAGTTTTCGTAAAGCTGTTGAATTCATATTTACGTGGCTGTGCTGTTTTTGTTGTTGTTTTTCTTATTTTTTTCTTTCCTGAGCTACCATCAGTGTAACACTTCATATTTAACCTTTGGTTAACTTTTATTCATGGCAACTTCAAGTAGGAGTTTTTCAGTCTAACTTGTCCTTAAGATCTTCTGGATTGCTCTAGGTCTTTGTGGTTGGGATTTGCTTGTGCCCTTTTTTAATGGAAGGCCTGGATGCAAGTTTCCCTTTGAAGTAGTTATAAGTACCATGATCAGAGCGGTTGAGAAGACTGTCTTGATGTGGTATTCTTTGCATGAGTAAAAGAAAAAAAGCTAAACTCAGTGGTGACAAGCATTCCTCCCTCAAACGGATGGACTCTGTGACAATCAATGTTGACCTGTTTTCAGTTGCTGTTACTGGGCCTGTGAACTCTGGAATTAAATGGTTTTCCAAAGATTGATATCTTCTTTGTTTTACCTCCATCCTGTCCTATATAGTTTTGCCCAAGGGTTTGTTTTGTTGTGCAGAACCTGTATTCCTAATGAAAATGAGGCTTCTGGGATGAGAAATAAAATGAATCTGTGCAGGTGTCAGTGCATAGACATTGCCACGCTTTCTGTTTTTTTCTCTCAGATAGTGCTTCTCCATTTCTACAGTTCCTTGTTGTTGCAAATGCTTGTTGGCTTGAACAAGTTTGGCTAGACAAAATGGGAAGGCTGTGGAGGGACAGGGGCAATATATAGAAAGTGTAATCATATATGACTCATATTGAAGGACTGACACACAGAAATATGGAATTTATGTACTTCCTGGATGCCTGGAAACTTTTTAAGGTATGGTCAACTAGTGGTAGTTTTGTTTTTGTCCTTAGTACAAGGATAGAGGACGCACCAATTGTTTGGCATGTGCTCACATCAGAATTTTTTTCTGCTGCCTCTCCACCTCTTGAAGTGGGTACCATGATGAAATGAATGTCGCTTAATAACTCTAAGAACCAGAGGAAACTGCTGAAATCTGGTGAAACAGTGGGCTGATGGTGGAGAATCACTGTGAGGCAGTAGTCATGCTGGGATTTTACCCTGGTTTCGATATACGCTCAGTTATATTAAATGAGAAATGCCTTCATTTCATTAAATTGATGAATTACCTTTCATTTTGAGATGACTGCTCTAACAAGCAATCTTCTCTTTCTTTCACTATTTAAAAAGCAAAATAAAAAACTAATGCGCTTCATTGCATTAATTTATAAAAATGCAGACAAACCTGAATACGTAGAATTCTTTAAACACAGGATGAGGTGGGAAAGGGGGTTATGTCTTTTCAGGCATCATGTTTGTGTAATCCCTTGTTAGAGGAGATCTCATGCTAAGCCTCTGATTTATTTCCATACCTTAATGCAATTATATGCATTTGGTTTTTAATTTGCAATTCCGTGTTCAGATGCTGAAACAAGAGCAACGTACTTGAGCTTGTCTAATACAGCAACCCCAAGAAACGCTCATTTTCCTCTGACATAAAGGGCATGGGGTCCTCTGTCAAGACCACATAGTCATGTCACCCAGTTAGGAAAGCGACGAATGTAGATAAAATATTCCGTAAATTTACTTTTTTGCAAAGATCTGGAATATTAACAGGGCAAGTATCTGTGTCGTGCTGCATGCGCAGGTATGATCCAGGATAGAAACTGTTTCTAAAGGATGATTTCTGAGGATAAAGAAGAATCTGAGAGAGCAAAAGGTCACACAGCACAGCTTCCTTTAGCATTGTCAAATCCCATCTGCTTGTCTCCTCTCCACAGGGCAGAATACATTGGATTATTGTACACTCAAAGTTCAGCACACCACTTGCACTTTTCCTTGCAAAAGAAAGCCTTATAGGCTTTGGGGGCTTGTTAGGACTTTGAGACTGTCATGCTACAGGGTTTTGTTCCCTGGGGTGCTGTTAAAGATAGAGACATACAGTTCAGAGCTGTCATACCGGCCAGCAAGTAGAAGGTAAAGATTGGAAAAAATGTAATTTCTTTTGACTTTATCTTAAGGAAAGTAAAACAATTTGATGATTAGATGTGTGGGACATAGTGCCTTGACGTCTACTTGAGCTAATTTCTTCATCTTCTTAAAAGAGCACTACTCCCCCTTGGCTACTCAGGAGAGAAGGTCATTTTTCAAAAACTTTATTGGACAGAGGTCTTATGGCTAAACCATTCACACTGCTTTCTAAGTGGAAGCTTCCTTCTACAGCTAATCGTAAAGGAATTGGTGCAAGTTCCACAAGTTTTCAGAAAGAGTTAGAAGAAAGGAAAGTAAGCGCTGAATTCTTATGTATTAAAACATTTTGCCAGCCTGTTTAGCTGGGTTGTGTGCAATTACAACAGTACAAAATGAAATTGTATTCCATCTTCCATCTGCTGTGTTCTGTAGCATTTAAGGATGAGTTTAGTTATACTGCTGGAAGGGAAAAGATGCAGTGGTCAGAAACAAAACGGATGGTGAACAGCAGGAACAGGTAAAGAGGGGCTTGTTCCTTCTATCCCCACAGGACCCAGTTCCTATTAATGAACAGAAGCTCATCTCAAGGCGTGGGCTAGGCTCTACAGTTTAAACAGAAGTTATAGGGAATCTGTGGATAACTTTAAAAAACAGTCCCTAACTGCAGATAGTCTGGAAATGATTGGGCCTCCTACAGTTGTGCATGGACATGTGAGCCTGCATCAGGATTTTGAGAAAGAAAAATGGACTTGAATTGCCCAAAACCAGTGGCACCATGCTGAATGGGTTGTTACACAGGTGTTAGAGATGTTTGCAGTCTTTACTTTCTTGTTTTTCTAGACAAGAATCTAATATTTTCTGATCTGTGCAAACTTCATGGCATGTGTGAGAGATGGTTTATAATCATTAACATCCTGCTCATCAGCATTGTATTTCCTCTGAAGCTGTAGAGTGTAGTAGTAGGCTGGAGTAGAGGAGTTTGATCTTCTGTAATCTGCAAGATCAAGACCCACTTAGATTCCCTAGGCTTCTGCCTTGTTACAGAGTTAAAACAGGAGATTATTTTGAGCCGGATGAAAACTCTTCTGGCTGGCTGGTTTGGATCAGTATTTTCACTATGCTAGGAGAGGGGGGGGTGTGTGTGTGTATAGCTTTTAAATGAGCGTCATTCTCTGTGTGCATGTTAATGTTTGCAACTGATGCGTAATCTTTGCATGCTTTGTGGAAAGATGTGATGTTCACCTTGCCTTCCTCTCATTTACCTATTTCTTATACCCCAGATGGGTCTGAGTTCAGCAGATGGACTTGGTCTTTTATTTACAGAGCATCATTTGCTGCGCTTCTGAACAAGCTGAAAATACCCCACCAGTTCTGTCTAAAAGCAATCTCCAGAAGCAGAGCACTCGTCCAGGCTCTGGTAAAGCCAGTTTCCCCTAGCATAAGAGAGTTATGAAAACGATTTACTTCCCTCCCTCTGGATGTAACTGTGCATGTGTGTGTGTGTATTTTCCTTAGAAGGCTTTGTTGCTTCTTTGAAGCGTGGAGCCAGAGGAACAATGAATACAAGGATGCTCTTCAATTCGAGGTGTTTTGGTTTGCTTTTAAATCTAGCAGTATGATGCGTTACTCACCAAAGCTGCTTTTCTTACTATAAGCATAGGAAAGGACATTCTGGTCACTTATGAAAGGTTAATTTTTGTTGTTGATATAAATGAATAACTCTTGTAAGTACAGAACTTCAAGTAATTTTTTACTTTTAGTAGAAACAGTAATCAATGGCATGGTGATGCAGTTAAAATTAGTTATCAGTGGTCTGAATGTGTAAAAGCATACTGACGATGTCTACCTTTTAAGCTGAGCAGATGGGGAAAGATTTTTCTGAATTTATACCATCCTGTAAGACTAACTCATTTCTGTGACAGAAAAATCACATCAGGCTTCAATTAAATGATCATGTGTCTCCCATCTCACCTTGGATAAAAAAAGTGCTACTATCCTGTGATACAGAAATTACTAATGCTTGAGTAAAGTGTTTCTGAGAGTGTGTTTCTAAGAAAAAATACTGACTTTAAAAAGCTGCATTGTAATACTCACTTGTCGAGGTTTTCTCTTTAAATGCACTTCTTCCTTTTTGTATTCACGCCATCTCTTTTAAAGATATTTGTAGTAAATACATAGAACATTGTCATTCATTATGTCATTAATCTTAGGCAATAACAGATTATCAGTTTTATGGAGTTAAAAGTAAACTAAAATGTAACCTTTTTAAAACAAAAACCTGCTCACTTGCCACAGAAGAATTTTGGATGAAATGCAGCTGTTGAGCAGTTGCTTAAAATAAATTGCATACTTTAAACCCACCAGGAAGATATATGAGGATTCAAAACTGTGTCACAAATCCTGACCTACTGAGAAAGAATGCTTAATGAAAAGACTACTGTACATTTCACTGTATCCTTTGCAAGGAGGGTGAATTTCAGGTCAACAGGATAGAAAGCTTCCAGGACTCAGGAAACCTGAACAATCGATCACTGAGTAAACATTATTGCAGATACTTATGGAGAGTAATTGATCTTGAACACAATAATAGGCTTCATAAAAGGATTTAAATAAGTTGTAATGTTTCCATAACTACGCTGGTATGATATATTGACAGTCATTATATATGCATTTGTGAGTTAGTCCGTGATTACCTTAATATATTTTTTTTTTTACTTCATTGACATTGACGTTTCAACCCAGACTTTTAAGGTGCAAAGGTTAATTTAAAATGGGAGGGGGGATGAGTTACTTGGATGCTATAGTAGCGTGTCTCAGCAGGAACAAAATACTGAGGTTTTATAATAAAAATACAGAATGTTCTCATTTATGACAAAATTGAGGTTGAACTACTCATAGCCTAATAGCTTGTGGTTGCCATATATTTATTTGTAAAACATCTGTAAAACTACCCACTGCCTTCACATCTGGAAGTTTCACATTGTCTCAAAACACAAACAAACGCTCCCACTCATATGAGGTAGCTAAACTGTCACAGTTATTGACTGGGACACGTTTTTATCCTTATATTAAAACCTGTGTGTTTAAAGGAGGGAATGTCCCTCCAATGGACTTTTGGCCAAAAATGTTTTTCTGCTTGCAGTGGCAAGCAACATTTGAATGCCACTGTAAATGAAATTAATTTTGGTTTTTTTCTTCTTCCACCCATAATCATTCCTGTCAGTCTCTCACGCTGCATTTGGCAGAACTTTGTACATTCATTTGCACTCTTTCCCTATCTACAGCCATTAAGCTTTTGCTTTATGGTGTGGCTCTTACACAGAGAACATTTTAATATGCGCTTGAACACGGAAGTTGGCAGGCTGCCCCTGCAGCAGGCACAATACTTGAAACTATTTATAATAAACTTTGTTCTGTAGTTGACAAGATTTCTAGCTGCTCTTACACCCTAAATAGTGTGCATGTCTGATTTGGGCCATAATGATTGCTTTAGATCTATTCCATGACTGAAAGGAGGCAGGTAGCCTAATTAAGAAGTTAGCACTAATTCTGTCTAAGCAGCTGACATGGCCCTCGTATAGACACCAGGTAGAGAAATAGTTGGAAGCCTGGTTTTGTCCCTCACTGTTGAGAATGGGCACTTTTTTCAGTCTTTAGTCTGAAAAGATTTAGTCTGAAAACTATTATCCGTATTCCAGAGTGGAAACCCCCTCCTTTTTAATCCCTGTGAAAAATGATATCACTTGCTGTACAAAGTACTAGTAAAAACAAAGTTACATGATGTGTATGTGTGAAGAAAATAGTCTTAATTTTAAATTTGTCAGTCTGGAATTAAGAGATTTGATCTTTTTAAGACAGGAGTAGCCAGATAGTTAAGTACGTTTGCAAGTTCATGAGGGCACATCGGCTCATTAGCCATTAGGAGACAAAACATTTTCATATAATTCCTTATTTTCTATGAAGATCAGACATGGAGACTGACATGAGTTGTGCAAGCAACTCTTATGGAGGCTTTTTGCCCACCACAGTCATTGTACTTCACTGCTGACAGGCAAAAATACTTAACTATCTGGTGGGTTTGTCTTGTCAAATAACCGAAGTATGAAGTGAATTGAGACCACCAAACAGTTAAATTGCCTTTCTTACAAAATGGCAGAAAATGTCCTAATGACAAGACAAGATTTCAGTAAATAGGCTTTCTGTAACCTTCTTTATTTCCCATTGCATTTGGAGGCGAAGTTCATCTACATTAAAGTCAGAGGACCACCTAGGCCATCCTGTTCCCCCAAGCTTTAAAATTTTACATGGCTTTACTGCATGGCAGCACAACATGTTACTGTCATTCCAAGTATTGCAATAATGTTTTCTTCTCAATTGACAACTTGAAGATTTGCATCTATCGGGTGTGCAGTTCTTGTGGGGATTTTCTAATAGAGGGCCATGTCATCCTGATCTTAATACCCTGTTTAATATTGAATAGGGTTTTTCTCACATTTTACTTAGACTGGCACATTTTAAGAATGGTACCTCAAATGTTTCATGTTTGGCTCTGCTGATTACTTCTGAGAAATCTGATCTTCTGGTTTTGCCCTGCATGCCATCATATAATTTATTTTGTATTTGCTTGAGCAAAAGTGAAGCATACCTTAACTGTAGAAGTGAGAATGCATTACCTGTTTCATTGTCAGTGTTCTGAAAATACATGGTTTCTAGCCATTCCTAAAATGTATTTTAAGTATATAAACAAATAGTTTTAGGCAATACCTGTATTAGTGTAAAATAGTTTAATATTGAAAAAAATTTGAAATGTATTGATTTAATTTTTAAGGGGAAAATGTAAGACCATCAGGTTTTACTGTCTCTAGTCCATGGTAGCAAACCTTGCACTTCTGCAGAGCCCTCATGATTTCAGTAAGACTCTGCTTGTGTTGTAAGAGACCAGCAACGTGGATGAAATCGCCAGAGCGGAGCCTCATTGCTCCCTAAAAAGATGTATCTATTGCAGTGTGCTAGTACTATAACAAAGAAGAAGTGGTTTTGCCTGTACAAGAAACAGTAGATGCTAATCTGGACTGAATTTGTGCCTAGGGAGAATGTGGACAACTCTTGCCTTTTCCCTATTGTGCTCTCTTATTTTGAATTTGAAAAGTTCTGGAGTAAAATTGCGGCTTTAGTGGGAATCTTGCAGGTCAGCCAGCCTGCTGGCACGGCCATAGGAGCTGCATCCCTTCAGCTGTATAACTGACTGTTAGTTGATCTTCGCGCTTCAATATTGTAACTATTAGGCCTGATCCAGGAAAGCACTTAAATGTCTATGTAACTTTATGCATGTGAATAGTTTTGCTGGTTTCGGTGGGAATACTGACATGCATCTGTGCTGAAGTGCTTTGCTGGATCAGGTCCTACGCCTCCGCTGGAAGCCTCCTAGGGATATGACGGCATTGTCTACCTAGCTATTATGACAAGAAGAGTCTAAATTTTACTTTTTAATTGAAGGTTCCCGTGAGAAGGTTATGCTTGGAAAATTCCTGTATCAACCTATCCATGAAGTTGCCTATTTTTAAAAGACGTAATGAAAGGAGATTTGGACAGTGAGAGATGTTTGCTCTCAGCTTATCTAGAACGTAACTTTTGAAATGTATTTTGCCATTAGGTGGAACTAAAAGAAAATTCTGTAAAACATTGTGTAGCTATTAAACAACTTGAGTTTAAGAAAGCTTGCTGAAAGACAAGTATAGTATAGTACCTATACATAGACATAAATGCATTCAGAAGAAATACAGTTTTAAATGTTTCCTGGTTTGGATCAATACTTTCATTGGTGTTTTGTTCCACTTTTGTTAGGTAACTGGTGATATGTACCACTAGTGTTTCAAAGTAATTAATATGAATGATTGTTATAGGCAAGCATTTCTGTAGTAAGCTGTAATTGTGTANCTTAAAGCAACTTCAGAGCCTTAGATGGGCAGTTTCAGAGGTAAAAATTTATTTTTTTTTTTTTTTTTTTTTTTTTTAATTTGACAAGAAGGTGTATGTGATGGCCTTTGAATTTAGAACTTCTCTGTCAGAGAGGCAGGCGCATCACATGTCACCAGCACAGTGCTTACTGAGCCTAGCTAGCGAACTGGCGTTGTCAGCATTTGTCAAAATGGATAATAAAGGATATGAAAAGTCTTGCATGACCAAGCAGTGAACTTCATTTTAACTGTGCATTTAGCAGTGCAGATCTTTAAAAGCAAAATCTCTAATGCTGTATTTAATCGATAAACTTTGCATCTGTGGTTTGAGAAGCCTGCATAGGTAGTAAATGAGTGTTAGAACTATCTACTGGTTTGGCTTCAAGTATCAATGTTTAGTCAAGTCCTTTTCTGAAATGCTATGAAGTCTTTAACACCCTGCAGTAGTGGTTGTTGCTGTTTAAGCTAGGGCTGCAAAGATGATTAAGGGGCTGGAGCACCTTTCATACAAGGAGAAATTGAGAGAACTGGGACAGTTCAGCCTGGAGAAGGGGAGGCTCGGGGGGATCTTATGAATGTGTATAAATACCTGATGGGAGGGAATGAAGAAGAGATAGCCAGACGCTTCTCAGTAGTGCCCACTGTCAGGACAAGAGGCAACCGGCACAAATTGAAACACAGGAAACTCCATCTGAACACAGGAAAACACTTATTTACTGTCAGGGTGGTCAAACACTGGAATGGATTGCCCAGACAGGTTGTGGAGTCTCCATCAACGGAGATATTCAAAACCCAACTGGACATGATCCTGGGCAACCTGCTCTAGCTGATCTTGTTTCATCAGGGGAGTTTGACAAGAAGATGTCTGTCCTCAAGAGGTCTGTCCAGCCTAAACAATTCAGTGATTCTGTAAAGCTGCTTATATTTTATATATATATATATATCTCTCATATGTATATGATAATCATAATCATGCTTATGATTTTATACACATATGTGTGTGTATAAAATCAACTATTGACCACCATAGATCGTTCCAGTTTTCCTACTTAAACATTATGTATGTATTGTTGACCAAACCATGATGCATATACATGTTTACTCCTGACTCTTGTGTATTCTTCCTCTGACCCCTCTCAATTTTCTTAAAAATGAATTTAAATGTAAAATAAATTTTAGGAAATGTGTCTTGGAATGACTAATGCCAGCTGTGGGGGTGCTTCTGGAGATAGCTTAAAAAGGGTCACAGCTTTCTTCTGTCCCCCCCCATTTCTGTCATTCTTGCACAAGTGCACATGGTAGGAAAAGCAGCCTTAGCAACAAGGCCTGGCCTTGGTTTTTTGTTGTTTGGGGGGGGGGGTGGTTTGGTTTT
>WAAD01013149.1:0-19699 GCA_013389945.1 Fregata magnificens | reverse complement strand
TGTTTCTGCATATCGGTGATTTAAGGTTAAAGGATATTTCAGAGTTTAATTTTAAATGTTGCATGTGCATTTTAGTATGGATACAAGGAAAAAATTTAGTGTATACAGTTCTATTTGTTAACTCTGCGGCCTGAAAAAACTTTCTAAATATGTTGATTACAGTTTGAAATCTCCTTAGGTCTTTGCGTGAATTATTCAATTAAAAAGTTCGATTAATGTACATTTTATGTCNTCATATGTATATGATAATCATAATCATGCTTATGATTTTATACACATATGTGTGTGTATAAAATCAACTATTGACCACCATAGATCGTTCCAGTTTTCCTACTTAAACATTATGTATGTATTGTTGACCAAACCATGATGCATATACATGTTTACTCCTGACTCTTGTGTATTCTTCCTCTGACCCCTCTCAATTTTCTTAAAAATGAATTTAAATGTAAAATAAATTTTAGGAAATGTGTCTTGGAATGACTAATGCCAGCTGTGGGGGTGCTTCTGGAGATAGCTTAAAAAGGGTCACAGCTTTCTTCTGTCCCACCCCATTTCTGTCATTCTTGCACAAGTGCACATGGTAGGAAAAGCAGCCTTAGCAACAAGGCCTGGCCTTGGTTTTTTGTGGGTTGGGGGGGGGGGTGGTTTGGTTTTGTTTTGTTGGGGGTTTGGTGCTTTGGGGTTTTTTTGGGGGAGGGGGTGTTGCTTGGTTGGGGTTTTTTTTAAGACCTTTGCAGTACTTCCAGACACTTCTGTTCTTCATCAGTGTTTAATTCACTAAGTAGAATGCATGTTCTAAAAGCTGCTAAACCAGCCAGCCTGTCCTTACTTTACTCAAGAGAAAAAAAGTTTCTAAATGTAATACTGGTGGAGTGGAACTCTTCCAGTTCAGTATATATGGGAGGGAGCACAGTTGCAAATACTGAATGAAACTCAGTATCTGCACAATTAGACCAAGGTTGAGAATTTACAAATTGACATTTTGCAAATAAGTATTTATTCTGAGATTTGAGTAAGTAAAGGATTTATCAATAAATAAAGGCTTCAAAAATGCAGTCTTGGTTCAACATTTGGATTTAGAAGACCAAAGGTTCTTCCAGTGTGCTCTTAATGGCACCAGAAATGTTGGAAATTGCTTTATTTTTTTCTAAACATGGTTATAATGATGACAGATTGCAAATTGATGTGTTTTGGTATATGCAGTTTAGATTAGTAAGGTCCAAGAACCATTTTCAAAGTTAACACTGAATTTTATGGTTGAATTATATTTATATATAACATATAAGTATATAATATATAGCTTAGGAAGTACTATATTAGATAAATAAGTCTGTGAACAGTTACTCCATTCTTTTTTAGTTGTTTATTTGTTTCTGCATATCGNTTATGTCCTGTGTCTAACTGTGAAAAAGGATTCTCCTATAGTATTAATTATTTCCAGGTTAAAAAAAAAGAGCTTAAATATGTAGAAGATTTAAAAAAAAAAAAAATAGCAGAAGCAATCACATGATTCTGATTTTCACATAAAACCCATAGTTGTTTTCTAATTCTGTTTTTCAGTTTCCATAGCTAGACGCGTCCAAGACCCATTAGCTGAGCTAGTGAAAATTGAGCCCAAACACATAGGAGTTGGGATGTATCAGGTAAGATAATACATACCATTTAATCTAAGTAATCTATCATGCTATAGAGCAACACCAAAATGCTGCTTTATAATTGTCAACTAGTTATGTCTCCTTTAAAAGACATTTGTAGAGTTGATAGAATGGTAGTAAATACTTAGAAGTCATAGACTGCCTCTTTTTTTAATCTCTACTTTTAACGATTGTGATTGAGACTCTGAAATGGCTGTAGCCAGATTTATAGTCTATTAAAAACATCAAATCAGACAGGTAACCTGATCTGTAAACCTTTCTCTTTTTTTGTATTGTTACAGCAATGGGATTTTAGCTCTTTGTGTAAAATACAATGAGATATTGATCCTCCATTTAGAAGCCATTAATTTGTACTATTCCATGCATTCCATCTTAGAAGTTTGTCATAAAAGCATTTGGTTTGAAGTTTTTCATTTACTAAAGCTGAATTGGAAAATGTTTGACAGTTCTTACTTTTATACATTTTTGTAGGTTATTTTTGAGAAGTAACTTTTACCTTCAAAAGGTCTTTACAAAGTGAATGGTAGTGAGAAGTGGTACATAAGTTATTGTCATTTTATAGCATATTGGCATCCATTCAGGAAAGCATTTATGCATGTACTTAAGTCCCACCAAATAGAGATGTAAAAAAAATAGAAAATTCAGCATGTGGTTTTCTTTATTTTTGAAACTATAGAATGTAAGTAAATTTGAAAGGCTGGAACAGAAGTCAGAACAGAAAGCACAGAACTGTCTGGATCTGTGCTTTCAGGTTAGCACATGAGAGTTAATGGGATAGAATGCAATTAGCAGCCTAGAATCCTTTTTTGCCACTGCTAAGGTGGTGTGACAAAGAAAGGTGCTATGAAAAATGTCAAAGAAGTGTATATTCTGTTCAGTTTTGGTTTTTTTAAAGAACTGAGGTCAACATTTTAGTTGGTTAAGGTAGTGTTCAATACTGCTTTTGCAAGCCCTGCTTGTATTGCCACAGACTAAAATGTACTCATGTTGCTTGCTAACTGCAAAACTTACCAACAAAACTAACTTGCATAATTAATCTTTCAGTATGAACTATACCATAGTTTTTGAGGAAAATTACATTGAAGGGCTGAAATACTGTAGATTTCTTTAACATACGTATCCAGATTTCAGTAAAAATGTGCTTTAATGATGACAGCTGTAAATCAGGGGGTGGTCATCTGGCAAAAAGAGGAGCTTCAATCTGAAGCATAGTTGGTTTCCTTACTTGTGGAGACCCACTGCTTTTATTTATAACAGTAACAGCAATAAAAACAATAATGAAAAGTGGTACAGATTTTTGTTGGTCCGTGCTGTAAGGAAAAAAGTATTTAACAAAAAAAAATCTTCAAATGCTATGTCAGCACTTTGAGAAGTTGTTGGTTGCTTTATTTAAACAAAATTTTTAAAAAAATCATTCCAAAATGGAATATTTTTACTATTTGAAGTATACTGTGAATTTGTAAGTATTAGGAACTTGCATTGCTGTGGCTAGAAGGTATTAATTTAGATGCACACTATCTACTATGGCCCACATGCACATTGTACAAGCATATATCTGAAGCAAAAAGGCACAGAGTTTGCGGTGGTTGTATGGTTTTGGGAGCATGATATTATCAGATGAATGTTGCAATGAATGTATTGCAGCAGTTCACTACTGCCTCAGTGACTGAAGCTGGCATCACTTACTTTGCACTGAAACAGAGCAGGGGAAGTGCCTTTCAGGGAAGCTTCTTGATCCACTAGAGCCACTTGTACAAGTAAACACCCAACTATTATTTGTTCATGTCCAAACTGGTTATATGAAAAGTTTCAGAGAAATAATTCCTAAAAGCCTGGTAAAGGTAAACCTCAAAAATTGTTCTTTACCAGCTGTCTGCACTTTTAAGTCCCATCATGGTCTGGATAAATTCTCTGAGATAGACGGACCTCCTGTCAGAATGCTTAATGATCACCACAGAAGCTATAAGCTGCTTGTTCAATGATATAGAAATTTCTTAGGTACTAGAGGTTTATTTGACACTACTGAAAGCAAATTTGCGCTCTTGAAAGCAGAGTCAGAAGCTCTGCCGCCCTTTGGGTGTGAGTGCTCTCTCGTGGCAGGGAAGGGGAAGGGAGGAGAACAGTTAAGCTGCTACGACTCATCTTCCTTCAGAGAGAACAGTCACTTAGTGGCATCTTAAGAGGGAGGGCATGGGAAAAGCTGTTGTGTCATACAAGGAGTCCCAGAGTAATAGCTGATATAATTCCTCAGATAAAGACTATATCAGGTACAGAATTTTATATTATCCAGTCAATTTGAAAAGTTTTGTTATACTTTAATTTATAACCTAATTGCTAGCTGTAGCTTTTTATTAATTTCTGGCATTAAATATGGAGTGTGCAGTAGAGATCAAAAACACAACACTCTTTTCACAGAAAAAGTTACTTTCTTAGCCCATTGTAACTATAAACCTAGCATTCAGGTATGACCTCTCCTCTCTTAAACACCTTGAAATTGATATTTAGGAATCTGACAAATCCAGGTTTTGGCATTCTTGTCCTGAAGGACAGACAGCTGTTAGGCCTGCACCCAGCTTCTGCCTCTTCAGGCAGAGGCAGGCTGAGGCTGTGTGCCGCTGCCAATGACTGTGGAAGCCCTATAGCACAAGCAGGACTGTGGTTTCTTGAAGGATGGTTGCACACTCACTGTGTGTTGACCAAAGTGTGAGCTCCCTGAAGGAGTGGTCCTGCCTTTTCTGCTACTCCTGCCCAAGTGCCCTGATCCTTTTCTGGTGCTGGCAATGGCTAGGTGATGTCCTGGGTTGGCATAAGGGAGGGGCAGCAATGCGTAGCTTGGGGCAGGAGTCCAGCTGGGGCTACTGCTTTCACAGCAGCCTGAGTTTTGACTGACTTGGGACATGGTGCCTCTATCAGTTTAAGATAGCCAGAGGTCCCAAACAACTCTACTTGAAAGGCAATAGCCAAGAGACATTAATTTCTCTGTCTTCTCTGGGAGTTTTTTCTGAGAGATCACAGAGCCTGGCAAAGCAGAACCTGCCCAACAAAGGCTGTAGCTTTTGTAATGGGTCTGTGGCACAGGACCATTGTATGTTCAGCTGAGTGACCCCCTTGGGCAGGAGCTGCTGCTGCTAGCAGCAATGACAGTAGTGCTACAGGAAAGTCATGTGTAAAATCTGCTGCTCACAATATGAGCTTTCTCAGTCTGTGGAGTGAGTGTCCCCCCCGCCGAGTACTGTGTGAAGGGGCTGTGTCTTCTGTAGTTGCTGCTTCCATGGGATTTTGGATCCCTCCCACCTGGCCTCTTGGTACTTCACAAGCATGTTTGTGAGAATATTGGTGTTTTCTAGTTTTTCTAGTGCAAGTTTTCCAAGCTGATCTGCTCATTTGAGTAAGGATACTTTGGGTATGGAAATATGAGTTTCCAGGTGGCAGGAGATCTCTGTAAATTGAGTCCCATCAGTTGGGATTTGTGTTTACTTATTTTAGATGACAAAAAAATTTGAAACTTGTACTTGACCACCTGCTTTTATTTTGATTTCAAGTTATGATTCTGAGTTTGTGCACTACCAAGAAAATTAGGTTTGTCAGAAAAATAAACAGGCCCCAGATCTCCTAACAGGTATTTCCTTAAACAAAGAGAAGCACAACCTGATTTATTAGGGCCTCTCTCAGACTAAATTCCAGTTGCCTAAAGGTCCTTGTCTTCCTTCATCTTTATCTCATTAGGAAAATTGTTCTTTCCTCCCAGACAGGAACCTAGCCAAAATTAATTTATCACCTTCAGGCCATATTACTATGATTTCTTCTGTAGTTGAACATGAAGATGATGCCCAGACTCTGCCTGATACAGAATATGTTTGCCTTGCCACCTCCCCATGCCAGTTCAAAGCTAAATTCCTATCGGGGAAGAAGCAGTTACTGGCTCAAGACTTTATTATGCTGCAAACTGGATTTTGGCTGATGAATTACCACTACAGTTGTAGTGATCTTGGGAGATGTAGATAAGAGCTGAGAACAAAGCTGCTTCACAAAGATTGTGGTTAGGGAATTGAATTCCAGAGCAAAGAAAATGAATAAAAAGTAAAAAAGATGCCTAAAGAAGAATAAAATTCCTTCCTCTCAAATAGAAACGCAACTTTTCACAGGAGAATGAAACAGCACTAGCATAAACTTTCTGTCCACCAGTCCCCATCAAAGACAAATAGCGTCAAGTAAAGGGGGAATTAAATTAATAAACTTTTAAAAAGTCAAAACCTGAATCTGTATTATAAGACAGAGAAAGGAGAAATAATGTTAAGGGGCTATGTTAAGTTTGGTTGGTCTTTTGCTGTTCGTTTAATGTGCAAAATTCCTGGTTGCTAAAAAAAACCAGTACCCTCTAGGGAAAGAGCTAGGTGGAGCTCAAACTCACCTGTAGCCTAAGAACAAAATATATGGTGTGTGTTGAAGGATCAGAATTTTTGACAAGTCATGTATAATATTAAAAAATGTGCACCATGTCTGATCCTGAAAAAGCACCATCCTATCTGGTCCTTATAATTTTTGGAGCACAAAAATTTCTTCATCATATATTTTTGTACGTGGTAACGTCTTCGCTGTTTAACACATTTGGAAAATTAACACCCACATGTTAATAACATCCAACAAATAACAGATAATATATGTAGCTTTGTAATCTCTGAATTGGGGGGGATACTTGATTCCAGATGGAGCTGGAACATTTTGTGTCAAATAAATAAAATTTGTAAACAATACTCTTAAGTAGCAGTTCCTTCAGAAAAAAAAAAATGGTTGACCTAATTCTTAGTTTATATTCTGTATAATGCTGAAAGGTCCTGATCAAAGGAGAGTTTCGTAAAGCCTAATAAGAATGTCTAATAATAATTACATTTGGAAATGCCTTTTCTGTCCTTCTTGTCTTTTTTCCTCTCCTTATCGAAGTGCATCAGTTTTGCATTTGATTATTACCTGTAGGACATTTTATTGTTTCAGTTGCAATTTGGTATGCCTTTTAGGCTTGGGTTTTTCCTCCCAAAAGATGGGTATGTTTTATCAAATGACAATGCAACTTTAGGGAACACTTTTAATCAGATATGCTTGCTCCTCAATAGGACCAGTTCTATCATAATTATGGTATTGTGGATATAAACCAGTTTAAAATCTACAGTCAGCTAGTTAATAGCACGGCATCTCACCGAAGTCATATCTCAGTTCCTGTTGGAAGGGAGAGAGGCTTTTTTCCTTTCTCCTAGAAGGCTATGAAGAACGCTTTCTGCCGTTGCAGGGCATCCCTGCGTGGGTCTTTCCTTCCCTGCCTCAGTGCCAAACCATACTCATGCTGATGAGGGGGAAGTGGTGGGCAGCACTGGAAGGATGTTACTGGCCTCTCCTGCATGTGGCTGAAACTGTGTGTAGCCCTTTTAGTTTGTTGCCTTCTTCAATCATCATCTTCCTCCCTCCAAAGATATGTGTGGCATCACCTCTGTCAAGTCTTCCTAAACCGCCAGTGGCTGCCTGTAGTGAGAGGATGGGTATTAGAAAGGTATGGCGTTAACATCATTTTTGACAGTAGTATAATTTCAAATCTTATTAATTTTCTGCACATGCATCATGAAAATTATTTATCTGAGGCAAACTGACTGTATATTAATGCTTAATAGCTACTAATTTTGGAGATATTTGGGAGGTGAACTATTGCAAAATTTTAGAAATACAGGTATCAAAGGGACCTCAAGGGTATCTTTAAGTCCAAGAGTAAGATCAAATGCAGTTGGGTCAGCCTGATACAACTGTGGGCTGAAGAAGCCCACAGCATTATTTCCATTTGTTGTCTTTCCCACAGGAAAAGCTGACTTCTCCCTTGCCCTGCAAGTGTTTGTCAGCCTATTTTTACAAAACCCTAGCAAAGATAACTTGGTAGCTTTATTTGTTAAGCCATTCTGAGGCTTAACAAACTTTAGATACATTTCTTTACTATCTAAACTAATATTTTGGGTAAATGAAATGTTGTATTGTTTCTCTAACAGTGGAAACTTGAAAATTAGTGTTTAAATAGGAAGCTGCTGGCAAAAAAATCTGTGAAGTAGTTGGTGAGTCCAAACCAGAGTTGTCATAATCTGAACATTGGCTATCTCAAAGAATCAGTGTGTGGTTTAAGAAAATATTTGTCTTCATTTTTCCTTAGAATACATACACAGTTTTTAATGGTGAAATATAAGAGACTTTGTATCTTTCTTGGTATCTGATTTTGGTTATATATCCTTTGTGTAGTATGCTCTTATTTAATAATATAGAGCAAAGTATTGGAGCTGGCTGATTTTTCCAGTCAGAAATGTACATTCTTCACTGACTATTTAAGAACTTTATTTCACTTCTTTATTTTTTTTTGGTTAACTAGCCCATAGGGTATATGAGTAGTTAGGTGTGTTACTTGGATAGCATAGGAGAATCACTCCTCTATGATGTGAGACTATGATGACATACGATGTGCAAGAGGGTCTTTTTTTAAATCTCCGAGGTGTGATTGTCAGAACAACCTCAAACTTGAGCTTGCTTTATTAAGCTTATTAAAACAAATTTGTGTTGGTTTGCAACTTACATTAAGAAAATGTGATGTCTTATTAGGTGAGCAGTGCTTTATATTGTGTGATTCGCGTAGCTCCTGTGGAAACTTGGTTCAGCAGGAATGTTGTTTGCTGGTCAGAATTGTAGGTCGCAGGTTTCAACACGCAGTTGAACAGCCCGCCTACAAAGCGCTTCAGCATTCTTTCTGTACTACTACACTGAACTTATACATACAGTTAAGCAGAGAACCGAACCTCCTATGATAAAATTGCAATTTTGTGAGCTTGCTTATGGTTTTCTGTACTTTAATTGAAATGGTTGTGTAAAGAGAACCTCTGCTTAAAAACACTAGGCATCTAAGGGTACCAATGCTCAGTTCTATGTACCTCACAGTAATCAGACCACTTATTAATGAATGTATATCACTCCTTTTTGGCAGTATATGGCAACTGGTTAATTATGGGTGTACCGTAATTTGAGAAAACTTATAATAGGAAATACGCTCGTCGATTGGAGTCTGGCTGAAACTGTAGGGTATCATGAGAGAAACTGGCTATTCTGATGTTAAAGAAATTCCTAACCAACATAGACTAAAGGATATGTTGCCATTATTGTAAATAAAAAAATTTATGATTGTAACTGGACAAGTTCTGGGCTGCGTCTGTATTGCATCTCGTCTCTGAATGAACTCACTGGGACTTGAAAGACAGGGACATGTGGGATAGTATTTCACAGTGCTGTTAGCTCTGCTCCACACTAAAGGAAACTCAAACCTCTCCTGTGAACCTGTAGGCTCCTGCAAAGAGACTATTGTCGCAGAATGTTTTTGCAGCACACTGCAAGGGATTGGTTGCTTTGAAATTTGTGGAAAAGGGAGAGTACTACTCAAAGTTTTAAGGTGGACAAAAACTTTTTGAGGGATGGGGTGTGGTGGCTTTACCTGTAAAACATTGT
Source organism: Fregata magnificens (assembly GCA_013389945.1). NCBI lineage: Eukaryota > Metazoa > Chordata > Aves > Suliformes > Fregatidae > Fregata > Fregata magnificens. The sequence goes on along the minus strand of WAAD01013149.1, from coordinate 10,523 downwards.
TAAGGGCAGGCAAAAACCCCAGTGTCTTGTCAGTAGGGAAAAGGTGTATTTTTTTTAAAAAAAAAGTGGATATGTAGGCTGGTGAATATGTTTGTGCTTAATGCAGGATTTTTAACACGCAGCAACTTACAGAGTTCTTAACTGTCGTGTAGTAGTGGTGAAGCATTAGTTCTATGAGGAAAGCAAGCAAAAATCATGTGTGTTTTTTGCCGAGCGTCACTTTTAGGGTAGATTATGTGCTTTTCATTTTGAAAAGTAAAGCCCTGTGAACCAAGCCATCTGACATCCATGGGAGCAAAATCTTTGCAGACAGCTTTGTCAGGGAGAGGTGATCACCCCGTAATGTTTTTTGGATGCTTCCCCACCCCAGTGAAGTAGGTGTGCAAAACTTAAGATTCCTTTCCAAGTAAGTTACACCTCTGGCAAGTTTGGGTAATTTAATCTTCAGCAGCAGTTTTGCTGGCTGCCAGGGATGGTTTATATATCCTGGAACTTGGCAGAGTCTCTCTGGTTGCGTTTACCTATTCTCTGGCTGGCAAAGAGAAATCAACTGTCCCGTCAGCAAAGCACAATAAACTTTCACTAGTCTATTATGGCCAGTTATAACGAAACAAGGGGATATAGAAAGAAGATAACAGTTGTGTTATTAATTATTTTAGCTAGTACACTGTATATATTTACTGGCATCTCCAAGAAAACATGCCAGCTCACTGAGGTGAGATGCTGCCCCTTTAAGGGAATGAAGGAAAATGTGTGCATGTGTATTTACAAGAGTGCAAGAGCACAGCAGTATTACCGCATCTGCACATGTCACTCATGAAGCTGCCCGTGGACTGCATCTCTTTTCACTGCTGTCACCAAAAATGCACTGTAGACAGCATTTGAAAACTTGTCAGAGATGTGCCTTTGTAAGCAACCTGAACTGCAGGTAAATTTTAGACATTACTGCTAATAACCCCCCTCTCGCATTGCTGCTATTTATTATTAGAGAGTTTTTCTTTGCATATGTGGGGTTTTATAGAGCTGCTGAGGTTTTAGCAAAAGTAGGAAAGTTTCAGAAGAAGTGAGGTGGGATGATCTAAGGGTGTTGGTAGGAAACAGCTGCTGGACGGATTTGCCCTCCCTTGTCAGTTTGTTTCTGACTGCTTAATTACCAGCTCTCTTGGCAGAAGCTTGTTAGGAGGTTTTTTGTTGCCATATGAAAACAGACTTGGTGCAAACTCTCTTGTGTGATTTCTGCTCTGATTGGATTAAAATTATACGTGTTATTGTTCACGAAAAATAGGTGTAAAGGTTGTTTACTTCCAGACTACCACAAAAGTGGCAGATAGGAGCTCCTGAGCAGAATTGCCCAGCTATAGGGTACCCTCTATGCAAGCCTGTTTAATGTTTCAGTTTGATTTTTTTTTTTGTTGCCTTTCTGTAAATGTACTTGGGCAGAGCTAGTTCAAACACAGGTGAGTTGAGTTACAATCCAGCCAGGCAGATTTAAACTCTTGCAAGAGACTGTGCTGACGTGGGAGCCAAGTGGCAAGAGCGGCAAAATAGGAGTTGTGAGGCTGGGATCCTGCAAATTGGCTTGATGCAGCTTCTCTATACGTTGGTTTGGAAATGCTTGGTTGACTAAAAGCTGAAAGAGGAAAGAGGATGATAAAGTCTATCTTTTCAAAAGTATTTTGATTGAACAGCTTCTGAAATGTGTGAGATGCTCTTGGGTTTCCTGTTTACATTTCAAGTGTTTAATAGCCTTAAGTGAAAATACACAATTTTAGCAATGAAAAATTGTTCAACTCCTTTCATCTAGGTTTCATTTAAATTTTCGTAACTTAAGTTCTTTATGTTTTTGAAACATTCTTAAAAATACTGCAGTAAAAAACATCCAGAGCGCTGCGGATTACTCTTGGCATTACCTATATCCATGATGTGATATTTGTGTCTATAGAACTTGCGTTTCAGGCTCAAACATTCATCTTTTATGTGAAGATCTTTACGATGTTATGTTATGAATTCTAGTCAGATTTTAATGTAAATATTACAATGATAAAATTGATTAAACTATGACCATAGTAAAAGCATCTCTCTAGTGTCCAAAGTCAGGTAAAACTGGCAGTGGGGATGTGAATCACTTGCTTTGAATGTGTGTGTGGGGGTCAATTTAAACATAATGAAAGTAAATGTTATTTATTAGTGGAATTCTGTAGTCACTGCTTGCTGTGCAGTGGTCATCTGTTGCATCTGTTGTTTTGGTTTCATGAATTAACAGTATATTCATTTGACTCATAAGGAAAAATACTAATATTATTGTACTTCTGAGTGATTCCATGTGAGTTCATAGCGCAGCAGCTGTTGACCTGATATCCAAAAATCTGGAATCAGCAATAAATTTGTATTCACCTTCAGTTGGAGACCATAAGTGGCAATTAAAATTCTGATGATGTTTTAAACCCATAAATGGTTTGTTAATATGTATGGTTCTAGTGGTAGATATTATGTAAAATAAGAACTTGATATGTTTTGCACTGAAATACATAAAATAATTATTCTTACTTAGTTTGAACAAATATCAAATTATGGAATGCTGCAAGAACTCATTCATAGTTTCACTTGAGCTATGGATTTATTTTTCTCAGTAACTGTTTACTATAAAATGTAAGTAACTGATAAAAATCCTGCATTATATGTTTAAGTTGTGGTGCGGTTTTAGTGTACATATTTGTTTAAGTATTGGATCTGTGATCAATTTTTCCTCTCTTCCTTAAAGTAAGATGAACTTAAATGAATGTAGGATGAATTTAAGTTAGTGTTGCTGTTCCTGATAATAATCCTCTGACAGTTATGTCATTCAATAGATATCACTGAAAATTGTAGTCTCTTGTCGCTAAGAAACAATAACACGTATGATACCTCTGATGTTTTGCAATTTGTTGCTTCTTAGATTTTTATCTTGTTAATAACACTTTTTCTAACAAACAGTTTTGGAAAAATCATTTTAGAAACTAAAATAGTGTTTCACTAGACAGTGATTAATATCTGTGACCTTTATTTTTGGATCAGGAACATAAATATACACTGTTTTCTGTGTCAGTCATTGTCTAAGATTTCATCTTTGTTCTGCTTTCCATTACATACCATGAATTATATGAAATTAATTTAATCGCTACTCCAAACAGAAATTAAATGTGCCCTAATCCAGAGTTACGTTGTTTGCTTTTACAACTGTAAGTCATAAGTAATTAATTTTCCAAGGAAAATTAATTCACTTACCATTCCCAGTAGCATCATATGTTGACACAGGGTTATAGATAGTTTAATATTTTTGTTCAGCATGTTGGCCTCAACTTTGGAAGACCTTAAAGCAAAACAAATTCAAATTTACTCAACTGTATATAATTCAGGGTTATTTAAAGTGAATGTTGTCTTTATTGCTGTCAACCAGCTGACAATGATGATTCTAAAATTATATTCAGTCTTCCAGAAATCTAAAGTCTATGGACAGATGTGAGTTATTTCTTTAAAAAAAAAAAAATAATTCACGTCAGACATTTGGATAGCATGGCCACTGGAATGCCATCAGTAGTAGAAAAATTTAGCTCCTCGGAGAGCATAACTATATATTACAAAGCCTTGTGCTAGAGGCAATTTTTTTTCAACATGCCTTATGTTGCTTGAGACGCTAGTAGGTGGTTCATTATTCCTTAAGTTGACTTAATTTGGAACATTGTTTTGTTTCCTATATTGTCATGTACGGAAGGGCAGCTCGTTGCAGCGCCAAAGGGGAGTGCGGACACTTGTGTGGGTGGCCCTGCTGCCCACAGCTGACTGTCCTTCAGAGATGGCATTGAGTAGTGTGGGCCAGAAGTCTTCCGGAATGAGAGGGGCAGCTTTTAAGTCTGATCTTTCAAGTTTGCCAGGAGGACTTTTTTTTTTTCTGTGCAGCTCCATAAAACATGGTGTTTATTACTTTGGTTTATTTTTATTTATTTAAGTCTCCCGGGTGAAACTCCAGTGACGGCAGTGTTGCAGTTCAAACAAGCAAGGCTTATTTTATAAATGTCCCTTTGTGGGTTGGTGGCTGCATTTTGCCTGAATGCAGGGGGTTGGTATCAGTGGCGTTTAATTTAGAATTTTGGGGGTGGAAAGTAGAAATTGACATTTAATTCCAGTATAAAGTTACTGCTAGATCAGGCATAAAAATATTATTGCATTAGCAATCACACGAAGAAAATAAACTGTGAGCACACTGACAATATACAGCAGTATGGCAAACTTGTTTAAAATAGAGCAGTAGATGGAAAAAAATACTTTTTCAGATGCTTTTTTCACCACAACATGTTTTTATCAAGTAGAGAGTGTACAGAAAAGTGTTCTACTAATAGAATTAGGTCCTACTAATACTGCCAGCAAAGGTAAATTCATCTGTACATAGCAAAGTGGTGTATAGAGAAGTATTATCACACATCTCTCATTCAATCTCTTATACATACGTGCATGTATATGCAACATCAACAAATGTGTTGACAGAGATCTCCATTAAATTCTGTATCTGCTGCTTTCAAATTCAATTCTTGAGTTTCCCCGGTTCTACGTAAGACACTTAATGCCACTGTGTGTATCTGTTAATGTAACAGGCCTCAGTAGGTATTGCTAGCTGTTTCATTATTATGGCTTAATTACTTTCAAAAGGCTTCATTATGATATTTAAAAATACAAAATCTCCTGCAAAGAAAATGTCGGTCTGGTGAACTGAGTTTGGCCATGTACTTCTCCTTGACAGTCATGTGTGTTACTGAAGCTGCATCCTACCTACCGGACTAGGCTGTTCGTGTCTTCCTTACCTGGGCTGTCAGTTTTTGAAGTGCAACTCTTACCAAGCCTGCAAAAGTTGTTAATTTCTTCATTTTCACCTACTCTGTGATACGGTGTACCTTCCATCTCAGGAAAATGAGAAGCAAGCACCAGCTCTATCCTTTTCTTATCCTTTTTTGCAGGAGCTTGTGCTGATCACACATAGGAGCAGCATGCTCAGGACACCCTGCCCCAGTGTATCAGCATTCTCATCACAGTCACCCTTCTGTGGTACTGTTATCTATGTAATGTATGTAACAATGTGTTGTGTATAAAATATTTGAGGAGCCACCCGAAAGCTGTTGCTGTTCTTACAAATTTCTTGGCAGTGGGAGTTTGTGTTTCTTTTGGGAATGTTGCCATTCATTCTATGATGACAGTGATTGTCTAAATTTGCAAGAAAAATGAAGTTGAAATAATTATTGTTTAAAAAAAATCTGCAGAAACTATTTCTTCAGGCAAAATTTATATTTTGAACTGGACTGTAGTTTTGGATTAGATAATTCAGAGTTGGCACTAATTCTGAAAAAAACATTGAGCTATAAAGTACAATAGGAAAAAGCCCAAGAAGCATGAACAAATGCATACAGTGTCTCCTAATGTAAGTGCCTGGCTCTTTGGAGGCCACCAAGAAGCCTACAGTGATTGACATGCATTCTGGCAAGGCTTCCCCCCCCGCAACAGTGTTGAAGTCAGTCAAAGTGTATAGACAAAGCTGAGTGAATACCAGTTTCCCCAGTACAGGGGCTATTTTTTCAGGAAGTCTAACTCAAACCAGATGTTTTGCTTAGACCTAGAGTTTGTTGCTGCCAAGCATCTCATCAGGGGTCAGAGTTCTGGGCTCAGGGCCCTGCTAGAATTCTTTCACAAATTGCTATTCGGTGAGGTTTTAATCCTAATGGAAAGAATAATGTGCTTGTAAAATCTGCAGTTATTACAAACACAGTATACATATTGTGGACTTCAAATGACTACATATTTCATTCCCATAAACAGGGAATGCAGATGAATGCAGTGTGTAATAGTTTTAGACATTCAAACTTAAACCAAGTATATAGTTTATACTACTGTTAACCATTTGCATTCTTAACACTCCTGTAAAATGAATAGTAATCTTGACTAACTATTGGCAGCTCGAAACAAAACAAAACAAAAAATCCTCCAGCATGTTTTGACTTGTAAGCTGTTTCCTGAAGTAAATAGGAAACCTTATGCTTTTGAGAACGTTCAAAAAACACTCTGCTTGCTAAGGCACTAGGTTTGGCACAGTTCGTTTCTTTCCTTCTTTCCTTTTCTCTGTCTCAGTTTTTAAATAGTTTGGTAGCAACATTTTATGCTCAAGTTAATCTTACTTCAACTATTTCTTCATACAGCTAATTAATTATTCATCCCCAAAACCTCAGAGTAGACTGTATATACTCCAGCTTACTTAAAAACAAATGCTGGTGATACAAAGTGATAAGAACAAGAACTAGTGATGAAAAATCTCACTCTATTTTTGTCTTCTTGCTGGGAGCATTATTGATAAACTTCTGCTGTGATTCTACTGAAGTGAAGTTTGAATGAAGGAAAAAAATCTCAGGTAACTGCTAGGGTGCTGCAGCCTGCAGCTGGAGAAATGCAGCTTGATATAGTCTGAAGATTGAGATTTTGGGTATCAGAAATTAATGTACGCTGTAGAAAACAGTGCTACACGGTGGCATTGGATGATGTAACTGATATCTCAGTACAGTGCGGCTATAGTGATGAGTCGTTAGAGTTTTATGTTCTGTAGCATCTTAGTTTTCAGCAAACACTGCAGAAGAATGGTATCTGTTATTTTCCAACTTTGATAATTCTTCAAAGTTTTCAGTCTTATAAATATCTTCAGTTATATTTAATATAACTGTGCTGCTTCATCTCATTCCAATTTGTGAATTTTGTGTAACTCATAAATGTGTGTTCATTTTGGTGAAAAGTATAACTTCAGAAAAAGGTGTGTCTCAAAAGAGTTAATGTTATCTCGTTCACATGATGATCATAAGTCAGTGATAATCATGCTGGGAGGGAGGTAAATATGCATAAGGCAATATGTCAAAATTAATACTCTAAACTTTGAGACACGCTGAGGTGTTAATCTACCATGCAATTTATTTTCTTTTTTATTATTTTTATTATTTGATAAGAAAACTGCATAATGAATGTTGATGTTACAGTACCGGTGTTACCTTTCGGAGGGGGAATCTCTTAAATACTGGTATAGCTCTTCAGTAAGCCTCCCTACTGGCTAAATTTGTTTCACAGCATTGAATATAGAGAATTGTGAAATAAATCAGTGTTACATCAGTCTGCTTATTGAATAAGAAATTGATGAAGCTGGTATTTGGACAGCAAACTAATTTTCAGAGATAGTATGCATTTTTCAGGGAATAGAAAAAAGAGCTTTGTTCCTGCTATATCCTTAAAAAAAAGAATTGTTGTTGCTAAGCTTCTTTTCCATTATAGTATACACTTGTATAATTAATATTTTCCCCTTGGTTTATTTAGTAAAAAATGTCTTAAGTTTGGATGTACAGAACTGAATTAGAAAACTTGAGTTCTTTCAGCGGGTAGAAAATAAAATTTAACTTTGTTCTGTTAGAACCTGCATTTTGATTAACTGAGGCTGGGTTTTTTTGTTTAACAAACACATAAAACCCCATAAAGACATACTACTTTTATTGCATGTTGGATTATCTTGGTGCAAGCTGCTGCCTCAAGGTGAGAAAGCGAATATTAAACATGGTTTGAAAGTAATACGTGCAACCTAATCATTCACATGAAATAAGAAAAAGCGGAGACAAACTGCAATCTTAAGAGAAGCTTCTTCATATTAATGAGTTTCCATTTGCCAATAATTCTGTCATTTGTAACTTGAATCATTCATCACCCCTGCAAATGGTTCTTTCAAGACGTTATTTGCAATTTTGTCTTGTGTTTTTGTCCTTGATGTTGTGAAAATGACCGTCTACTGTTACAGGAATGAAAAGAGATCTCATTCAAACATCTTTTGTGTTTCCACTTTCAGTGAAAAATGTTTTTCGAACCTGCAGCTGGTTATTTCTGCAGGAGTTCCCACTTATATTCAGGTTTGATTGACATTTTGAAATGGCAGCTTTTCATGAAAAGCTGTTAACTTGTAGAATTTGGTTATGGTACTAAGACAGACTGACTTTGTTCTACTGTTGGGGCCTGTCCAACCTAAACACAACCCTGCATCTGAATTTAATAGTGCTACTCAGCACAGGGGGCATTTGCTTTTTTTTTTTTTTAACACTGGTGCTTCTGATGTGTTTTTGAACCTGACCTTATAGGTACTCATCCTGATATCTTTTCTGTCAGTAATCGGGTTAATTGGCATTCTCCTTCTTTCTCCCTCTCCTGGGCTAGCAGGTTGTGCTTCCATAATTTGAGTGATGGAATATATTTTCATTTTACATGATGAAAATAAGTGGAAAATGCTTTTTTTTAATGACTGTACAAGTACTACAGTCTCTGTCTTAAGATAAAAGTGACTATCTGCAGCCTTTCTTACTATTTATTTTTTAAGTTCTGGGTGTGAGGGCAAGCTTATGGTGTTAATAAATCTTCTGAGCAATGATTACTGATTTAATTTCTAGTCAAAAACTGAGAAAGCAGTGCATAACAATTATTCTGCCCTCGTCTTTACCGAGTTGGTCTTTAATATTATGCCAGAATGTTGAAAATGGGAAAGGGAGACATTATGCAAAATCAGTTACCCTCTGCGTTTCTTGCCAAGCTTCTGAATAAGGATATAAAGGTACCCATATACATTAGCTGAGAGGAAGAGGAGTATTTTTAACTTTGAAACAGATTGCTATTTATGTAAGGGAACTGAAAAAAGTAGAGATCCAAGCGTCCCAGCATCGATTGTTGTTTTACTCAAGTGTGAGAAGTAAAACATGGGAAATATTTGGGGGTTTCCATGGGTTAACTGTATAGTCGTGTAAGAGTAAATTTGTATTATTTGTATGAGGGAGCATTTGAATCTTGTTTTATAAGGAGGTGAGTAATAGTGTCATTGATTACAAGTGGTTGTACATTGTTGAGCTGCTGATGGATTAAAAAACTTATTTTCTGCATACCATAGTTAGAATTTCTGATCAATTATTCTCTTAGCTGGCTAATTACTTTTATAAAAAGCTTCTCTATAGATTTTTACCTAGCCATGGTGATACACAAAATTTATATACTCATCCAACCCCATGCCACTGTAGTTTGTGTAGGATGCTGAGATGGCGATGTAAAACATGTCCCGCTTATGCTTTCTCTGCAAATGTCTCCTGTCATTTGGGATATGGCACTGGTACAGCCACATTTTGGTTAATATTAGAAACCGCGTGTGTTCTTGCTGTGAAATAAAATATGATTTGCTTGATCCTTTTCTTTAAAATTATCTAGACTAAGTGAAAGTGAATGTTTTCTCAGATGCTTGTTCTGTAGTTTCTAAATTTTAAAATGAATTTTTGAGTACCAACCAGAAGGTAAATTTTATGTTGAATAACAAATGTTTACAGTTCTGTCCCATAATTTTGGATGAATGCTTGCGAGCTTCATGTGAGCTTTCAAAATAAAAGCGAAAGCATCCTAGTTGCCACCAAGACCTTACTGTTAAAAACTAATACACGGCACCGCTGTTCTTCCAAGCAAAGACAGGATACATGGGTACAAGCTTTTCAGTATACCCTTAAGGTCACTGTGAAATACTAGACCAATTGAATTAAATGGCAAGCTGCCCACTGACTCTAAATGGAGCCAGGATTTTGCCCTTTAACGCTATCAAGCCCTAAGGGCAAGCAGATTTCATTCTTAAACAGACCAAACATGGCAGTGTTTCAAAGGAAAGTTAAGCTGTTGTGGAGTTTGACCCAAACTGTGCAAAATGCAGAGGGCAGCACGATGACCTTGAACTGCACTTGGAAGTACAAGGGGTACAGGTAACTGGCTGCTGTGCTGTTGGATGCGGTGGAAAGTGGTTACCATTTTGAAATGCTGTCTTCCATGTCATTTTCTGTAGGAAAATGTTCTTTTCATGTGTTATTGATTGCAAATGAACATTCTTCGTTTAAAAACGGGTAGGAGAATACAGAGAGCAGGGGAGACTAGCCAGTGTGCTGCCGCTTCACACTGTTCTCGTGCAGAGTAAAACAGGTTGGATTTTTCTTATGACTCTCCCAGCAATAAGACTAAACATTTTAAATTGATACTTCTTTTTTTTTTTTTAATTACATATTTAATGGTAACCTTTTCTGGTATTCCTTCTTTAGCATTCTGTGGTAAATTTTCAATAATGTGTATGGTCATTTCATATGGTGTCTCTTTTTTTTTTTTTAAGAAGAATCTGTTAAGACAGAATGTTTATCAATAAATTAAGGGCTGAAACATTAGAATGATTTGCTGTCACAGAAATCTTGGATTGCAAGTTAAAACTTTAAGGAAAAATATTCATTTCAACCACCTAAGCGTACATTTAGGGTCTTCAAACTCACTTGTTTTACGAAAGCAAGCGTAATACTTATTTGTAATGGTGTAAGTACTGTATATTTTTATTATAGAGCAAAATGAAAATTCTTTAGTGAGCCTGGACTTTTTCTGCCACATTTATCTAGGGAGAAGAATTAAGCATCTGTATAACACTT
>WAAD01013148.1:74091-105925 GCA_013389945.1 Fregata magnificens | reverse complement strand
GTGTAACGGTCCGTGGGGCCCGGGGGTAGGGCTGGGAGTAGCGGTGCCTCGCGGCGTGCCCAAACGGGTTTCCCCCCCGCGCCGCCCGGGGGAACGTGGCAGCTCCACGGGCCACGTGGAGGCGGCGCCTGGCAGCGGGCGGGAGCGTGGGCCTCCGGGTTTCCCTTCTCTGATCTCAGGTAACTTTATCCGCCCTCAGGACATTCAGCATACGGAGGAATTTTTCATCAAGCCCGAGTCCCGGATCGCCCAGCTGGACACTTCTCAGTGGCCCTTGCTGCTGAAGGTAGAGCGGGTTATAGATAACCTCGTGGCCCGTCCCTGCTCCTGCTCCTTCTTTTGTCCTCTCAGTGCAGGCCCGTGGAGATGCACGGCTCCTTCTCTGTGTAATCCTACTGCCAAGACACAGCATGTGTGATATTCAAAGCAGAGGCAAACCCTCTGCATGCCGAAATGATGTTGTAAAGTTTGTCCAGCAGTATCATTTGCATGGCTGCTTTCTAAGCTTGCCATCTCCTGTAAAGACCCCACCAGATTTCTTCAGCTATTTATTTCGGTCTCACAGTGGCCTGTGGTCTGTGTAGACTTCTGAGTTGCTTGTGCTGACTTTCTGGGGCACACTGGATTTATCCTGCATTGTAAAGGTTGGTATTCTGCTGCTTTCCCATCTCTTTCAGTGCAGGACTTCTGTTTCTTTCTCTTTCTGTAAAACATTGTTGTGGTTTCATTGTTGGGTCATTTTAATTTTGGAAGAGGCTCTTTCACTTAAATGTACAAGTCAGACGTTGTGTAACGGGAGATGTATTGGGGCAAAGCAATGCTGAAACCAAGGTGAGCTCAAGAACACTTGTAACTTTTGCTTGGATTTTGTAGAACTTTGACAAGTTAAATGTGATGACAGCACACTACACACCTCTTTCTTCCGGTGCTAATCCCCTGAAAAGAGAGATTTCTGACTATGTTAGGTGAGTGCAATAAGGGCCAGAGTGGTTTATTTTTCTTTCATAGTTAATATCTTCAAAACATTTTCTGTTCTGGATTCCCCTTGTACCTTTTTGCTTGACTCGGTGCATTGCTACTAACCAGTAAATGTCTAAATAGGACCCGCTGGTCACTTCCTGTAAAGTTGACTTTGTTCTGCGGTTGTGGCTGGTCTGTGGATGGACATGCAAACACTGGAGGAATTCTCTGGGGTCTTCCAGAAAGTCCTTTGGCCTGCTAGGCTTTGAGACTGCTTGGAGTTTGTTTGTAGGGTTAGTTTAAGTGCAGGGTAGTGATGAGCAGTCTGGGGAGAAGGGAATTCCTTGACTGTGGAATATATCACCTGCTGTGCGCAGAGCAGCTTGATGTGTGCTCACTGAGAGCAGCTGTGAGGTTCATCACTTATTTGGCTGTATAGAAATACATTTCTTTGCAGCCGTGACAAATGTTGTCAAAATTTTTGCGCTCTTGCTGCGTTTGCCCTGATGCTTAGCTCCTACTCTGTCATCTTGCACTATAGGTCTGGCTTTATTAACCTCGACAAACCTTCCAATCCATCTTCCCATGAGGTGGTTGCATGGATCCGACGCATCCTTCGAGTAGAGAAGACTGGACACAGTGGCACTCTGGATCCTAAGGTGACTGGGTGCCTCATTGTGTGCATTGAGAGAGCAACACGACTGGTCAAATCTCAGCAAAGTGCAGGTATGTTTGTTGCTCGGGACCATTTACAGTGTGACTGGGGAGGTGTGGAGTTCTTTTGGAGACAAAATGGAGATTTCCCATCTTTGAAGGGGCTACCCTTGGTCTTCAGTGCCTTGAGGCTTAAGGGTCGCTTATGCTTCTCACTCCAAGCCAGTGAGGGCGCACCCATGCTGTCAAAAGGTTGTTTGGTTTTTTTATTGTTCCTCTGGGGCTTGTGCTGTTTTAAGTCAGTGAAAACACTTCTGACAGACTGGTTTCATGTACTAACTGAACTTACGGCCTCAGTGTCTACCGGTCCAGTAAAATAAAACTTGGTGAAAAAATAGATGTAGCTTAGATTTATTTTATTGGAAGAATAACCAACTCCTTAATAAACTGTATGCACTTCCTGGGAGAGGTGGTTGTGACAATTTCAGGGCTCTTGAGGACGTGTGGCTGTGAAGCAGTGTGGACCGTGAGGTCAACATTAAATGCAAGTGGCCACTCCTGACTGCTCTTGTCGTTCTTTCAGGCAAAGAGTATGTGGGAATTGTTCGGCTGCACAATGCAATTGAAAGTGAGGCTCAGCTTGCCAGGGTAAGTCTAGGCATGCTCTAAAGCCATGCTGGTACTTTACATGCAAAGTGTTCAGCATTGGTTGGAGATGAGAGGGTAGGAGCGGAGCTCAGGTGTGCTCTATGTGTGAGATGATGATGAAGTTTATCCATTCTCTGAGTGCAGTGGTACTGCCCTCCTGCAGCACCCCGATTCCTGTTCTAGGGTCCGGGTGCTGTGCAGCCTCCAGAGACCCTCCAGTCTCCCAGTGTCCTACTGGGGGCTGCTGTGGTGTGTGGTTGGCTGCCTGCAGGAGTGAAGTGGTGCTGGCAGGGTTGGAATCCCAATTTGGGGGGCTCCGTCCTCACTGAGACGAGGGATGATGTCTGATCACATGCTGCCACCTGATGAAAAAGCCCAGCTGTGCTCACTGGCAGCTGGGGTAGCATTTTGACCACATCACTGGTTCAGGTCGGCTTTATTAAATATGACATCACCAAATTATGATGAATCTTGTAGTTTCTCACTTGTGGAAGTGGTCGTAGTTGCTGGAGACCCCAAGGTGCTCCTATGTTAGGGCACAGGTGTGAGCTGTTACTTCTTCTACCCTCAGGCGATAGAAACTCTAACAGGCGCGCTGTTTCAACGACCACCCCTCATTGCTGCTGTCAAAAGGCAACTGAGAGTCAGAACCATCTATGAGAGCAAGCTGGTGGAGTATGATCCTGAGAGAAGATTAGGTAAAACAGGGCTTTCTTGTCTTTTTCCTATTAAGCTGACAGCTGATAAAATTTCCTGTGAAATGGCTGCTTCCTATTCTTGGCAGATGTCTTAAGACATAAGTCCTCACCACCATCAAGCAATAACTGCTTCATGCATTACTTTGGTGTGCTGAGAAGCAAATCCCATCTATTTTTTGTACTGCTGCATCGTTCGTTGGAGAGCCAAATGATGTCAGTTAGATGGCATTAGCACTCAGTGCAAAGATGACCTTCATCTATCACCCCAGGCTGATGGCTCTGTGAAGGGTTGGACATACAGCTTCTCTCGGAGGGAGCTTCTAGATGTGATTCATTTCTAGATACGTATTTAAATACTCTTCTGTCCTGTCCTGCATTTCAGGTATCTTCTGGGTGAGCTGTGAAGCAGGCACATATATCCGAACACTCTGTGTTCACCTTGGTTTGCTGCTTGGTGTGGGGGGACAGATGCAAGAGCTCCGCAGAGTGCGCTCAGGCATCCTGGGAGAGAAGGTAGAGTAGTAGCTCTAACTATAACTAGCAAATTTGAAATTGTCAGAATTGCAAGGGTTCCTTGGAACTCTGTTAGTTTTACAGTGTTAGGAGAAGGTATAGGTGCATAGCAGCTGGGAGGAGTTTTGTGAATAGCCCCGAAAACATGGGAGCTCTTGCCGTAGACTGTCTGTAACCAAAGTGTTGAGTTCGGTTCAGGGTGTTGCCCCTGTTCTGGTAATTAAGCTTTGGGACAGTGAGTGACTGGGAAGCGCACCATGGTGACTGAAAGTTTGTTTTATGCCACCTGTGTTTCTCAGCCTACAAACTGTGCATATGCTGTGATTTCAGGCATGTGAGCTGTCTGCTTAGCAATCTGCAGCCACCTGGTATCGGGGCACAAGGCAGGGAATGTGCTTCATCAAAATGAGTCTGGGAGATGCAGTCTTGTGTGATCTTGAACACTTGTACAGTCTTTTCAGTCTGGTCATAGCTGGATCCTGCTGCCAGTCCAAACTCCAGAACTAACTTCTTTCCTTGCAAAGCAGGAGTATCAGAGTGCAAGTGCTTCCCCACCCATCTGTGTTCTTACCACAGCTGTAATCACTGGCAGTTATTTCTGAATTCCAGGTGTTGGGTGCTTACAGCTGCTTCAAGAATTTATTCCATGTCACAGATTGAAGAGCTGGTTAATCTAGACTTCTGCTCACTATTCTTTGTCTAGAAGTCCCAGGTATTTGTTTAAGTTTGGTCATATTTCAAAGTTTCATGTGGACAGACCTTATACACTAGGTCCAAGTGTTGTCTGAGATTAGGAAGGTTGAAGTCTGTGGTAGCACAAGGCAGGCTGACCTCAGGCTGTTGATGGAAAGTATTCTTGCTTCTTTTAGGTTGCTTTTTTGATGCTTCTGAGTTGGGCATCTGATTTTCACTCTGTTTCAGCACACTATTTGGTGTTGGACTTCAGCTGTTTTCTTGTGTGTGTTTCGAGTTGGTGGCTGGTAGGAGAGTTTAGAGGGGTTGTGTCTTTGCAGGACAACATGGTGACTATGCATGATGTACTGGATGCACAGTGGCAGTACGACAACAATAAGGATGACAGCTACCTGCGAAGAGTTATCCTGCCGTTGGAGAAACTGCTGACTTCACACAAGCGGCTAGTCATGAAAGACAGCGCGGTGAGTTCCTGAGATAGTGCCAGCTGACAGTCAGAGACTGCAAAGTGTCATCCTAACTTGTGCAGCTAATATAATAAATGGGGGATCAGGATCCACATGGTGTCCAGTGCTGTCCTGATTGTGAGCTTTGTAGGACCTAGTATGGGCTACTGCCAGATCAGCAGGATGCAAGAGCCAAGAATTGAGTGGCAGAGAAGCTGCCCTCCTCGCTTCAGGAGGATGCAGATGGTTATAAGAGATCTGCCTCACATGTTGTTTGTTGTGATAGGTGCTTTGCTTGCTTTTTCCAAAGCCCCTAAGTTTTATATAGTGGACAATAAGAAATAGATACTTAAGGGATGTTACTGCTGGGACAGTAATGGCAATGGGAAGCTAAACTATTAGAGGCACTTCTTACCTTGTTTTTATTCTCTAATAGCTATAAGCCCTCCTGTTCCCCTACATTTTCAGGTTAATGCCATTTGCTATGGAGCCAAGATCATGCTGCCTGGTGTCCTCAGGTATGAAGATGGTATTGAGCTTAATCAGGAGATTGTTGTCATCACCACGAAAGGAGAAGCTATCTGCCTAGGTATGAAACTCCTTGTTCTTCTTGCGCCCAGCTAACTGTAGAAATAACAGACCGTGTTCCAGTGAGTGCACAACAAATGAGTCCCCCATGCACAAAAGGTTTAAATAGTGCTTCCTGATGGGGACTGTGGGTTAGTATGGCCCAAGGCAGCTGATGTTGGGCAGGATGTTAAGAAACAGTGGCTGCATCAGTCCTTGGGAAGGTGTGAAGAGTTCCTCAGCCTGGTTTCAGCTGTGTGATGCTCAGGTGTGCTCTGTGTGTGAGGTGATGACGAAGTTTATCCATTCTCTGAGTGCAGTGGTACTGCCCTCCTGCAGCACCCTGATTCCTGTTCTAGGGTCTGGGTGCTGTGCAGCCTCCAGAGACCCTCCAGTCTCCCAGTGTCCTACTGGGGGCTGCTGTGGTGTGTGGTTGGCTGCCTGCAGGAGTGAAGTGGTGCTGGCAGGATTGGAGCCCCTCTTTCGGGGGCTCTGTCCCCACTGAGATGAGGGATGATGTCTGATCACATGCTGCTGCCTGGCACATCACACTTCCTGAGCAGATCAGTGTAAAAGGACTTGAGCAACTACCAGCTTTTGTGAAGTGACTCGAAAGGATACTTTGTTCTAACCAGGGTCTTCAAAGAAGCTGTGTAGGTGGTAGGTGCTGACAGATGATCTGTCATGGTGCTCAGTGCTGCACAGCCTCATGCTCTGTCCAGACCCGTGGGACTGAGGAGCCTTGGAGGTATAACACAGCCAAGCCATTCTGCCCTGTTGTTTGTGCTGCCTGCACTCTGGTCATCTCGGGGGACCTGGCATGAAAAACATAATTTATTGGTGGGATTAGTCTCCTCTAGTTTGGCTCTGCAAGGTTTTGAGAGCTGATGAAGGAGCAGCACTGCTCCTTTCTGTAGTGGCCTGGTTCCTTAAGATGCCTGGAAGTGCTCCAGCAGCTGCTCACAGAGCTCTTCCCCATCCAGTGGTGGTGTTGGTGCTGCTCTGGGAAATGGTTGGTCTTACTGCGTTCACTGATCCAGAACCAGTCTCCTGCCGTAAGCTGGAGAGGCCTGTGCTTATGATGTGGTTAATCCATGACTGATGCACTTGCTGCCTTTGAGCAGGGCAGCTTTCTGAAGCGTTAGTCCACAACTTGCCTCCAGTGAGGTTTTGAGGTGAAATGGCACTCGGAGGCGGGAGGCGGGGGGGAGGGGTGTTGCTCCTCTTTATGCTGACAGAGGAAGAACAGGCTGAACACAGCAGGTTCTGTGTCGCTGTCATGGGTTTAACTTCATTAAAGAGTTAATGAACTCTCTGCCTGCTTCTGCAGCCATTGCCTTGATGACCACAGCAGTCATTTCTACCTGCGACCATGGCATTGTGGCGAAGATCAAGAGAGTGATCATGGAGAGAGACACGTATCCCCGCAAATGGGGTCTCGGTCCCAAGGTGAGTGGCGTGCGGGTGCAGTCAGTCCCAGGGCGGCAGTGGGAGCCCAGCTGTTGGGATGTGGGACTCGGGGCCTCTCGGGCAGAGCTGCGCCCGTGTCTTCTCTAGGGCCTCCATGTAATTCTGCTGTGCTCTCCATGCCACGATGGTGGCGCTTCCCAGTGCTGGGGCTGTGCCAGCCTGGTGCCAGTGGGAGCGAGGCTTTCCCTCCCAACGGAGCCCGGGTAGCTCTACCCGAGGCCCAGCTAGGGCTGCTGCTGGTGCTCGGGCGTGGGCTCCTCAGGTCTGTACAGCAGCAGCCCTCCTCTGGTAAAGAGCCAAATGATGTGAAGTGGATGGCATTAGCGCTCTGTGCAAAGATGACCTTCATCTATCACCCCATACTGATGGCTCTGGAGGGGCTAGGCAAGGAGCTGCTTTTCCTTCTGGTGCAACTGCAACAGTGCCAAAATGCAAACTGTCTTGTGAGACGCTAAATTGTGCCTGAAGGACAGGAGCAGTGGGAACACCTGTTGTTGGGTTCCTCTCCTGTCTTAAGCATGTGGTAGTCATGGAAATCAGCAGGTCAGCAATGCTAAATTAACTGCAGCCAGACTGGCGTTTCACTGTGGTGAGTGATGCAGCTCGGACTTAAAACCCAGCATCAAGTTGCTGTGGCTTATTTTGTTCTTGTGGTTCAGGTGAAATGTAGAAAGCTGTGGGGATGCATGCACATCTGTTTTCCAGCAAATGTGAGGTAATGTGGGCCAGTTCAAGCATCTTGGAGTCTTTAGCAAAGCCTTGCATTTGCAGCTGGACAGGTTCAGCTGAAATGTGGCAGGTCATTAAGCTGGAGAAACCCAGTCAAAGATCTGAGCTCCATGATGTGCAGTCATCTTATTCTGCTGCTGTTACTTCCCCCCCCAAATTAGCCCTTATTTACTGATGAAGATGCCTCCTGTCTGAGATTTGTAGGCTGCTGTGCAGGGAATGTTTTGTGTGATTTGTTAGAAGGTCCTTGGAGAAGTGTTAAATCAGTAATGCTGTAGTTGTTGGCTTGGCTTGTTCCTGGATTACCTCCAGCTGAGTGGCTGAAGCCCCGGGGAGGATTTCTCCTCCCTGGAGCTGCAGTCTGACTTGTTGCACATTGCTCTCAGGCCAGTCAAAAGAAGATGATGATCCAGAAGGGTCTGCTGGACAAGCACGGAAAGCCCAACGAGAGCACACCGGATTCCTGGAAGAAGGAGTATGTGGATTACAGGTGGGTGCAGGGTGTATGGCTCCCACATGGTGGGTAGAGGGGAGCCCCATGCAGCGAGGGCTGGGCTGGGTGCTGCTGTTTGGGCTCGGAGCATGTTAGGCCTGGCCCAAGGCTGTTGGCTGTCCAGACCTGTGGCAGTGGCATTTCCTCCAGTCCCAGGGAATGTGCTGCTAGTGGGCAGCACTGGAGGGAAAGGCCCTGAGCAGATGGTTATCCCTTTCTAGCCTGTGCTTGTGGTTTTAGAGGGAGTCAGTCTGCTAAATTAAATGGGGGAGGCCTTGCTGTTGCCCAGCCCAGCTGGCCCTGGTGCAGGCTGCAGGTCTTCCCCACACCAGCCTGCCCACCCAGTGCCTGGTGCGGGTTACGGAGCCCTTGTGAGGTGGACGGGGCTTTGTGCTTGTACAGAGCAGCGTGAGGCAGTGGCTGTCCTGCTCAGCCTGGGGGTCTTCTCTTTCAGGGATGCTTCCAAGAAAGAGGCAGCTGCCATTCCCCGAGCTGTTTCAGAGCTGGAGAGGGCTCCAAAAGTGAGTATCGTTAGTGCTCTCTGGCTGTAAGGTTGTTTGGGCCCTGATGAAGAGCAGATATGTGCCTGTTCCTTTAGGCAGTTGGTATCAGGTGCTGGATTGTGTGCTGCTTTGGTTGGTTGTTTTACAGGGGTGTTTCATATTCTGGGAGCCTAGGGCCCCAACGTGTGTTGTGGTTGCATGGCCCATGAGCTAGCTGTAGTGTGATCTGTTTAGGGCCTTACACCTGGGTGTTTTGTCTCTGGATGTTGTACTTTGGTGCGAGTCCTGTAGCACAGCATGAGAATGAAGAGCTCTGACTTGTGTACAAACTGCAGCATCCAAGGAAATATGTTGTATGGAGGTTTGTTGTGCCAGAGAACCTTTCTAGAGACTACAGTTGCAGAGATGTCCATGCAAGAGTTGCACCTAAAGTTCCCTAAGTCAGGGCTTCTGGATGCACTTGGAAAGGTGCAGCAGTGTTTCAGACTCTGGAGCATTTGGGGTACAGGAAACACTGAGAAATACGGGGTGCAATTCTGGCAGAAGCAAATCCTAGACAGTGTATGCTGGAGGGGACCACTGGCAGTCTGTAGCTCACCCTCCTGCTCAAAGCATTGTTAACTGCGAAGTTTGGTTGAATCAGGCAAAATAGTTGCAATGGGCTTGAAAACAGTTTTCCCATCACTTGAGCTGCTTTGGAAGATGGCGTGTCTGACAACATGTTCCCCTAACAAACAGAGGAAGCGAGAGTCAGAGAGTGAAAGTGAGGAGGCTGTGACCCCACCATCCCCTGCCACCCCGCCACCAGAGGAGCTGAGCAAAAAGGAAAAGAAAAAGAAGAAGAAAGAGAAGAAGGCCAAAGAGGCAGCTGAGAGTGTGGGAGAGCAAATAGAAGTGGTATGTAACTGGGTGCTGCCATGGTATGGTCCAAGCATGCGAGAGGTTGCTGTCTGTCCCTAATACCTCCAGGATAAACACATCAGCATCCTGCTGTGCATGTCCCCAAAGTGCCAGGCTCCCCACAGGCAGAGAAAGATGTCTATATAGGTGAATTTGTACACTGAACTGGTTGAGGGTGGTGGGAGATCAGGCAGGTGAGGCTTCTGGGGGTGGATCGGCAGCGGGGCAGGGATGCGGTAAGCAGCCATCTGTGCCCTGGGGCAGCTAGCTGGTGGGTATGCATTCCTGCCAAGCAACCTCTGTGGTCTGGTGCCCTGTAAACGGGCCCCGGTGGGAGGATGGTGTCTGGCATGGTGCTGGCATTCAGTCATTGTGCTTGAGTGCTTGTATGATGGTGAGGGAGGATTGCGGCCGTGGGGAGGCTGCACTGCGTCTGGAGTGGGGCTGTTCCTCCTGAAATGAGCAGTGAAGGATTCCTTTTTGATTCCTTCCTGACCTCTCCAAACTCTTCACAGACCAGTGAGACCAGCACCAAGAAGAAGAAGAAGAAGAAGAAACAAAAGGAAGTAGAAGAGAGCTCGGAGTAAGCGACTGGATCTGTCCAAAGCAGGCAACCTCGTTGGTAGGGACGCCTTGTCTGAGGCCTTGAGAAAAAGAGGACTGGCTGCATGGCAGAGGGGCCAGCAAGTTCCAAGTTCCTTTTCTGCTGTGTATATGAGTGAGCGGGTTTGTTTGCCCAGGATATGCCCTGCTCAGGTACCCCTCCTCATCCTGTTTTAAGGGTTGCCAGAGGAGTGGGGTGGGTGACTGCCCCTGCACTGGATTGCTCTCTAAAGCTGAACACCATGATGCCAACAGAAGTGGTATCTTCAGGGAAGCTGTAGCTCCTGGTTCTTAATTGGTGTCTCTGTTTTCACCTTGAGAGGGAGGAATAATGTTTCTTTCCCCTCTTGTCCTGCCTCTTTCTTCTTTTTCCTCCAAGCTTGGAACTGTTACCTGACAGTCGCAGAATGTGTTGGTGTCTGGAGGACTGGCTTTGTCACAGCCCATCTGAATGGGTTTGGATGGGGACAGTCAAATCGGTTATTTGAAGGGCTCTGGTTTGTTTTAACCTGGCCGTATGCTTGGCTTGACCCTCAGCTAGATGAGATCAAATAGTCCACCCAGATATTCTTCAGTACTTTTTTTATCATAAAAGGATTAGAACATTAAATTCCTGCTTGTTGCTTTATAGTGCGGGGACCTGCTTGTTAGTTGTCGGCTGACCCCCAGACCCAGTGCCCCAGTGACTTTGTCAGTGTGTATCTCTTGCTGGCTCTTTGTTCTGTACCCTGTTGTTGGAATGGGACCGCAGCGCTTTCGGTTGCCTTCCCTGTTTTTGATATCTAATATGCTCTGAAGGCTAGAAGTGGGGATGCTGCTGGGGGGCAGAAGCGAAGTGACCAGAGGGTGGCTGGCCAGTATGCTTTTCTGAAGGGCTGTTGGGACCCGAGTCCTCGTGAGGAAAAGCTTGGCCAGAGGCAGCTCTGCAAGGGGCAGTGGGTGTGGGGCTTGAGCAGTTTCAGAAAGACTTGTCCTAATTTCCTTATCTGGGGTGGCTTGCTGGGGGTGGGAGGTCTCTCCTCTGTCACAGGGGTAGTGCTGAGCCAGGATTTTAGCCCCTTTTAATGGGAAAGGATCCAGGCTGCTTTGTTCTGAGCTTCATCCTTGCAGAGATGCTATAACATTTGTCTTAGCCTTGTGCATTGCTTTTGTCTTAACCGTCTGACTTTTCTCCCCTCCAATGCTAGAGATACACGCAGGCAGTGGGGCCAGCAGCTGGTAGCTGTCAGAACCTGAGCAGAAAAAAAAGTCCATTTTTATTTACTCTTTTTTTACATAAAAATAAAAGCCCTATTTTTGAACGGGTGATTTTCTTGCTCATCTGGCTCCTATAAGAGGTCAGTGGTCTGTTCATGGGGAGGGGAGGCAGCTTAAGGCATGTGCATGCTGCAGCTAGGCAGGTAAATGGCTGCCCCTTCTGCCCAGCCTTTGTGTGCTCTCTTGAAGAAGCTGCTGGTGCAGAGAAGTGGTCATGTTGGTGTGGACCATCACTAGTGGGGCCTTTGTGGCAGGTGCTTAGGGGCCACCCTCCACTTCAGTAAAACCCACTGGGATGTGTGCCTGGAAGGCTGGGTGTTCTCTTTCCTCCTTTGCCTGTGCTGGAGTGAGCTGCTGGAGAGGTCTGGTGGGTGGAAGGACTGTTTGGTCCTGGTCTGCCTAACCTCAAGTGTGTTAGGGTCAGGGAGGTGGGAACAGACTTCCAGCTGTGAGCAGGTGCTCAGCCTAAGAGGTAAAACAGCAGTCACAGCAGTGTTTCAGCACGTTTATTGCTGCTCATTGTTTCCCTGCAGTGGATCAGAACGAAGGTCCCTATTGCACATCAACGGATTTTATTTTTGGCATCCTTAAAAAATTGCGCAAGACTTCTTAACCCCCTTCCCCTTTCCCCTAGCTGACTGCTGAACACACAAATGAGATTCTTTTACCTAAATGATGGCTATGGTTTGCCCAGGAGCCATGGTGATGCTTCCTGGACATGGGTCATGGTGGGGCTTGTGCGTCAGTACACTCCTGCAGAAGAAGGAACCCCTTTGTGTGGGTGGCTTTTATGTTTGCATACAGTGTGTGAGACACCCTAGACTCTGGAAAACATGCCTGGATGATCTTTGTAGAGACACTGTTTCTACTGCATGCAACAGATCTTGTGGCTGGATCTAATTTACCCGTTGAACTGTCCCTCTGGGGTTTGGTCTTCCTCAGCCGCTGCCGAGTTTCTCCGGCCAGGCAGTTAACAATCCAAGCTGCATGGTGAGAATTTAAATACAGTGAGTTTTTACAACTACAGTTGCACAGGGTGAATCAGAAAACTCCAACCTCAGAACGTGGGGTGAGACCTGCCTGGGCGTGGCGTGCTCCCTGCCACCTTTGTCAAATACACACTCACCTTTTTCTGCTCTTCCCTATTTGTGAGGGGAAACGTTTGGATGTAGGAGCACTGATGTGGTCTGTGTGAAGCCTCCTAAGCTGTGGGCTTCCTTGAAGCCTATGGACACCAGCCAGGCTTTCGAGGTGTTTGTGGTGCAGCGTGCACTCCTGCGATGGCAGGGGACACCTGCCTGGAAAGCCCTTGCTCTACCGCTTTCCTTGGGACTGATGCAGGGAAGATTGTCCGGGTGCTACAGCAGGACTGTGCCTTCCCTTGCCCCGTGAGGTGGGGAGCTGTGCTCTAAGCTAACGGGGTGCCCTAGGCTCTGCTGTAGCCACTAACTTAGCACTGCACTGCAGTGGTGTGGGAGGCAGCTGTCCCCTGGGCAGCCCCTGTTCTGAGTTCCCCTGGGAGAGGAGATCTGGAGACCCTGTGTGTGTGTGTCAACCAATTGAGACCATGTCTGTGGAGCAGCAGAGGAAGGGAGTTATGCTGGGCTGTGTGTGGATCAGGGGAAGCTGAGGACGTTTCTCCCCACAGCTGCAGGATGGTTGATGAGAAGCGGCTGGGGTCAGATGCCCTCTCAGTAGACCCAGGAGACGGGCACCCACTGTGGAGAGCTGCAGGCCTGCTCAAAGGCTTCCTGCAGCAGCTGGAGGCTTTCTTCTACCCCGTTGTTGACCAGTGAGAGGTCGAAGTAGTGTGCATATCGGCTCCGGATGTTCTCTGAATCCTTCCGGAGCTGCTGCAAAGCCTCTGACTGCAAGAAACGGGAGAGTCTTCAGGAGGCTGGGGAGGAGGGGCATTTCACAGTGCACCCCAACAGGCAAACTCCCTCCCACCACCAAAACAACTCAAGTGGTTGCTAAGTATCAGAGCACAGAGCTTGTCTGACAAGCTAGGAGCTGTTGTGCGATCTCTGGGAGTGTGTGGCAGTTTTGCTGGACTG
Organism: Fregata magnificens; assembly: GCA_013389945.1. Taxonomy (NCBI): domain Eukaryota; kingdom Metazoa; phylum Chordata; class Aves; order Suliformes; family Fregatidae; genus Fregata; species Fregata magnificens. The sequence continues at coordinate 92,734 of WAAD01013148.1, read as the reverse complement.
CTATGCAATGCTGGGAGCATTAGGTTACCTGCTAGAGTGAGGCCAGACCTGCTTGGTCTTGTATTTATCTTTAAAATCCTTTGTGGCAGCTCCCTGGGAGGAAAAGGTTCACTGAGCAGCAGGCTGCTAATTACTGTGCTGGACAGTGTAGCCAGCTCAAGGCCTAAGGCTGGTTTCAAGGTAGGATCCCTGCAGGATGGTCCCTCCCCACTGGCTTTTGACTAGAACAGCGCTGGCTGGCAGAGCTGTACCAGCCTCCCTCTACTGGTTTTGGCTGGGATAGAGTTAAATTTCTTTATAGTAAAAGCAAAGCTGCCTGCCCCCCCTCCTGCGGGTGCGGCTAGTCTGCACAGCTCCCCAGCTAGCAGGGGCATCCCAGGAATGTGTCACTGTGGGCAGCTGTGCCATCAACAGTGAAGTCCAGACCGATTTCCACATATCTCCCTAATGGAGCTTGAAACGCAGGCTGCTCCCTGCTTCTGTGCCTGGGGCAGGGGCAATGACCTGGGGCAATGAGGGGCTGTGCTCGCTGCACCGGCAACTCTTGGGGGGGTGGAGAGGGGACAGCAGTAAGCAGTTTGGGTCATGTGAGCTCTGGTGGGTCACATTTTGGCTCTGCTGCATCCCTTCTAGTAAGCACTTACCTGAGCTGCGGCAGCTAGCTATATATAGTGCCTGCACCAGCGGGGCTTGCCCTGCCCACTGCGGCAGGAGTTAATTCCTCTCTCTGGAGGCAGCGGTGGGTGATGCAGTATGGAGGTGGGGGCAGCATGCTGCCTAACTGCCCTTTCTGCCCTGACACTTGCCCCCATTTTTGCCCCCCTTCCTCCCCTCCGCCAGCCTGCTGCATTTGGCTTTACAATCCTCTGCAGGTTAACATGCCTCGAAACGCTCGTGCAATGCTTGCCCTGAAGGCTGCATAAATATCCTCCCTACAAACTATCTGTGTCTTAAGCTTTATGAACCCCAAATTAATAGGTTGGGAGAGGTGGCCTTAGCTCGCCATGAGTCCAGGAAGAGTACAGCTCTGTGAGTTTCCCTGTTCTCCCATCGCTTCCTGCCTCCCTGTGGAGGTTAGCCCTCGGGAGCTGGTCCAGGCTGCGGCAGGGCAGGGTAGGCAGCACTGCTCCTTTTGTTGGGGGCTTCCTGGGAAATGGCAGCGTGTGGCTGCCTGCCTTGTGGTGCTTGGCACTGCATGAGTTAACTGCACCATCAGTGCTGCTTTCGTCCTAATTTTGGAGGGATGAGCATCTCAATGAGGCAAAGAATAAAACCAGCCGCTGTTTGTGCCTTCCATTTGCATAGCTGATGGCAGGATAAATGTTCCCGCTCTGCAGCACTGCTGCAGCTGGAGACAGCCCTGGGTGCTGGGCTGTGTGCCCCACTACATGTTAGCGGCTGATTATGCCACAGGGATGATGGCTGCTGGTGGGGGGTGTCAATCTGGGAGAGAGTCTACGGTTGCAGGAATCGCCCATTTCTGTTTCTCAGGTCTGGGCTGAGGAAGTTGCCCTGCTCCTGGACCACAAAAATCAATGCAGACAGAAAGAAGCTGATGTGGAGCAGGGAGAGAGCCCATGGCTGCTGCAGCAGGCTGCTGCAGCAGGCTCCTTGCCCCCCTGCAGTGGGCAGGCAAGCCTGGACGGAGGAGGACGACGCAGCCTTGGGGCCCTGCCACCCACCTGCTCTGCCTTGTCTGTTGGGGCAATGAAGACTATGAACGGGGAGAGTTCTGCTGTGCGGATGATCTTCAGGGTCTGTGGAGAGAGGGGTGTAGTTACCAGAGTGTGGCCATTCCTCAGGGTGGGAGCTGTCCCCCACTACCCCTCGCTGCCCCAGCCAGGGTGTGATGGTACCTGTGACGCAGCAGTGGGCTAAAGGGGCCACCCCTAGTCTGGGGCCATGGGTTCTTAGGGTGGACTCCTGAGCCTGGATGGGTGATGTGGGGGCAGTTGGGTGAAGCTGGAGCAGGGGTCCCAGCATGGCTTCCCCTGCACCTCATGGGGGAGGATGCAAGGGCATCTGCAGCTCTGCTCTGGCTATGGGATGCAACTGCCACTTTGCAGAGCAGCACCCACACACTTGGTGTCAGAGAGGGGAAAGACTCCCTGCACCCCCACCCGCTCCCACGGCAAGGAGGGAGGTCCCCAAGGCCTGGCCCTGGCCTTGCTGTCACAGCCAGGTGCGTGCTCTGACAGGGAATACCCTCACTGCACCCATGTCTTGGGAATGGAAATGCCACCCTAGCACTCCCTGGCTTTTTCCTTTGGGAAGGGTGGGTGGGCAGTGCACTGGGGAAGGCAGGGATACACAGGTGGTTCAATCTGTGGCAGCCTCCGTCCTGCCCACCCCTTCCCCTGCTCCTTACCTGGGGCTCAATGTCCAAAATTGCAACTTTGTCCTGCTGGTGGATCTTGTGCACTGTTTCGAACTTGGTGCCAAACATGTTTCCCTGGTAGCTTCCAAACTCCAGGAACTCGTTAGCTGAGATGTCCCGGGTCATCTCCTCGGTGGAAACAAAGTAGTAGTCCTTCCCCTCCACCTCATTCTTCTTCTGGGGGCGTGTGGTGTCTGGGGAGGGACGGAGAGGGTGAGTCCTGGCCCGCAGAAGGACTGGGGAACAGAGCGGAGTGGGCAGCCTCTGCTCTGGGTGACCTTGGTGTCTCGCCTTCCCTTTTTGAGCATGGGGCTAGGGTGGGGAGGACCTATGTACCTCCAAGACTAGGCTGTCCTAATCCCCTTTCAACCCATTCCTGCTTGGGACAAGTAGGGAACTCAGCCAGCCTGAGGAGAGCCATTGGGATGTGAAGTGTGAGGTGTCTGCAATGCGGGCGGTAGTAGCCCTGCAGCCATCTGTGGGACAGCAGGCAGGGAGGCCCTACAGTGCCCTGTGTGGTGGCCTCTGACATCGGGGGCTTGGTGGCGCTGGAGGAACATCTCCTCACCTCCCATCTGCTGTCAGAAGGTCCTGGCTCAAGGCGGTGAGAAGAAATGCACCCTGTGCTGTACCCTCCGCCCTGGCTGGGTACTTACATGGAGGTGGGTACATGAACTTCTCCGGGCTGTTGCTGAGCAGAGCATTCTTGATGTGGCTACGGCCCACGCCGCTGGCCCCTGGAGAGAAGGAGGGATGGATGCTGGAGCCGGGATCAGAGAAGCCTGCAGGAGATGGCTAGGGCCCCTCTGCAGCTCTGGCTCTGAGGAAAGGCGCAGAGCTCCTGGGGCTTTGCCCAGGATCTGCTTTCTGAGCTGGTCTGTGGTGTCTTCCAGCCCTGGAAGAGGCTCTCCCCTACCTGGGCATGCTCACCTCCAGCCCCAGCTGGATACAGGACCAGTGCCTGCTGAATGGCCAGCATGGCTGGGCTTCGTGGGCTGCCCATGCCCATGGGGTCCACTGACAATTGCTCAGCACCCACAGTGTGGGAGTGCTTGCTTTGGTGCAGCTGTGCAGACCAGAGCTGCTTTTAATAAAAATTATCCATAAAGATACTTAGGAGCTGGAAACTCCTGAATTAACTCTACCTCAGCATCACAGTGCAGGTGCCACACCATGCACAATGCTGCATGGAGGAGGTCAGCCTGCTTGGTGACTGCTGCAGGCAGAAGAAATGCTCCCCAGAGCTTACTACATTTTGAAGGGCAGCGCTGCCCCAGCCCCTCTCCACTCCTGGTTCCCCCCGGGACCCACCACACGCAGCCCCTGTGCTGCGGAGGATGCCTGGGGCAGGACCTACCGATGAGCACCAGAGTCTTCCTCTTGAAGGCAGGGAGCCTCACCACCTCCTCATATGAAACCACATCCAGCTGGTCAAAAACTGGGGTGGAGGAGAAATGAGACAGTGAGTGGTCAGAGCTGGCTCGGCCGCAGTAGCAGGACTGCATGCGCGTTGGACTGAAGCCAGGTCCGTGGGCAAAATGGAGGGAGCAGTCAGGACTGGGCTGGGAGCTCGTCCCTGTTTGGCTGCTTGGGGAAAAGGGCAGCAGCCTCAGCACCATGCAGCACATGAGATGCAGAGGGGGTGATGGGGAGCTGGACCAGCAGCCGCCAAAGGAGAAGACAGGGCTGCTCTTCCTCAGTAATTCTGCTCAGAACAGTAGGACCTGGGAGCTGGATGGAGAGGTGGCAGGACGCTGGGAGCTTGTTGCTGGGGGAGCTTTATTTATCTTGCTGATTTATGGCCTTGTTTGTTGCTGGTTGGAGCTGCAGGCCAGGCTGGGAGCCAGCTCGTCCTCGGGCACCTGCCTTTGCTGGCCCAGGGCATGCTTAGCATGGGGCGTTTGCACAGGCAGCTGAGGGGCAGGCTCCCTGCCCCACCAGGGACACACCTTGGCAGCTGTGGGGAGCAGTTTGGGCTGCTCCCTAATTGCTGAGCAGCGGCAAGGCCACTGCCTGCCCTGCGTTCAGCAACCTGCGGCATTTGAGGGCCCAGGAGCCTGACCTCCCAAGGAGCTCAGGGCCAGGAGTGCCAGGGATTGTCAGTCACTGCAGGACAGCACGGGAGCTTGGTGCCTGGCTCCCGTGTGAGCCAGCCCTGGCCTTGTGTACTACAGAGCTGCGTGGGGACACAGCTGTGGCCACCTGAGGGGTATGAGGACTTTGGAGAAGGGACTCAAAAAAGCTGACAGCTGTGGGATATCCTCCCGAGGTTCCACTGCCAACACAGCTGGGCTGTTTGGTCTGACTCCCATGGAGGACAGACCTGCCCCTGCCCAGAGGCAGGAGTGATGGCCAGGGCTGGGGATAGAGCCCATTGCCCTGTTCACACTTACTTGAGCTGTGCTTAGCCAGGTATTTATCTTTGCATTTCTTCTTCTTCCCAAAGGGGCTACAGCTCGGGGATTCACTCTGACTGGACTGGGTGACGCTCGCCACACGCCTGCCAAGAGAGGAGGACACCACCATTGTCCAGCTGTCGCCCCAAGCCCTAGGGGAGCAGCACAGTTATCCCTCAGGCGTTCAAGGGCAAGAGGAACAGGGCGGCTGCTGGGACAGGTAAAGGCTCACCCTGCAGCAGATGAAGGGGACATCTGCCTGCTTTTCCCAGCAGTGATGCTGGTGTTACCCAACATGGTCACACTCCTGGTACCATGTGCCCACTGTTCCCACCTCCACTCCCAGATCCAGCCGTTCTGTCCAAGGCCAAGGACCTACCACTCCTGCAGCTCCGGAGATGGGATGAGTCCCGCCGACTCGGTGCAGGAGCCCTCCACCCGGCCCTGCCACCAGTTGCTGTCGTCCTTGTTTATTATTTGAATCACGTCGCCGGTCTTAAACTTCAGCCCTGCTTCCTTGCAGGGGATCAGGTTGTCTTTTTTGGGGTCGTAGTCAAACTGCGCCCTCATGAACATCTGCAAGAGAGAGAGCGGGCCAGAGTCAGCATGGCTGAACTTGGTCGTGTCCAGCTCCCGGCTCCACATTGCATCCCCCAGCAGTGACTGCAGAGCCAGCTCCAGGCACAAGGTCCCTGCTCCAGGAGGGACGCCCAGCCCCTGCTGCTTTCCAGGCCCCACAAGACTGGGTGGGGAGAAAGGAGATGCACAAAGCCTTGGGGAATGCTCTTGGGCATGGAGCTGCAATGAGACATGCTGGTGGGTGAGGGAGGGAGAAGGATGGCATCTTGGCCCTACTGGGAGCCAGTGAAACAGCTGCTGCTTCTAGGCAGGCCTGCATGCCCCACAGCTGGTGCTCAAACCCTGACATGCAGCCCCCCTGTATTCCCCTGGGTGCTGCACAGTGCTGGTGAGCCGAGCCAACTGTCCCACCACCCGGACCAACACAGTGCACAGCAACTGGGGTCTGCAATGGGGTGAGCAGAGAGGAGCCATCACAATGGTGCGCCCTGCAGTCCCATGTCCTGGGGACCCCAGGAAAGGCCACGTCTCAATCCCCAGCTGCTGTGCCCTGGCCTCTCCCCAGCACTGGGCACCCTGCTGCATGGCACAGGGCCTTCGGGGAGCCAAGGCTGCAGTGTCATGTCCATCCCTGCCTGGGTCTGTCCTTGCCTCTTCAGCATCAGCTACTCTTGCCACGTTATGTTCATCACAGCTGCAACTGGAAACGAGCTGCTGCTGCTTCTCAGGCCACTGTGCCACCCTCCTGGGGACCAGGAAGGCATAAGAAAGTGGCCTTTCCCTGTCCCTACTGCTCGCTCAGCTCTTTGGGAAGGAGTCTACAGCGCCTACTCTCACTGGGGCAGCCCACCCCACTGCCTCCCCCTGGCCTCAAGCCCTCCTGAAGCCAGCAGCAGCCAGGCACCCCATGGCTCTCGCTGCCCCCGAGCATCTTTGCAAGGACAGCAGAGAAATGGCATGTGGCTTTTGCACATGGGCCTTGTTTTACAGGAAGGCTGTTCAGGAAGAGCAGACTGTCAGAGAGCAACAGGATGGATGAGAGTCACCTATCTCTGGGAGGAGGGCAGACCACACACGTGCACCCAGCACTTTCTGTGTTGCCGCTTGCTCTCGGTGCCTGGATGAATGGTTTCTTGTCTGAAACACTGCTGCAGCTGCAATTTGTCTCCGGCCAGCGCACCCGGCAAGGTCAGGATCAGGTCAGGACTAGGTTGGGGGCAAAGCCAAGGTAGGGTATGGAGGATGGAGAGTGAAAGGCAGGGTTTAGGGAACAAAGTAAGGCTGTGGCTAAGCAGAGACCTCACATTGCCCTTGTTCCCCTCCTGGGTTTTTTTTGTCCTGTGGGCCTGAGGCTGCTGGGAGCCCTGTGTCATGGTATGAAGTGCTGCAGGCTCTCACAGAAGTCATGGGTGCTCCCTGTTGTTTGAGACTTCTGTGATCACTTAGGAGGGTGCTGGGCCCCAAGCCAGTGGTGTGCCTGGGGCTGCCCAGCAGTTGTGCCACCGGCAGGAGATCCTTCTACAGGGGAAGCAGCACTATCAGACCCAGCCTCATGCTTGTGCTAATGGAGGCTCCCCCTGAGCACAACCCTATTGAGTTCTTTATTGAAAAATAACTGGAACTGCAGAAACACAGCACGTAGCAAGTGGGCAAAGGGATTCACATGGGGTGATGCCTATGTCCTGTCCTCAGATGTGATAGGCAGGGCCTGGAAAGGCATCCTCCCTGGGCTGGGTAGACCATGCTGTCCTTGTTCCACATTAAAACAATTTCCCACAGTATGTTCTCCTTCAGCAGTGCTGCTGGAGGCAAAGGGCCAGCAGGACGTGAACATGGTTCCATTTCACTGCCAGAAAAGCAGAGCATATGGATCAAGCTGTGACATGAGATCTCTCACAATGGAAGACAACAAAAGTGGAATCTCCTTTCAGCATGAGGACTGATGCTTGCTTTGAAAACACTCTCTGGCACCAGGAAGCTGGTCATCAACACAAACACACAAGGGACGCACAGCAAGCACTGTCCAGGCACCTGCCTGGAGCCCTCTGCTCCCGCAGCCCTGGTACCCCAAGCCAGACATAGCCAGGTCACTTTTGGAAAGACTCTCCCTTACACCAATCAGGAGTTACTCGAGAGCCCTGAGTGCTCAGTGCTTCTTCTCATTAGGATCCTGCCAAGCAGACCTACCCCAAGAGACACTCAGTTGACCTCAAAGTGGCTGGCTGCCAGGCTGTGGGGCAAGCCAGGGCAGGGGGGCATTGTGATGCCAGGATCAGCACTGTCCTGCCTGCCAGACCCTGAAATGAAGGTGATCATGGGGATGCAGGAGTTGAAACAAAAGTCCACTCTCAGCGGTGGACTGCAACAAGCAGAGATGCAGGCAGCCCGTGAGCTGTGGTTCTAGGGAGCAGACAGCACCATGGCCCTGGACACAACAAGAGGGAGGACAACTGTTGCTGCAAAGGAGTTTGTCCCCGTGTCCTTCGCTAAGCCCATAGCCAGCCTCAGATGAGCCAGCAACTGTGTTCTTTTTCTCAGAGGTAACTTTACCGCTGGCACTGAGCTGGCCTGCCCGATTGGAGCTGGCTGGGTCAGGCCACAGAGGGCAGATGGACAGCACGGAAGGGCAGACACGAGCCAGCGTTTGATAAACACGTGCAAGGCTGGCTGAGCTGGAATGGGGACAGCATGGGCTGAGCAAGAAACGGAGAGAGTTTTCACTTGCCACCATGTTCAGAGACTTCAGCTTCTCCTGAAGGTAAGGAAGGGGCGTGACATGGCCTCCCCCAGCCCATCCCAGCACCATCCAGCCCCCACCCTCTGCCTCTGAGCTACTCTCCCACTCCTGCCTGTCCACGACCGGGGGCTGCGCTGGGGTTCACTCCTGCATCTGGAGACAGGACAACATCCCAGCCACCACGCACTGAAGTCTTGGCAGAGGAGCCAGCCCTTCCTACTATCCTGAGTATTTCAGCCACAGCAGGGCTTCAAAGGCAAAGCCAGGCAGGTGTCACCCCCTGCCACAGCACATCACCCCCACCCTGGCAGTGGCAGCAGGCGGAAGGAGCTGCCTTCCTCTCCCCCACCGTTTCCTTCCTCCCATTTGCTGCTCACAAGCGTGCTGGCGGCATCTGGACCTACGTCGTCCTCCTTGCGGCTGATGGCAGGGAGCAGCGAGAGCCTGGTGCTGCACCTGGAGGTGCTGCTGTGGCCCTGTAATGGGGATGTGGCTCTAATGGCCAGCTCTGAAGGTGGCAGAAAACTCTATCGTGCTTCCTGGTGTGTACACGCCGCTGCTTTTCCATCACCAAACACTGCGCACATGTACCACTGTGACTCAGGCATCCTAGGCCCATGTTCCTACATACACATTGGGTAAATACATCCACACAGGGCCAAAATCTGCTCATTTGCAGTGATGTAAGCACAGGACAGGTCCCTTCATCCTCCAGCAGCTCAGGGAAGGTGACTGGGCAGCCATCCCCTTGTCCTTCCCCTGACTCAGCACAGCTCTCTCCCCAGCACTGGTCCCCCGTGTTTTGCTCTGGTCCCACCCGGACCCACAGCTACGTCCCGGCACAGCCCGTGGGTCTGAAGGCTGCACTTACCTGCAGAGCAGGGAGGCGGCTTTGTTGGTTGGGAATTACTTTTATTGAGACCATCCCCTTCGTTTCTTTCTAGTGAACAAAGGAAGGGGAGAAAGAAGAGTTGGAAGAGGTGGTGCCTGGAGGCAGCCTGACAGCAGCAACCTGTGCAGGGAGCTGCTAAGTGCCAGGACCCGCAAAGGCAAGGCTCCTGAGTGCTCCCAGCCATGCTGTGATGCTGGGGGACACCACAGCCTGGCCAGAAACAGCTCTGCTGGGGCTGGGCTAAAAGCCATGGCAGCATAGCTTTGCCATGCTTGTCCCATCCCCATGGGCGGACACCAACACCCCCACAAGGGGCTGGCTGTGGGCACTGCTAAGCATCACCAGAACAAACATGGAGATCTGTATCATCTCCGGCCTGGCTGCCCCAGTGAGGAGCTTGGGAGGAGATACTGGTTCTGCTGGGTCCCTTCCATCTGTCCCCTCCATGCTGGCCTGCCTCTCCTGCCCTCCTGGTGATATTAGAGGCACAGCACTCCCTTGCCTGCCACAGGCCAGATGCACTGTTGCCCCATGTGCTTCACAAGACCTACATGGTCCCATGGAGACAACCACATTCGGAGGCTTGGAGGGGCCTACTGGGCCAACCACCCTTCTTGGGAGGCAGACAGACAAGCTCCTCTTTGGTCCCACTGTCTGGAGCATGGACGTCCCACCACCAGGCAGGAGAGGACCATGGCACTGCAGCAGGGCAAGGCCTCCTGCTTAGGCTGCTGGTGGGTGTCCTCAGCACCACCACCACCTCCCTCCAGCCAGGTCCTACATGTTGAGCATGGATCAGGATAGTCTCAGTGTGTGAACCCAAGGCACGTCTGAGACCCTGTCCCAAGCTGTCTCTAGCAAGGGCCTGGCAGGATCACTGTGACATCAGCAACAGGAAAATGGCACCAAGGTGACCTGCAGGAGTGGCTCAGGTCTGCAAGAGCAGCCAGCCCCTGGGCTGGAGTTGCATACCAGCCTTGGCAAGCAGAGGTGGTTTCCAAGCCCCACACACATCAGCACATGTCAGAGACCCAGCCAAGAGCCTTCACTGCTGCTTTTGGGAGGCCAGAAACAAGCAGCAAGCACAGATCACCAAGGCTGGGTACAGAGACGCGGCGTTTGGCCATGTTACAGCACCCCGGCACAGTGGCCCTGGCTCCTGCCGCATCACACTGCTGCAGGCAGCTGTGTGTTGGCTTTGGTAGCTAGGAGGGGGTGAATGCTCAACCAGCATGCACATCTGCAGGCCAAAGGGGTCCTTCCTGGGAAACAGCCCTGCCAAACAAATACCTACCAGCATCTTCTGCAGCTGGTCAACTGAGTGGTTGCTCACACTCTGCCCATTGATTTCTATGATTTCATCACCCACATGAAGAGAGCCTGCTGGTAACAGGAGAAACATGAAAATGCAGGACCGGACAAGAGCCACTCACCAAACCCAAACTACAGAGCTCCACAAGCCTCCCAACCCCCTGGGCAAGCTGTGGCCAGGACACTGAAGTGTTTGCCTGGGCAATGCTTGTGGAACCACACGTCACCTAAGCACTTGGGACTAAAGCAATCGGAATGAATTCTTCCTTCTCCACCCAATTCACAAACTTTGTCCAGTCTGAAGGTCCTCAGGTTGCTTTCCACTGTGTGTCCTTCAGCACTTTGGACTGGTCAAAGCACCTGTTTCAGAGTTATTTAAACCCAACCCCAAGTACCTCACCTGAAGCCAAAACCAGCCTCCTCACAGGGCCCTTAACACAAGCATTCTCGACTGTGTGTTTTCAGTTCATATACCCAGCCAGATTATAGCCTCAGATATAGTGCTATAAATCAAGCTCCAGTAGCGTTATTGGAATGGCTCCTGGGTTATTTTGGCAGGGGTAAGCTCAGACTTCCCCCTTAGTTCCAAGCCTGGAAAACGGGCCTCTTCTTCTAAGCACAGAACATCTCGTTTCCATGCCCCCTTGGCAAGACCCAAAACCAGAAAACAGCACCTATTTATTTCTTTTGGCACCTTCTTTTGGTCTGCAGAGCCAATCTACAGCAAGCCTGTCCCACCTGTGCACTTTAGGAATAGGAAGAGCTTCCCCCGCAGTCTCTGGGGTATGATCCATCTCTTGTTACAGTGACCCCATCACGAGATGGAGACAGACGGTCTCTGGTTCCTTTTTGGGAGAGCCCTTCCCCCAACGCATCATTTCTCCCTGAAGCCTCCAGTGTATTAACATGACAACCATGCAGAGAGCCCAGCGAGTCTGAGTTCCTGACATATTCCTAGTGGAGGAACGGACACAGATGTCCATATCACAGGGGAAAGCCAGCAGTGCTGGGGGGCTGCCTTATCTCTGCACGGAAAGAAACCAGCTGCAGACGTGCACCCCATACGAGGGCCTCTTTACCTTGTCTGTGAATCATGCCCCCGTGGAAGATCCTGGCCACCATGCAGCTCTGCTTGTCGTTGAGCTTCAGCGTGATTCCCTGGAAGACAGGAAAATCCATGACTGCTCGGTGGAGGGGAGAGCTCCCGCGCTCTCAGCAAAGTCCTCTCCAGGCCCACGTCCACGGTGGGCTGCGCAGTGGCTGGGGGGAAGCCCCCTCCTTGGCCAGCCCAGCCTGCTGCAGCTCCTCTTGGCACAAGTGTCACCACCCTTTGATGGGGCTCGCTCCGGGTCCCCAGGCAGTAGGCAGGATCCAGCACCCTTGCTGAGGTTTCCAGCGATCTGCTGCTTCCCCCGAGGCCAGCCCATTACCACGGCTCTACCTGCCCCTCTGCCCCTCTGGGTGCCACCAGGCTTTGGGATCTTGCCGGCTCTCACCATGGGCTCCTCTGTGACCTTCTCGAACTGGACGAGGCGTATCTTCCGCACCTCACGGCCATTGCTGTGGGAGGGGCTGCCCAGAGTCGCTGAGCCATTGGTATAAATGTCCTCGGTCATGGTGTTCGGGGACTGAGTGATGGCCTGTCAGGGCAAAACAAAGACTGGGGTTTAGGGGCTCCACCTGAACAGGGCCTGGGAGGGCCAGCTCCCCACTGTGGGGCTGAGCTGCTCCACTGTGTTAGGGTGCCTGGGGTGCAGGTGGGGCACAGGGGGAGGAGAGACCCATGTGCGGGAGTAGAGGACAGTAAGAGCAAGAACAGAAAAAGAGCAAAAGAGCTTCAACCTTGAAAATGTGGATGTGGGCTTGATCTGCAGTTTTCCAGCCTGGGAAACACAGGAGGTAAGAAAACTTTGGAAAAGCTACAGGTAGCAGAAGCCAAAAGAGTCCACAGCTGATCACCTTCTGCAGCAATGAGTCCCAAACACTACTTGTGTGTCGCAGCAGCACTTGGCCTGCAGCTGGCTTGTTGCAGAGCATAAAGCCCAGGACAGCTTCACTGAGTGAACGGAGCAGTTTGGGACTCACCTCTGAGAACCAGGGCTAGACTCTGCTCTTGCTCAGTTTGCAAGTTCTACCTTTCCTCATGTACGTCAATGGGCAACCGACACGGTGCAGAGCCACGTCCACATCCAGGCACTGAAGGCAATGTGCTCCCAAGCCAGCCAGAAACTCCCCGTTCCCCTCCCCAGCTTGCAGCTACAGGCCAGTTCGTGCTGGCTGGCACTGGGAAGTCAAGCAGGGACTTTCAGCCATGGGGAAACCTCTGTTCTTCGTCTCCAGCAGGCGCTGGCACTGGGGCAGGTGGAGAGTGCATGGGGTCCCAGGCAGAGACTTCCAAACCCAGACTGCCATGCAGCAGGGACACAGCAAAGTGAGCTGCCACCTCCCAGTCTGAGAAAGCCTGGCACAGTCCTGTAAACCCCTCGGGCGTGCTGGGCAATGTCTCCGCACAGCTCACAGACGCGCCAGTTTGGCTCCAAGTGCAGTGGACTTCCCTCAAGCCTCTCCCAAATCGGTGCTGGCCCGGCAAAACCCAGGCCAGCTTTGATCTGCAGGCCCTGCCTGCCTTGTCGGCACACTCAAATCCCCATGCCAGCCTGCGAGGCCAAGCAAACCCTCCCGGCTGCCCCACTCCACACCAGGCTGCCAGCTTTGCTGCCCAGTTTACAGCTTGCACCCTCCTTCCCAGCAGCACCCAGGTTGGGAGCCACAGCTAGCAAACCTGCAGGGAAACCCAGCAAGGTCCCCGCCAGCTTTAGTCCCGCATCAGCGGCGCGGCATGCCATGCCCAGCCAAGCAGAGCCAACACCTCCCTGTGCTGCATGCCGACCTGCCAACACCCAACCAAGTGCCAGGCCCTGGGGCTCCGCGCCAGCGGCTGGGGAAGCAGCAGCCTGATCCCACCATCCTGGCTCACTCTCACCCACCGCAGGCACCAGGCCCAGCATGGAGAAGAGGTTGCAGCCCCATGCTGCCAAGCGGCGAGATCCAGCCACGCCGTGAGGAGGTTCGTTGCAGGTGCAACTGGGGTGAAGAGCATTTGCTGGTGGGGTGCAGCCACGGCACTAAACCACAACAAAATGAGCTTTGATAGGGATGTGCCAGAGCGCTGCCAGGCTGAGACAGTGGCCCAGCCCTGTGCAATGGCCGAAAGCAGGGAGGGAGCTGAAGGCAGGGGCGACAGAGCCAGGGCTAGCCAGGCTAGTGGGAAAGGCACTGGCAGAGAGGGACGGACCACCATCGAGGCACAGGCGCTGTCACAGCCTCAATGAAAGGGAGCTGGTGGGGCCGGGCTGGGGTGGGAAGGGTGCAGGTAGCCATGTGCCCATGCTACAACGACAGGGAAGATGCGTGATTTATTTTTAAGCCAACTACTTCTAAAAGAGCCAACCAACCTCCTCCTCAGAGGAAAAAGGCAACCGCGTGTGCTCCAGCTGCCAACAGCTTAAACACGGAGGAGGAGGCTGAATCCCAGCCCAGAGCAGAGCACAGGCCAAGGACTCACAGGGTGGAAGAAAGAGTGACTCACAGCCCCCGAGCCTGGCTTGCCAGCCCCAGCAGGGCACGCTGCTACCATGCCGTTTGCAGGGCAGAGGGTCAAATCCAGCAGTGCAGGTGCCCAGAGCTGGCCCTTGGCTCCCTGCTAGCTGTCCCAGCTCTGCCGAGCTCATGGGTGGGAGGAGGAAGAGGAGGACAAGGAACTTCTCCAGCCCTGCCCAAGGCCAAAGTGCCCATGAGGTGGTTTGAGTCAGCACAGGTCACACTTATCTTGGTCATGCCTTGGGAAAGCATTACACCGAGCAATCCCTGGCTTCAAACCTCTAGGCTCAGCAGAGCCCGATGACCCAGGACACAGCACAGTCTGCTCCAGGGGCTGGGAGTTCCCGTCCCCACCATCCCTGCCAGCTGAGCCTCCTGGCCCTGACCTTTGCTTTTTGCTGGAGAAAACACCCAGCCCTTGATGCTGACGCAGCACCAGTGTCACCCTGGTGACTCCCAGAGAGCGAGCCTTGTCACCAGAGACTCGCTGCTGTGCCTCAGGATGGCCACCAGTGACTTGATGGCAGCTCTGAACTCAGCAGGGTCCTCCAGCAACTCTCTCTGCCCCAAGCAGCTGGGATGGCGTGGGCTTTTGCTGACCGCACTGGGCAGCTGGTGGATGGGGATGGGAAAATGCCCGGCTCACGAGGAGGACCAAGACCCACGGGGTGGCAGATTCCAGCCGCGGTGTCGGGCATCCAGAAGCCGGAGACAGGAGACGTGTGCGGCTCTCATGCTCCATGTACGTGAGCCAGCCGGCCGGACCGCCTACCCTGCACTCTCCTGGCAGCTGCCACGCTCTTGGCTAGCTTGGCCCAGCATAGCCTGTGACCTCAAGAGCCTTTCAAGTCATGCTGGCAGCAGGCCAGACCCTGCTACTTACGCGCTGCTCCGCAGGAAACATCTGCGAGTGCTGCTAAGAGCCAGCTCCATGGCCACCAGCCACTGCTGGTTCTGCACAGCCCCAGGCTCGGTCACCACTGGGGCCAGCCTTGGGGCAGACATGGGACAAGGAGGTTGGGGGGGCTTAGCTGTGCAATAGGGCTGCTGGGCGCTGGGCAGGGCTGAACAGCCCCAGTGGGGCTGCTGGGCCCTGCCCAGCAGCCCTATGGGTGCCTTGCAGCTGGCTAGTGAGGGTACAAATCCTCATGCACAAATCCTGCTCCAGGTGGCAATGCAGAGGAGCCACCAGCTCCACGGGTCAAAAAAGTGCACCCCAGCTCCCTGCCTGCATTTTCCTCAAGACCCAGACTTCTGCCCCATATCCCGGGGTGGAGGGAAGGGGACCAGCTCCCCGGGCAGTGTTTGCCAACAGGGAATTTGGTGAGTGTGGAGCAATCCTCGGCGAGGACCCCAGGGCTTGGCGTCCTGTCGGGGCGGCAAGGGGTCGAAGTGGACAGAGGTCAAAGACCGTGTTGGGGTCAGCGTCATCTGCCAGGGTTGCTCCTGCTGGTACGCTGGCTCAGCCTGGCTGTGCGCCACCGGGCAAATCAAACATTAACTGGGCAGCTTGTTTGCAGGAGGCTGAAGCAGCACTTGAGGAAAGCAGCACCGTAGTGCAAAGGGCACATTCAGTGGTTTGGTTACTGGTCTCTCCTTGCTGCTCTAACCAACAGACTTCAATATCAGGTGGCCTTGGAAGAGCAGGGCTCCCTGGCAAGCATGTGGAGAAAGGTCAGGTGCTGCTGGCTTTGCCAAGTGGGCCCCCAAAGTACAGCAGCTGGGATACAGGAGGGAACCCTGGAGCTGAGATCTCCCGGGATTGCCCTCTCAACTGGCAGGGAGACACGCTCCGCTGCCCACAGTGAGCAACAAAGTCCCAGCTCCCTCCAGGAATCATCACCCCTCACTTTATAATCACTGTGGGTGTGTGCAGGGAGGCTGGGGCAGTGTTAGGTGCAGAGATGTCCTGGCCCAGCAGCCTCTCCTCCTGCCCCCTAGTGCCCCAACCTTGCCTCCCCACCATCTAGCAGATATGTGCATCATGGTCTCAGTACAGCTTAAAAAACACAGCAATGTGTAAAAAGAGCAAACTAGCAAAAAAACCATTGAGCTTGGGAGTTGCTTTCGGGCTGCTCCAGCAGGCTGGGGAGCAACAGCCATATGAACATTTAGAAGTAATTCACCCCTGCTTTCTGCCGGAGGCTACTGCCTTCTCAGGTCTGCCAGCACAACCACAGGAGCAACCTCACCCAGGACCCCTTCCAGCAATTTGATCCAGGTTTTTTTGTTTGTTTTTTTTGTTTTTTTTTTTTTTTAAAAGGCATTTAAACCAAACAGGATTACATTGCTGACACTGGGAAAGGGCCCGGCAAGACCAACAGGTCGCAGTGGGAAGGATAACAGAGAAATAGGAGGGATAGAAGTGGTTGTGGAGGCCAGAAGATGCTGCCGGCTCTGCATACCCTTGCAGTGACTCCAGATCACGGAGTGCTGCAACAGACAAGGGCCAGATTTTCAAAGGAGCACAGTCAGTTTTGCTGAGGCACCATCTTCCCACCAGAAACGGCTGATGCAGCCTTCCAGATGTGTTTGTGAAACCGGTCACCTCCAAGGGAGAGTCAGTAAAACCACAACACTGACAGAAGAAATGTTGAAGAGCTGCCCATCTGCTCCACCCCCACCTTCCAGAACAAGCCCTGCAAAACAGCTCTTCCCCTGCAGCTCTTACAGACCAGAACATGGCAAAATGCATTTGAGATGAAAAAGTCGGAACCAGCCCTCCCCACTTCATTTTGGTCAAGCCCAGAAGTTTTGCTTGGCTTTCAACCACTGGTTTTGCCTGCGGTCATTTCAGGATTTGGCCCCTGGGGACTGTGGCCTCGGTCTGCTCTGGAGCTGGTGCCAGCTGGATGCCGGGAACCACTGCCCACAGGGAAGCACAATGTCCCCTCTGCACCCTCAGGCTCAGCTCTCTCCAGAAGTACCCCCCTTTTCTCCACTGGCCTCCCAAAGGTCACATGCACTGCCCATTTTACAGCTGGGGAATTGAGTCATGGCCGATAAGGGGACATGCCCAAGGTCACCCTGCCAACCAGGTGCACAGCTGGGAATAAAGCCCACACCTCTTTGGTAAATCTGTATTTGCCAGTTTGGAGATAAGGAAAAGATATGCAGGCATGTGGTGGGGCTCAAGGGAAGAGGGCAAGCGGCTCCCTTCACTTTGGCTTGTTTTCTAGCAATGACATGGCTTCCACTTGCCAAGGGTTTGCGTGCCCTGCCGTCATGGGAGGAACGCAGCACGGCACTTCCCAGTGCACGGCTCTGCTGCAGGAAATGGGGAAGAGAAACCTCCCGGCCGCCCTGTTTGACTCCAGCCAAGGAGCAGCCAGCCGGACCCAGCATCCCTCCTGAGAGCTGCTGCTGGGCGATGTCTCTACTGTCCCACAGAGGTGCCGACAGCCACCGTGGGCCAGCACTGTTTCTGCATGCACATGACATGGGGACAACCGCATGAGCGACTGGCAAGCTCAGGACACGTAATCCCAGTTGTGTGCCAGCCCTACAGAGCTCCTCTTAAAAGGCCGCAGGCAGATCCCGGTTCGCCATCTCTCTCTTTGTCCCTACTGGAATAAATATACCACACTGCCAGGGAGCTGTAGGCCAGCTCCTACATTTTCCATGCCCCGCTGCCATTGGCGATTTATCCCTGCTCTGCCTGCGGCCAGGCAGGCCCTCTGCCTGGATCCTGCAGGCAGAAGGATGGGAGAGCTCCTCTCAGGAGCTGCCTGATCCATGCACTTTGCTTTAAAAGCTTTTTTCTTTTTTTTTTTTTTTAAAGCACTCTGCCAGGGTTGAGCCATAAAAAGCATACAAACCACTGGTGTGGGACAGATCTGACAAGCCTCTTTTGGATGCTGTAGTGTCCAACAGGATGGGCCAAGGACAGCACTTCAGGGAAATTTCCTCCCTGCTCTCAGAGGCTCCCCACAGCCGCAAGGAAACCTCAGCCCACGCATGTTATGCCACAGCTCCGCCAGGGACTCCTGTTCAAAGTCGAAAATCTCTGCTGGGAGAAAAGCACCAGCTGCTTAGCACCAGGAACTGTTGACCTTCTCCTGGTTGCACCCAAGCTACTCCAAATGACACCAGCTGGGGAAGGAGCCCTCCCAGCACAACTGAGACAGCTGGTGCAGCCTGCTCTCCTTCCATTGGAGAAGGGGTGCGCACACCCCCACAGCCCACTGCCTGCCCCGGGGTAGGTGTGAGAAGGGCTGGTTGCATCCTTCTCTGGGGCTGAGACCCACCACCGCCCCCCCTCCAGCCCATGCTGTGGGCCTGGAGGTTGCTCAGCAGCTGAATCAGCTCATGTGACAGGCAGTTCCAGTTCAGACCAGCTACAACTTCGCAGCAAAACAAGCACAAGCTCCTCCGTGGCAGGATGCTGAAGCCTTCCTCCCCTCCACCCAGCTCCTTCTTCCCTCTCCGGTCATGCTGTGCCGGCCACGCTGGCTGACCATTCCCCCAAGGCACCCCACGTCCCCCAGCGAGGAGCCCCGCTGCCGGGGTGTTGGGGACCAGCAGTGCCACATACAGGGCACGTACCCGGATGCCCAGCTCCTGCCCACCGTGGGGTCTCTGCCTCAAGGGCCCCGCTCCCCCCTGCGTGTGCGGGAGGGACGGGATGGACGGGAACCCGCCGGGGGCTCCGTGCCGGGCCCGAGCTGGGCGCAGGGCGCTGGGCTAAGGGCCCGCGGGGAAGGAGGGGCGCAAGGGACGTGGGATGGAGGGGGGCACCCCGGGGCGCCCTG
>WAAD01013148.1:29634-73738 GCA_013389945.1 Fregata magnificens | reverse complement strand
GGCGGTGCCGGGGGGGCCCCGGAAGCGGAACGGATGAGGCCCGGCGTCCCCGCACGGGCGGCACATCGGCACCGCCAGCTGCCACTCAGAGCCTCGCCTCGCTGCCCGCGTGGGGTCTTTTCCCCCGTGAAACAGTGTCCCCGTCATATCTCTGCTGGGAACGGCCCCTGGCCGTGCCAGCCCCTGGACGTGCTCAAGCGCTAGCAGAGCTGTCAGCCTGTGCACGCCAGGGAGGGTGCTGACAAGTCTGTATGCTCATGGGACCCTGCTGGAGGGGCCTGGCTGCACCCCTCACACCAGCTCACGTGGTTGCCAAAACCGGGGCAGGAGGCTGGATCTGAGAAAGCCGTTGTCCCCTCACAGCCAGGGCAGAGGCCCAGCAATGACACGGGGAGCGCCTCTCCAAAGCAGCATTGGTGCATACCTGGCTATCACAAGCCGGCGGTCATCCGCGGGCCCTGCTGGTGTGCAGAGTGGGGTGTGCTGGGCTCTGGGGTGCCTCCAAGGTGAGGAGACCCAGGGATTTCTCTGTGCTGCGGTAGGGATGGCCCCGTTCTCCTTGCGCTGTTCTGGGTCTTCCACCTGCTCGTGCACCTGCGACTCGCATGGCTGTGGGTGGGATGGCAGATCCCTGCATTCGTGAGCTGTGGGTGGTGGTGTCAAACTTTTTGTGATCTTGCTATGAGTCTTACTGATGCCAGAGCCTCAGGTGAAGTCTGAGCTTTACTTTGGAATGGGAAATTAATTCTGGTGGAATGATTCTATGAGGTTTAGATTGGACATCAGGAAGAATTTCTTTACCGAAAGAGTGGTTAGGCATTGGAACAGGCTGCCCAGAGAGGTGGTGGAGTCGTCAACCCTGGAGGCGTTCAAAAAAGGTATAGACGTGGCACTCCAGGGCCTAGTTTAGGAGTCATGGTGGTGTTAGTTGACGGTTGGACTTGATGATCTTAGAGGTCTTTTCCAACCTTACTGATTCTATGATTCTATGATTCTTTAAGGTAATAACTGAAAGGATTTTTCATGCCATCCCTGGGATCCTGGAGGTTTTGAGATTTCCTTGCACCGGACTCCCACACTGCTGCTAGACGAGTTCCCCAGGTTGCCTTGGTCTAAAGTTACCCTAAGAAATAAAAGGAAAAGAAGGGTGTAAATCCCTAGAGAAAGGAAACAGGAAAGCAGGGGGATAAAAGGAGGAGAAAAAGAAAAGAAAGAAAATCCATCTTGTTCTGACAGCAAGTTTCTCCTGCCTTGTGGGAATAAAACTGCTCCTGACTGGGCTATCAGAAAGCCCAGAGTGCTGTGAGACGTGGGGAAGAGGAGATGTGGGAGCTGCAGGCGCTGATGTAACCAGGTCCGGCAGCTGCTCTAACGCTGCCAGGAGGAAAGAGCCCCAGCAGCACAGCCTGAGCAGGGAGCGAGGAGAGAGCTCTGCTGCAGCAAGGCAGCCCAGCCTTGCCCCTCACAAGGTGGGTGCTCAGAGGCGGGAAAGATGCTGGGGGTCTGCCCCCAACACATCCCACAGGAGAATTCAGACTGTGTCACCAGGAATGCATCATCTTGTATGCAAATGGAGCCAAAAAGCTTACTTCTTGAGCAGATGCCCTGATCTGGAAGCTTGGGGAAAGTTCTGATATAAGCTTTGTGCTCTGGGGCCCTGTCTGCATTTTTTTTTTACTTACTTTTAACTATGGCCTTGTAGACTGGGGACTAGCTTTTGGTCAGCATCCTCCCTTGTGAATCTTGTCCTGCTGCACCTTACACAGGTGGCCAGAGGTGCACCTCCTTGCTGCCACATCTTGCTCATGACAGTGGGGATTTCGGAGTTATGACCCAGACAGCACGACGCAGATGAGCAAACCTGTCCCAGAGAAAGGGACCACCAGATGGTGGGTGATGCACACGTGTACATGAGGCAGCAGAGGAGCAGCAGGAGCAGCAGGGTGATGGGGAGGATGTACAGCAGTGCCCATGGGAAGTTCTCATAGAGGTGAGACCACACATTGCTCAGTCTGCCAGCCAGGACCAGCAGACTCCTGCAGAAGAGATGTGTCCTAGTGACTGCGAGGAAGTGATGGGAGAGGGATGTGAGCCAGGCCCTGCACTCCCAGGAGGTCTTTCTGGGATAGGCGGCGGTCAGGGCCGCTCGCCTCAGGGGATTTGCTGGTGGCAGACCCAGGAATGTTCAGTCCTGACTCAGACTTCACACGCCTGATGCTGCCAGAAGAAATCCCTCCGATCCCAGAAGCTGTTTGAGTCTTGCAGCAAAACTCTCTACTGGGGACAGCAGAGAGACACTTAGAAACCCTGCTTTTTCTTGGATCTGAGTGTATTTTGAGGCAGGGTCAGGCCTTCCCTGTGCTGATGCGCAGCATCCAGCCCCTCTCACTCCACACGCACACACGCCACTTCCCTCACTCTGGGGCCACCATAAGGAACTTCAGCCCCAGGACAAAGCCAGTGCCCTCTGTGCAAACTGGTTTTACTTCTGTGCACATCAAGTGGAGAAGTGAGCCTGGTCATGCACCCACGTACACAGAGGACGAGAGGGTCATTTGGGGCAGCACAAAGAGCGTTCCCCAGTTGGGGCTGCTTGGTGCCTTGACTGCTGTGGACTGAGGCCAACAAGGTAGACAGGGAGCCCCCAGATCACAAGGGGCAGTGTGCCCACCCCTCCAGCATTGAAAAAACTTAATCCTTCCCAAGAAACTTCCCGGGAAACTCCAGCCCCCTGGGCTGAAGTTCCTGCAGTGGTCTCCAGCCCAGGACTGCCCCATAGGGCTAGCTGCCCACCCCTTTCTTCTCCACAGCAGATACATCAAGTGGATGGGGATTAAGAGGCAGAAACCCATGGATCTGCCACTCAGAGGTGGCTGGAGTGGGCAGTCAGTGCTGCTTAGGGCAGGGTCTTCCCATCAGTCCCTCTCCTGTGGCAGCTGCTGCGCACTTATGTGGGATCAGCTGGCTGGATTCTTCTGCATCATCCACGTGTACCTCCAGATCCACTTCCTGGCCTATCTTCAGCTTCACACTGCCCAGCTGGGAGGTGGCCTTGGGCTTTGTTGAGGGAATTATGTCACCGTCAACAGGGCTCAGCCCTAGGTTCCTGCTTGAAGAAGACAAGTCGCCAATCCACTGAGTAAATAAGTGGTTTATTTATCCCACATGCAGAGCAGCTCGAGCTGGGTGCCTCCAAAGAGGAACCCCGAACAAAGAAATCCTTGGGCAATTATACCCTTGCAATCAAATCTACAATTCCCCACTCCTCACGCAACAATTCTGACCAGTTATTAGGGTCTGGGGGTCTTCCCGTTCTTCATTGGTCCCTTCATTGTCTCTAGGTGGGCTGTTTCTTCTCTTATCTCTAAGGTTGCTGCGTCAGCTGACGATGGTAGTGGCCTTCCTTGCTTCCTTATCTTCCAGCTCGAACCAGCTCTGGGGCCTTCTTTTGCTTAACTAGGTAAAAGTTTGGCATATCTCGGTGAAAGTTCACAGCTTGTGGCCTAAGGCTTCAGCAAATTTAGCTGCTAATGCTAAGCAAATTCTGTATAAGTAGTATACCAAATCGCACAACAGGCTTGCAGTGACGGTAGAAGATCAGGGCAGTCAGCACCAGGAGCAGAAGAAAGACAGCTATGAGGGTGATGTTTTGCAGCTGGGCATGGTGGGACCTGTGGCCCAGACTTTGTCTGCGGGGTTCCCTGGAAAGCCTGTAAAATCAGATTAGGATGAGAAAATAATGGACTAGGTCAGGGGCCTAGAAAAGTCCCAGGGTGCCTGACCACATTCAGCACCAATAGACGTGCCTGCTAGGCTGGCGGATGCTGCTTGGACCGTCATCTGCCCTGGCCTCACTTGGCTGGCCAAGAAGGATCTGCAGAGCACTTTGGAGCATCCTTACCCAGCGGCTGAGGCAGCCAGGGAGGAACGGGTTGCGGGGGGAGTATGGACATAGAGTGGGATCGTGGGGCACGGCTTTGAAACGTGCTGTCCTGAGCACATCATGGAGGTAGGACGCCTTGGCTCCAGGCTCCTCTTGCACTCACAGGCTAGAAACAGGCTGGTAACAATGTGGGGTAGGAGGCAAGAGATACAGACAGCAGAGAGAAGCCCTGCAGTTAATCATGGAATACGTAGTAGGAGGGAGGAATGTGACAAGAGACACCTGAGAGACAGAGAAGGGAAGTCTAAGTCTGTTCATTCCCTCTTGGTTACATATGGGGAAACCAAGGTGGAGGAGGTGGTGAGCAGCTTGGCCCTAGCTCCATGGCTGAGCTGGGAATTAAGCTGTGCTTTCCCCGAGTTTGCTTTGCCCTGTCAGCCATAGTCCCTGCTGAGGTGCTCTCTTCAGCACGCTGCGGCCTGTTTCTGTTATGTGCTGGCAACTTTTTCTGAGAATGGTGCCCATTTGCCCAGCTGCAATACCTGCATACATCCCCCACATCTGGTTCAGGTAGGGGCTGCATACCGGGGGCTCTCCATCCAGCATGGGAGAAGCCAGATTCAGAAGCAGCCCTGGCCCATGGCTTATCTGGCTGGGCTCAGCATTGAAGCACCTTGCACACTTTGGATTGCAAAATAATCTCTGCTTGGGCTACACTAGAAAGGGGTGGCAGGGATGTGTTTTGTCTTCCTGGAGACACCAGATAGCTAGCTGCATGATCACTGGATCACCCAGCCCAGGCAATCCTAGCAGCTGAGCCATGAAAGAGAATAAGATAGGATAAGAATCCTCCCAGTGTTCGGGAGGATTCGGCCAGGCAGCCCCTGCTGTAGCAGGGCTCTTCACAGGGTGGTGTCACGGAGGTGCACAAAGTCGAATTAGGCAGATGATATAACCCAAACAAAAATTTATTCCAACCAAAAGTGCTTTGATAGTCCAATGAACGTTAATTAACCGCAGGTTTAGGATGTCAGGCGGGAACTATTACTACCCAACTGACCTAAGAATTCTTGAGGCTTTTTTCCAAAATGCGCAATCACTCACCTAAGAAGATGAGGGCTCTCAACCTCAAGGAGTTACCTTAGGCAGTGTCCCGACCCAAGGGGAGAGTCCCCGACTGCAGACCTGCTGATGCGAGGAGGACCGGCTCAATAGGCCCCCTGGCAGGGCTCCATTTATACCCCAGTCGAATCTGACCTGTGGTCATATGTGGTCATGTCTGTTGCCTGTTGGCCGAGGGCTCCGTCTGTTGGCAGCAAGGCAGCGAGGGCGCAAAAGTAAGGGCGTGAAAAGCAGCAGCGGCTGCTCTGCTTCAACAGTTGGAAAGCCCTCCTCTCTGTAAGGGCGGGTGCACCCACCACAGGTGGTGACTAGGCAGGGCATCCCCTGGCTGAGAGGCAGAGGGCTTTGTTGCTGGTCCAGCCCTTCCCCTGCACAGAAACATTTGTGGCTTGGAGGAGGCTGTGTTGCATCTCAGATCTGTGTCGTGCTGGGAGGAAACAGCGTCTGGCCTCCACTCCCCACAAGATAGATGTCAAGAGATGCTTCCAGTAGTGGATGTCAGAGCTTGGCAGGCTCTGACACACCTGCCTGCCTGCCCACAGCCCATTCCCAGTGCTCTTGCTCAGCACAGCCCCTTGACTGCTTATTGGGTGGCTGGAGAACATCCTGTAGGTGCTCAGGGCTGGTTGGTGAAGGCTGCTCGGTCACCTGCAGAGATTTCAGCTCTGTTTCCTCTTTGAAAATAAGCCAGAGGGGCTCTGGTGCACACAGCTTTTTCTCTGATCTGACCCTGCGTCACTGGACAAATGTGCCACAACACGGTAGCCTGTTTCTGGAGGCAGGATGAGCCTGAGCATCCACTGGTACAGGCAGGGACCGTGTACCTGCTTCACCAAGCAGAGCTGGGTACCAGCCCTGGGAGACAAGGCAGCCAGGACCATATGGAGCAGCCAGTCCTGTGTGACTGACTACAGCTGCATTTGAGCCAGCTCCTGGGTGGGCTTGTGGTTCTCACCAATTTTGTGTTGCTCTTGACCAGTCCCCATCTGTCCCTCACCCTGATGGGTATTTAAGCTTCAGCTGGTCAGGCCCAGCCTGGCCTGCAGTGGTAGCCATGGGCAGAGGGTGCAGATGTCTGGTCTTGTCCAAGGGCGTCAACATGGGCGACTGGGCCAGTTCCTAAGCGAGTGTGTGTGGGTCTCTGTCTACAGTCCAGCTGCTGTACGGGGCTGACCTGATGTCTCTGCTCTGTCCTCTCTGCCGTCAGGCCCTTCACCATGCCTGGGATGCTCCTCTGCACTGGTGGTCCAGAGGCTGCAGCCAGCTGTCCTTGTGCATGCACTCAGGAGAGATGTAGTTGCCTTGGAGCTGAGGAAGGTTGCCTTGAGAAGGACCCAGGGTGTCAGTT
The DNA here is from genome assembly GCA_013389945.1 of Fregata magnificens. NCBI lineage: Eukaryota > Metazoa > Chordata > Aves > Suliformes > Fregatidae > Fregata > Fregata magnificens. The sequence goes on along the minus strand of WAAD01013148.1, from coordinate 67,385 downwards.
TTTGTCCTCCCAGACTGAAGGCTACCCTGCCGCAGGCAGGGGTGTTCCCCTTTGAGAAGCTTATGGCTCCAATTCCTCTCTTCAGGCCAGTGCTTGCCAGGCAGCCTCTCCTCACATCTCTGCCTGGTTATTGTCAGAATGCAATTAAGCCAAAGGGTGATTACATCTCCTGCTTGGGGCTGTAATGTAATCACTGCCAGGGCCACAGCAAAGGCTCCTTGTACAGCAATGTAGAGCCTGGCAGTTGCATGAGGCTTTTTCAGCCCTGCTTCATTTTAGACATCAGCTTCTGATCTCCACTGGGTGTGGGATCCTGGACAGGTCACGCCACCGGGCTGATCTGCAGCTCGTGTCCCTGCTTCCTCCAGACACAGGCTGTGGAGGAGAGCGTCTGCATGCACCACGGCCAGCCCAGTGCACCCAAGGGCGGGCAGGAGCTGGGTGGCTCAAAGCAGCCGTTCCTCGCACAACCACCCTGCCTCATGGCCGGGCCTTGGGGTCACCACCACGACTGTCCCCTGGTGCTGCCAGTGGAGCTCTCCTCAGAGCTGCCCCAGGCCATGTCTCTTATAGGTGTGAGCAGAGACTACCTGAGTGGGAATTCGTAACCCAATCACTGGCTGTTGCTGGGCTGGTGCACCTACCCTGCCCCTCCCGCTGTGATGGCGGCCAGCACCTGGCTGACCCCCGCCATTCTCCAAAGCCGCCTCATAACCCTGCTTCCCACCCCACGCCAGCTGCCAGAGGCGTTTGTGGGGCTGCCCTGCTCCCCCACCACAAGGGGGAGGACTCACAGTGCTGGGGATGGGCTGGCGCAGGCTCTGACGAGCCAGCAGTGATGACAATGCTGCCACCGCGGTGGAAGAGAAGCGTGCTGCCCGGCAGGCATGACCCCCTGCCTGCTCCACAGCCCGCTGGGCGCTCCGGGCCTTAGTGAGGTGGCCATTGTTCCGGAAGGTCCCCACCCCATGAGAGGCATGAGGCACAGCCAGTGTCACCCTGCTCCTCACCATTCCTGGAAGGGGAAACATCTGCCACTGTGTGGGGCAGATGCCAGGGAGGGGGAGAGCCACCAGTGGCAGGAAGATGGCTCCAGCCCATGGGGATCATGGCAAGGCGGCAGCTCATCCAGTGGTCAACATCCCACCAGAGCTCCTGGGAGCCACAGGCACCTACAGAACTCTTCCAGCGAGCAAGCAAGGAAGGCTTGCTCGAGGCAGCCATGGAAAGCGGGATGGTGGCACCCAGCCACAGCAGCAGGAGCGTTATGGGAAGGAAATGAAGGGAAGTGGAGGGCCAAAGCAAGCCCAGTGCTAAGTCAGGTTGAGCAAGCGCTGCCTCCCTCAAGCCACTGATCCCAAATGATTGTGAAATGGATGCTGGGGCCTGGAGCAGGGCCTCCTCCCCCAGCCCTTATCTTTGCCGCTTCCTCCTCCTCCAGGATGGTGCCCAGGCAGCGGGAGCTTGTGCAAAACGAAGCTGAGAAGCTCTGGGGCTAATTAATTACTAGCTGCTGGTAATGCTGACTGAGCCCCTGGAGACTCCAAGGCTGGAGCAGAGGAGAAAGTGCAGAGGAGTACTGGAAAATTACTGTCTAATTCTTCAGCATTACACTGGAAAATTACTGTTTAATTCTTCAGCATTATGTCTGACTATATGGCATCTGGTAGATGAGGGACAGGAAGAGGCTTGTAATGAGGCAGCCACTGCGACAGCTCTTCAGGCCGCCTTCTCCCCAGCAGCAGGGGTGGCCAGGGCCCTGGAGGGCTGGCTCCAGCCCTGGTGAGAGGTCAGTGTCCGTCTGGACACACAGCACCTCAGGCCGGTGCTGCCCATGTCTGGCCCCGCAGCCGTCAGTACTCCTGCTGAGTGTCACAGCCAAGGAACTCTATCCGCAGGGCAATGTGGTTGTGCCACTGGCGGGGGTGTATCCTCACATAGCGGGCAAAGATGGGGGGCTCCAGGGTATTCATCACTGTGCTGGTGTGGTCTTCGTTTGCCCTGAAAATCTGGAGAGGAGATAGAAATCAGGGGTGCGCTCTCCTCTGCTCGTATAGTGAGCCCATGACTTGAGGACACAATCAACCCAGACAAGCACCACCTGGGAATGCTTTAGGGAGAAAAAAGCACAGCCTGGCTCACTGCTCTTGCAAAAAACCTGTGAGCATGTTTGCTGCCAAGGGCTGTGCTTGCTGCCCCGGGGGTTGGCCATGGGCTGCCTCTGGCCATGGAGCAGCTCTGCCTACCTTCTCCTCGCTGTCCTGCAGGACCGGGCTCCAGTGCACGCCGTTCTGGCTGCTGGAGACAGCAAACTCCTTCACAAACATGTGGGTGAAGACGGCTTTGGCACCTTGGGTTATGATTGCAGTCACCTTCTTGGTTACTTCAAAGTCCACCTGCAACCACTCACTGGGGCTGTTGCTCTGGGGAAGGACAGACTGCCTTCAACCCTTCAGCAGCAATGAGAAAAACATGTTCATTGCAGCTGAAGCCAAGCTAGCCCTGCACATAGTCCTGGGCTTTACCTGCCCTACAAGGCATCAGGTTGGAGCTGCTGGGTGCTAAATCAGTGTGGCAACTCTCCTGCCTGTGTGCAGGCAGCTTGCATGGTGCACGTGGCTGTACACACTCCCCATGCAGCCCTGGCTAGGAGAGGTTGCAAGCACCCAGCCTGCCTGCTGGGATCCCACCTGCCTGCCCATGCCTCAGCTGCCTGCCTGGGAATCTCCTTGCATGGGCTACCTTTGGCCTCCATGCGTTGGTCCTCCCCTGCAGGTTCAGGCGGGCCTGGGAGGGTGACCAGCTGGAGAAGATGTTGGTGCTGTAGGAGGACGCGGAGATGCGTTGGTCAGGGATCCCTCTGTTCTCCATTCCTAGGGGCATGGAGCAGCCTGGAAGAGAGGAGCGATGCTTTTCAGAGGGGGGAACAGACCCGTCATGGAGATGCCTTCTGGCTGCTCACTGCTCCAGCCACCCTCCATGCACTTTCCCTGGTTACATGTTCTCCTGTGCCTCGCTGCAGTGTCACGGTCCCTGCACTGCTCAGGGCCCCTGTGTGCAGCATGGCTCTGGCTGGGGAGTGCCAGACTACACCTGCCACTAGTCCCACCTCCTTTTCTCCCTGGAGATTTTATCTAGGAGGAATGTGAAGAATTTGTGCATCTGCCAGGACATAAGGAGAACCTGTCTCCCGGGGAAGGACAAGAATACCTGGCAGGGAGACACCCTGCACACGGTGTGATCAGGTGTGCATGTGCACAGCTGCCTCAGAGCCAGCCGGCAGGCTTATGGCATGGGTCGGCAGCACAGCCACTGCTGCTTGTAGGTGCTGCAGAGTCCGCCCTGCTGGTGTGTGAAGCTAAAGAAAGGATCCCAGAGCACCACTGCCCCCTGTCACACTGTGGGCCAGAGCAGTCTTGCCTTGGAATGGCAAAACTGGAGGAAAAGCCAATAGCGTCTGTCTCTGCTTGTTCCCTGCTCCCCCAGACTGAGGCAGCAGCTCCCCAGCTATCAGCTTAGCTGCTGCTGGAGGTTCCTGGTCGTTCAGGAAAAAGTGGTGGTGAGAACTGGCCCCATGCTCTCCCTTTGGTATTGCTATCTCTAAGACCATAATGAGATTTTCCAGCTTTGTTTCCCCAACATCCAAATGCCATCTCCAGACTCCTCCTTCCCCCTCCACAACTGCCTGGGGAGTCCTGAAACGTGTGGACCTGGTGCTCAGCATCCCACTGGATCAGGCCCCAGCTTTGGTGCTTGGTGTCTGGAGGTGGGACGTACTGTTCAGATCGCAGCCAATGAGCTCCATGCGCAGTGCGATCCGGATGCTGTAGTGAGTGGGGTTAATGCGGATGTACCGAGCTATGATCGGAGGGTTGAAGTGATTTTCTTTCACTCCAGTTGCATCCACATTTGCAAAGAACAGCTGCAGTGAAAGGGAGAAAAAAGATTGTTGTACCAGTGGAAAGAGAGCTGGATAGGAAAAGGATTATTGGGAGAAGAACATTTCTGTCTGGCACTTCTGTATCTTATCACCATCCTTACAAGAGCTCAGGGAAATTATTTGAGATGTGATTCAGACCAAAGAAGTGTGAATGGGCCAAATCAGGATGAACCACTGAGAAACAGGAGGAGAAACTTAGGGTCCGTGCAAATGAACGTGTTTTCATATTTTCACCAGAGGGGAGAAAAAGAAGAAAAAAAAAAAAGTCAGTCCTGGGACTTTTGAATGTGGGAAAAGTTTTGGCCACAGCTGGTGTACATGACAGAGGCTTTTCCGGATACTTTTCTTCTCCTGCTGGAATGATCATCTTATGCATATTTAGGTTGTGGTTTTTAGTAATGAGTAGAGATCCCCCAAGTCATCTGCATTTGCACATCTGCTTTAGAAAGCCAAATTTGCCTTTGGGGTCAAAAAAGATATTCAGGCAAAATCTTATGCCTAGCCCCAAGTAACATGCAACAAAACATTAAACGGTGGATCTCACAGCCACCTGGGATTGTGGAAAGAAATAGCTCAGTCAATTTAAAATGAGACAGATGGACACAGACAGCAAGTCCCTTGCAGATCTGTGATCTGTGATTCAGTTATCCTGGCAGTGAATGCTCACTGTTCCTGCCCTAATCAAATATCTCAGGGGCTCAGGAGATCTCTGCCTTGTGTACAGAGCTCCATAGCCCTCATCACCCCAAGAGACCCCATTCGGGGAAGACGCTCTCCTCAAGACCTGTTCGCCTTACCATCTGGGTGCTAGTGGCATTCCCCTTGTATTTCCTCCACTTTTGCCCATCAAGGCTATAGAAGACAACAAACTGGGAGATGTAAAGGCTGGAGAACTTTTGTCGGGCACCTTGGGTTTTTAGGCTGTGAATAATCATGAGATGCAAAAGGTCCACCTGAGAACGAAAGTCAGACATTCATTTCTGACAGAAAACCCAAGCCATGTTCAGCCAATGCACTGTAAACCCATGGAACTCGCTTCCTCATGATGTAACTGAGCACAGGTTATGAAACTAGTTAAAGTAGTCATTCATGAGGGCACAAGTCAGCCAACTGCTGGTGGAGGGCAGGGGAGAGCTGTTTGGAGAGGTGAGCTGCTCTCACTTGGTCTTTGGGGGAGTTTTGCACAATCCGATGCTGCAGCCAGACCATCAAGTGATTCCTCTGCTGCACGGAGGATGGATCTGGGGGTCGGGCCAGCAGCAACCATGGCCAGACCAACTGCCATTAGGATCTCAGAGCACCCCTCCCAGAGGGGAAGCAGGGGAAATGGCAGGACGTAGCTGGGGAGACACTGGCCATCCGTGAGGGTCCTTCTGCACAGTGCATCAGCCATGAGCATGCCCTTGCAATGTCCCCAGCGGTGCCTCCAGCCACAGAGCCCCCCTTACCTGGATCCAGGCGTTGCTGTGGTCGGTACTCCAAGCATTGATGGAGCCGGTGTTATGAAGCCTGGCCAGGTAAGGAGCCCACTGCCCTGCGAGGAGAGCGCACAGATATGAGGGTGCTGCTGGGCCCTGGCGCTGCCCAGCCCGAGGCAGTGAGAAGTCCATCCACAGGATGAGGCCTGAGGATCATCCTAGGGTTTAGTAGCCATGTGCAGGGTGGCAGAGCACTGACACGATGGGCCAGACGTGTGGGAAGGCACCTCTAGGTCTCGAGTGGGACGCTGACATGGGCGTGGATGGAGGAAGGACTCTGCCAGGGACCCGGTGCAGCAGAGCCTTGGGCGGGCAAGCACGTGAGTTTTGTTGGCTGAAGCTGCCCCAACCTCACCTGCCTTCCTTGCAGCGACAACCACTACTCACCATACTGCCCTGATGCTGCGATCTGAGAGTCTGCAATGTGGCCCGAGGACAGACCGAGGGCGTTTCGGCAATCTGCAGCCAAACAGGGAGAAGGAGGGTGAAAAGCAGGGAGAGCTGATTAGATAACAAGGCCTTTGAAGGAAAAGCCTAGGCTGGGTAGCAGCCTCCAGGCTCAGGGAGGTTGTCTCAAGCCTCCAGGAGCCCCCAGGCTTGTTTGTCTCACACCAAGCAGTGGGTTTCAGATGCCTCCACATCCATCCCTGAATTTTAGGGGTGCTGGAAGTTCTTGCTCCCAACCCTGATGTCAGCAGCAGAGAGTTCCCAGCACCAGCCACAGCAGCCTCTTGCCAAACTCCTGTCCCTGAGCCCCCAATCTCTCATTCCCATGTCCTGATCTCCCAGCAGTGCTGACCAGTGTCTTTTCCTTATACCCATGTCTTGCTCCTGGGCCTTTTTGTTGCTAGGCAGCATCTTTTAAAAACAAATATCATGTTGCTAAAGGAAAGTCTGCCTGACACCCCTGTCTCTCTGTGTCTCTCTTCTGGTCTGCTGAGCACAGGGCTGTTTGTCTCTTATAATAACTATTATTATTAGCAACTTGTCACATCTTGGCATCTCTGCTGCATGGCAAATGCTTCTGGAGAAAATGAGAATTTGAAATCTTAAGCAGATTTTTAACTTATGGAAACATTTTCTGGCTGACATTTAATACTCCTTTCGGAAGAGGAGAGAGACTGTCACTGTGTGATAAAATACGACTCTCATAAACCACTTCCCCCAGTGCTTAGTTATGGTGAGGTAGAAACATGTTGTTCTGGGGTGAATGGAGTCAGAGGTTTCCTGTGGATTTTGCAGTTGCTCTTGGGGCTGTTTCTATCCGAGCAACCTGTAGTCAGGCAGTGTTGCTCACTGCCTCCTGCCAAAATTCCGTGCCTCAGTTTACCTCTTGATATGTGGTTAGGCAGCTGGGCACTGTACCTTCCCGACAGCATGGGCAGGCACTGGCGTGTCCATGCAGTTGCTGGGGTAAGAGCATTTTACAGGAGGTCCAGGGACCCTCAATTTTAGGAAACAAGAGCTCTGAGAGCAAATATTTGCAGGCAAATGAAGCTGGTCTCCCAGCCTTCACCCCAACCATGTCCCTGACTCTGTGCTCCCTGCTGGGCTGTGTAGGGTGGCAAGTCATGACTTTCTTTCAGGGTGAAAACCCAGAAGACCCCACTTGGGCCACCCCAGGGGAAACGCTGAGAGCCCTGGGGGAGGGAGCTCAAGAACATGCTGGCCGTGGCCATGGCAGCAAGTGGGCCAGGACACAAAGAGGATCACTCACTCGGGTTGTACACGAGGAAGAGAGCACTCATCCCGGCTTGCTGGTGCTCTCCCACTTTGCACTCTACCCGCCAGATCCCGGCATGTGAGGGCCACATCTCCACTGTCCCGAAGACACCTGGCCAGGAATGGAGAGCAGAGCAGAGGGGAGTTACTGGCTGTAATGGAATGCCACAGTGCCAAGCACTGTGCAAACAGAGAGCCAGACTCTTCCAGATCCATTCCCCCTCCTTGCTATCCTTCCACAGGCTTGGCACTTCCTAACAGGCATGGACATGAAGCCCCAGCAGCTAGGGTATGCAGGGTGCCCATGCTGTATCTCACCAGGATAAAGGTTGTAGACTCCCATGCGATACTCCTGGCTAGTCCTGACGCTAAACAGCTGCCCGTGAAAGTGGACGGAGTGGATATCCTTGGTGCTGCCCATGTTCAGGAGGTGCCATCGGACTCGTTGCTGCTGAGCCATCACCAGCCCGGGCAGCGTGTCACTCACGTAGCCATTGATGGCTGGAGAAGGCAGTGGTCAGGAACGGCTCAAGGGTCCAGGGTTTTTCCATCCCAATATAGACTGTGGGATGGAAAGGGCAAGGGCAAGGGTCCTCACCATGGAAGGAATGGTTTCTCTTAAAGTCAGGGTTGTCCTGCTGGATGCGGCAGGGAGGGCGGCAGTTTCTCTCCATGTTCTCCAAGAAGTACCAGCTTTTGGTCTCGTCAAAGATGGTGAAGAGCAGGGAGAACTCCTGCACAGCCAGCTGCCGCCTGAAAACAAAGCTCAGCACCCCACGGCGGCAGATGATCAGTGGCCCAATGAGGCCTGAGTGCAGGTCCTTCTCCTGCCAGGGAGCCAGGAAAGAAGGGTTTGCCTCAGAGGGGGAGGCAGCGCTGATGCCCGCAGGTGGCACAGCAGCGAGGAAAGCGGTGGCCCTGTCTGCATCCCTGGCCTGGCTCCCACTCGTGCACAGGGGATGGCACATGCAGGGTGGGAAGGACATGCTGGGGGGATGCCCACTCTGCCCCTAGCTGAGAAGGGCTGTGCAGCAAGTGTTCGCATGTGCTTTCAAGAAAAGTGGTGTCTGTCTGTCCAACAGTCCTTACCCCACTAACATGAGAACCCATGGGCCAAATTCAGCCAGATTTGGTAGAGGGGTACGGGACTGCAGAATGCTAGTTCCCTACAAGTCTCATAAGCTGGTACAACTGGGGAAAGGGAGAAAAACCCAATTAAGAGAAGGGAAGAGAAGAGAAAGCACCAGCATGCATTCATCACTCTATTAGACACCTGAGAATCTACACAGCCAGAGGCTGCTTTCAGCACAGCACCATAGGAAAAGCCTTGACCTCACAGCCAGGACCCAGGCGTGCTGCCCATCTCTCCTTCCTGCGATGCCCCATGGAGCAGGCTCCCACCTACCAGGTCCACACTGGAGAAGTAAGCCCAGGCCTTGCAGTCGAACTCCTGCGTGGTGGGTGCCATCTGGGGCGGGACTTTCCAGGAGTACTTCCGGAGCTCGCCGGGCTGCACCACCTCTCCACCCTGCATTGCACCCTGCGTCTCCTCGTAGGCTTGCAGCGTGGAGTGAAAGGAGAAGGGCCGTGAGGCCAGGTTCTTGAACGTAACCTGCACCAGAGGGAAGGCAAAGCAAAGGGAGTGTGGGAGGGGGCTGAGAGTGCCCTGGACCCTGGGGTTGGATCCAGCCAGCTGGTGGGAAGGAGGCAGCCATGTCTCCGGTGCCCAGACCTCCAGCCCCATGCAGCGGCCAACCCCTGCTGAACCACAAGCTGTGGCTGTGCGGTGTGATCCCCAGTGGAAAGCGCATCCCAGTCATGTCAGCAGGATGAGGCCCTCTCCCTGCTCAATGGGAGCAAGGTCAGCTACTCTACTGTCTCTGGAGCCCAAAGGTGCTGAATCCATCCTGGTGCAGATGTCAGTGAAAACTGGGGAACTTCTCCAGGCATACGAGTCCTGAGCCTGGTGAAGAGCCTTTCATCTCTTCCTTAGGCGGGTGCTGAAGGACCTTTGGTGGTGAGGGAAGCTTGAGCCTGCCCTCACATAGCACACCCAAAGAAGCTGTACTGAACCCCACTTAGCTCATTACCCTTTTTACAATCCCTTCACCTAAAAGGCTCCCCATGGAGCCCGGGAGCTGCTCGGGCTGTGCTGTTACAGAGGTTGGGTCTGTCTCAGGTCCAGGGCTTTGCATCTGAACACTCTGAGGTTCCTGCTGGCTCATTACTGCAGCCACTGAGGTCCCTCTGAATGGTGCCTCTGCCTCCCAACGTGGTGCCATCCACGTGCCACACAGGGTGCCAGCGAGGCAGCTCCTGCCCCCAGCCCTGAAGGTGAACGCATGGGCATCGCAGAGCGTGCAGGTCCACCTCAGCACTCCCTCTGGCTGAGCACACCCAGCAACAGGAGGATTTCAGTTTTTATAGGAAATGGGAACTTTCAATTCACCATGATGACATCTTCAACTTCTGCCCTGATGTATGGCCCGAGGATGCCCAAGTGCTCGTCCAGCTCTCCCCGCAGCAGCAGCTGCGTGAAGGAATCATCCATGTACTCTCGGAAAACCACCTTGCGGTACTGCCGGAAAGGCTTCCTCCTGCTGCTCCAGGGGTCCCTGCTAGGATGAGGGCAGTTAAGCAAGTCAGGTGATACTGTCCCATAGGGAGGGCAGCCGTGGGAGGGCTGCTGCAGGGTAGGGGTGATGCAGAGCCTAGAGCATCCCTGACCCACTTGCAAGGAAGCTCAATGTTGCTGGAGTTACAAAACTCCCCAGGTGCAGGGGAGGTGCTGGGAGCATCCTTCCCCGGGCTGCTTGGCTGGGTCGTACAGTCATAGACCTGTGATCCTGCCTGCCAGAACATGCCAGCTCATGCTTCAAGCCATGCCACACAGTGCAGGAGGGTGACAGTCACACTTACGTGGCTTTTAGGAAGTGCTGGGGTCTCTGGTTCCCGTATTCCCACATCACTTCCACCGCTGCAATGAAGTATTGCCGTACCTCCCCCTGGAAGGAGCGTGGGTCGTGCTCCTCTTCCCCATAGATGTCGAAATCCTCCATAGTCTGCTCTGTGTCGCCATACTCATCGTAGTCTGGCTTGTCAGCCTTTGGCCTCGAGGGGCTGGAATGGGTCCCGTTGTTCAGAGCTGGTCTCTCCCTATGTCCTGGGGCATGGTCCCTCTTCCCAGCTGTGCTGTTGCTTTCCTCATCCTCTTTGGGCTCTCCTAGGCCCTGGCCCTCTCTCCTCCTGGTTTCTCTGAGGTTGTCTTCCCCGCCAAGCACCTGCCATCCATCCGGACTGGCTTGCACATATTTGGCTGTTTTTTTGGTAGTGCTGTGGTTGCGAGCGGGGCTGCTTGGAGACAGGGAATAGTTCTCTTTGGAGGCTGGTTTCATAGAGATCTCTTCTGGGCTTTGCCTAGATGTGGTCTCGGGCCCGTAGTCCTCTGTGGCATTGGCCTTGAGCTGCTGAGGCTGAGGACTGAACTGACCCAGCTGCTCCACAGAGTTTGTCTCCTCCTCCATCTGGCTTCTCCCCTGAGCTTGTTCGCTCCCAGGAGCCCCCCAGAGAGCACCTCTGCCTGGCTGCAGCTTGGCCAAAGCTGGGCTCTGCAAGCCCCCGGTGTGTCCTGCTGCCCCCAGGGAGACTGGGTCCCAGTTTGAGGCCAGGTCTGCAGCCACAGCAGCAGCCTGCGTTTCTGAGCTGCTTGGTGCCATTGCTGCCTCACTCCCCAGTGCTCTCCGTGTGGGGAAGGAGCGTCTGCTGCGCTGGGCCCCCTCACTGCTGCTCCGTACCCCCCCATCTGTGCTTGGCATCTCCTCAGGATGCATCTCGTCAGCACTACCTCCAAGCAGAGCCTGTGGAGCATCCCTGCCCGGGTGTAGTCTCCCCTCAACCACATTTGATTTTTCTTCCAGGCTTTTCTGGGCCACCATAACCTCAGGCAAAGTGTTGCTTGATATCAGGGATCTCTTTTTGAAGCGAGCGCTGCAAAAAGTGGAATGAGGTCCACACGCCTTTGGGGCTTTCTTATTCACTGCTGTCTCAGGGGTCTGGCTGGCCAGATCCTGCTCTGCTCTGTTACCCTCAGAGAGGGGCTCCCTGCTGCCAGGCCAGCTGGTGTTGGGAAGACCCAGACCATGCATCAAACCTCTGCTCTCCAGTGACCTGGCTTGTCGAGGCCTCCAGTCAGGGCCACTCATGCTTGGGGCTGGAGCTCTGTGTCTCAGAAACTGCTCAGGGCTGTTTAAGAAAGCATTTGGGAACTGCCTTGTGTCATTGGCCATGACGCTTGATTCAGGAAAGGCAAGACTGTCCATCTCTGGCAATTTCTTAGCGGCTGTAGCATCCTGAAACACTGCCTCCAAGATTAATTCATCCCTCTCTTCCATCATTATATAGCTGGAAGGCTCAAGGTCATTGGTGTGTGCAAAGGTGGCTCCTAGAAGGCTTGTGCCTTTGGCAAGTTTACTGGCTTCTTGTTCTGTGCCACTTTTTGCAGGCAAGGAGTTACTCTCATCTGTGAGGATTTGTTCTTGTACAGATTTGCTGGGTCCCAGGTCTGAGAAAGAAACATTTTTCCCTTCAAAAGATTCATAAAAGCCTTGCGAAACCACTTCATGAGGTCTTTTTTCCAGCCTAGCATCTAGCTCATTTGATGAATAATTGCTTTCTCTGGTGTGACTGTGAACCACAGCATGAGAAGTCCTGTTGTCTTCTGTCTCATCTGGAGATGCAGGATTGTCCAGTGCGGAGGAAGAATTATGATCAGTACTTAAAGCCGGTTCTGTATTGATTGTCTCCTTTGACTCGTATAGATTTAAGGATGTTTTTTCAGCCCCTCTTAGCAACTTGTCCTCAGCACCCTGTGAAGACGTGTCATGAAGTCCCAGCTTGTGCTCCAGGTCATTCTGGTGAAATGAGGTCCTGTTCTCTTGAAGAGGAGCTTTGCTAGCAGCATAAACAACTGAGTTCCACAAGCTTGTTGCATGCGTAGTTGTCTTTTGAGGCTCTGCTTCCAGGATCTGTAATGTACTACCAGACTGGACCATTGTCCTTTTTACTGGCTTCTGCACCTCTGAGATTTTTGTCACCGTCTTTCCTGCCAGACCATCTTCTGGAGCTGGCATGGCTTGGTGCAGCCATTGCTGACCTTCTTCTGAGCTCACAGTACCATGGACCCTTCCACTGACACTCACCAAGTGTTCTCCAGGTGGGAGAGCTCCAAACCCTTCATCCTGGCTGATGATTTTTGACAATTCTTCTTCATCTTCCAGGAAGGATTCATAGGGCACTGGCTCATAGTTTGTCTCTGGCAGAGAAGACATGGAAATATCAGGTGGATGTGGGATTGTTCCTAAAAGTGTTGATGTACCATTGGAAAGGGGATCAGAAATCCTGCCATTGCTCAGGAGGGCCCCATGGTTGGGTTCTGTCAAGCACGATCTTGGCTTCTCTGTCTCATTTCCGGAAGAGGTGACGTTGTTCAGTTGCTCATTCACACATGGCCTGTGCCATCTCTTTCTTTTAGAGAAGCCCCTGGGTTGGAAGTCAAAGGCGCCCTCCTCCTCCTCGAAATCCACATAATCTTCCCCATCAGGGTATTGTTCATGCTGGCACTGCAAGACTGTGAACTTGGCGTGCATCCCTCGGTCTCTGAAATCAGGATTCAGGCACCCCAGCGTCCAGACACCTGTCTCGAGAGGACAAGAGGACACCATCAGCCCACCACAGTGTGAAATCAGAAGAGCTGCCATCCCCATGCTGCTCCCTTGCTAGTGCAACCTGTATTTTCAGGCAGCCTCTGGTTCATGATAGTGATTTCGTGTTTTCATAATCCCTAGAGTATCTTACAGCTGGACTCACAAGACATCAGGGTTGCTGGCAACATCAGAGCCAGTTCTGACAAGCACCATCAGCAGGGCCGGTGTTTCCTGCCAGAGCTTAGCGAGATACACACACCTGCGAGGCCCCAGCAATAGCTTGGTGAGGACAGTTAATGCACTGAGAACCCACAGAACCTCCAGGATTATTGCCAGCAGCAGAGTAATCACCATAATCCACCCCCAAAGACATGCTGGTGCTGTCAAATACACCTCTCTCCCAGACACAGTTGTCACATCTCTCCCACTCAAGGAGAAAGAAATGAAAAGGCTGCCTCTTGCTCACATCCCCAGCCAACGTGTTTGCTTCCCGCAGCAAGTGCCTCTTCTCCAGGCGACAAGAGTGGGTGAGGAGGTGTGAAATAACCAGGCTCTGATGCTGGAGAGAGCTGTCATCTGCTGCTGGCCGAGCTGCTTGCCTGCTTCAGATCAGCAGGCAAGAATCAGAGCCCAAATGTTTGGCTGGGTTTTAGAAAGCTTCCTGGGGTATCTAGAAACCCTGTCAACTTGGCTCAGGGTGCAGTGATTGTGACCATCATATCAGTGTTTGCAATCACATGGTAAAGTCTGTGTTTCCTCTGTGAGTGAGGAAATGGTTAATGGCACCGCTTTTGCAAATGCTAAGGAAAAAATGCTGAGTGGGGGGAAATAAAACCAAACTCTGAAGAAAATCCTTCCTAGGACTTCTCCATGGCTGCAATTTCTGTCCTTGCAAAGGTGTGGAGATAAATTGGGATGCCGTGACCAGCAGCTGAACCCACAGCAGGGACAGCACTGCCACTCCCCTTGACCTCCAAGCTTGGAGCCAAGGGTGCAGATGCAAGGTCCATGGGGCTCACGTTACTGCAGCCAGCTTACTGGCTTGGCAGCCTGTGTGACCTTAATGCACCCTATTAATAGAGTAAAATAGAGTAATTTAATTTCTTTGATTTAAGGTTTGGAAGGATTTAATCATTGCCTCTCACTTTGCTGTTCCAGCAGGTTGTGCATCCCTTTGCTGTCAGGGCTGCCAAAATGCGATCAGGTACCAGAGACCTGGCTGTGATGCCAAGCCCATGGTTTATAGAATAGCCCATGTTACAAACCTGGCTTTTCCAAACTCATGAAGACTGTTTCTCCAGAAAACGGGAAAAGGGTAAGCACATCCTCAAAGACCATGTTGCGCTTGAATGTGTTTCCAGAGAAGAAGATGGAGAGGAAATCTGTTTGGGCCCCAACACTCAGGACATACCAGTACACAACTTCATGCAGGCAGAGTTTTGGTTGGAGGTTGTCAAACACAAAGCCATTAATAGCTGGAAGAGAGTAGGGGTGAAACATTTCATCATGACCTGATTCCCCCAAGGCTGCCGAGCTACTGCATGTTCCCTGCTTGTTCCCTGGGGCAGGGATGAGCCTGTGTGCCACAGCTTTGCAGGGAGCCGCTGGCTGAGCACTCACTGTGCATCACGTTGGAGGCATAAAACTGGGGGTCCTGGGTATCCACATGGGCTGCGTCAGTGCAGAACCGCCTGATGTTGTCCTCCAGGTACCAGCTGCGGTTCTCATCGAAGACCGAAAACAGCACGAACCTCGTCTTGTCTGACATTATCTGGAAGATGGGGAGGTAAGTGGTTATTCCTGGTCTGGTCAGAGTGCCCCTGGGGCCCAGTGTAGCTGTCAGGTCTTAGCCTGGGTGCATGGGGAACAGTTTACTGCTATTTCACAGGAGTTAGGGTCCAGGTTTGGACCCCAGTTTGGAGAGAAGCATGCAAAGGAGGATGGGGAAGGCAGGGGCATTGGGGCTGATGGCAGGGTTGAAGAGAACAGGACAGACAAATTTGGCTTTACCCAAATATTTCACGCACTGCAGTTATTCCAGCCTTTCAGCCTGGCAGTTGAGGTGACAAAGGAAGGACCCACCTGATTTCCCCTCTGATCCATGGACTTCTTAAAGCAGATCAGGAGGGGCCCAATCAGGCCTGAGGCTCTGTCTCGGACTGGGTCGATGGAGCTGTAGTAAAAACGGGTGAGGCAGCGAGGATCTGCCTGTGTTGGCCCATCCTCAGTGGTGACCCTCCAGCTGTAGGTGAATGACTGGCCAGGGGGGATAGGAATGTCCTTCACATCCTTATCTGGCAACACACAGCCCAAGGGCAGATCAGTTAGGTCTGGGCTGCTCCTGCAAGGGGTGATCCTGCTTTTTAAAAGAGCTCAGAAAGGAGGTTTCCTGACCATAAAAGTTGCGTAGAAAACTACCCAAACCCATGCCCACCCCAGGATGGCACACTGGTTGCTAGCATGCGCTTGCATGGAAAGCTGATTTGGGTAAAAGGAACCCCTGGGACCAGGTGAGGATGGAGAGGCATATGTCTAATTTTGAAAGCCCTTGAAACTTCTGCAAACTGGAAAATTTGCCCAGTGTCAGCTGTGTCTGGGCTCTTGGCTGCCTAGAGGAGTTTGCAGATGAAGGTACAGAGCTGGGCAGGGCTGAAATGAGTGAAAAACAAAGCAAGGAAAGATAGATTTTTAAGCAAATACAGCTAGACCATGAGAAAAGCAAGCAGGAGATCTGGAAGGAACAGAAGGAAAACTGAAATGCAAATAAATCTTCTGAGCATTCAGCAGGATCTTGCACTGACATAGCCTTAGGAAAAGACCTTTCTCTGCTCCAAGTGCCCAGCTGAGCTGCTGTAAGAGCATGGTTTGCAAAGCTCATGTGTCAGTCAGGGTAGGAATAGTTCTTTTTATTTATACTCCCCTAAAGAGCATCATCCCTGTTGCTCCATGACTTGCCCACTTTCACAGAGTTGAATTGCTGGCAAAGCTGGTGAGCCATGTCTGGCTGGGGGATGACAGAGGGGCAGGGACAGGGCTCCTGGCTCCCTTGTGTGGCTTGACTCCTTTAGTCCTGCCAGCCGATGGGCCGCTTTGCCCTTTTTACTCTCCTGAAGGAAAACCTTAATTTAGATAGTAACAGATCACAAAGCTGACCTAGTTCACTGAAGTCCTTAGTGGCTGCTGTCCTGGTTCTGCCACCTCTGCTGCAGCAGAGGAGCTTTTCTCCAGCCTCTGCAATTGCTTCCATGATTGTGATGCACCCGAAAGGGCAGAGAGGAGGAGGGGAGAGGAATGGGGCATAATTTTGCCCTGATGGGATGTGGGATGGCCTTGCACAAGTTGTGATCCTGGGAGAATGCTGGCAGGGGATGAAAGCAGTTCTGGGAAAGCAACCTGGTAGCTCAACAACCGCAGAGCAAAAGTGAAGCTGCGAGAGGAAGAGTCTGAATCATAATGAATCCCCCACATTAAAGCAGGGCAGGGGGGAGCCCAGGGAATGAGGACTGTAAGCAAACTGGCAAACACAGGCAGGATCACCAGGGTGGTTCCTGCCTCATCAGAAAGTGGAGGCCTCCAGGATGGACTAAATGACATGGTCCCAGCTCCCTGGTTGACAATGCCCCTTCTTCCAGCCATCATCCAAGCCTTCCTTAAAGACAGGGTTACATTGCAGCAAGGGGAACACAAACAAAGAATCATCATCATCTCCGGGATTGCAGGGCTCAGGCACTTGGATGGGTGGGTTGGACACCCAGTCTTACCACGGGCTGCAGGAAGCTCTCTTGGCCCAGAAGAATGGCAGTGGCCAAGTGATGTCCCAAATTCTTGTGGCCTGCCTTACCTTGAGAGGGCTTCATGGCGTGGTATGGCCTTACGCTGGTGAGGCCGTGAGGATAGATGTTGTACGGTCGGCTTGCCAGGTTCCTGAACACGATCTGAAATGAGGACAGCCAGCAGGAACGTTTAATGCTTTCTGAATGTTGTCAGCCCTCAAGGCTGCCCTCAGTGTCCTCGCAGGGAGGGAAATGCTGGGCAGTGGTGCTCTGGGATCGGCTACCTGCCAGTGGCCAATGGGGAGGAACCCGGACATGTCTGGGTCCACAAAGTAGGAGTCAGAATAGAAGAAATGACTATTTATTTCTCTACCAGTCTACACTGTCCATATTTCCAGGAGGTGCCCATTTTAGGGAGGGCATGAAAATATCAGCTTTATTAAAGGGAAAGTTGCTGTCTTTAGTCTCACTTTGTGTATTAGAAGAGGTCTGTCAATCCAGGAGGCTTCAGAGGGCCAAGACACTAAGTATGCACAGCAGTCAACTGCTTCAAAGTGGTCTCCACTTCACTGCATGAAGCCCTTCATTTACTTCTCTAAATAGCTCTGTCGGGGCTTTTTCACAGGCATTACCTTCAGCTCCATGCCCACAACTGTACAGGGAACCCCAGGCAGGGAGCAGAAATGTGAAGCTCCTGGAAACCATCCCATTCCTCCTAGCAGCGAAAAAGTCAGGTTGTCAGTAGAGGCACTTGGGGAGACACAAGCAACAGTCCCCAATACTGTATGGTAAGAGCACACAGGTGGAGAAGAGTAGAGGATGAGAGGACACTCCTGCCTCAGAGGAAGATGCTGGATGCCATGTGTCATGGATTAATTCACATGATTCCTAAGATGCCTGCAATGAAGTCAAATCAAGAGGACTGGGCCATATCCTATCCTGTGCATCTCTGCTGATCTCACCGAGAGTATTTAGCTTTAGCTTTCAGTAACATTTGCCTTTCTGGTGAACTTTGGACATTACCAAACATGATAGAGCACCTCAAGGACTTATGTCAGACCTTAGCCACAAACCAAGAGCTGTTAGGAGGGAGAGCATCAAGCTTTGAAGTTTCTCCTTCCAGTCTCTCTTTGTGGAAAGCAATCTCTCTTACCTTAAACTGATCTCCAACCTCCCCCTTAATGACAGGCCCCAGAATTCCCTTGTCCAGTTGATCTGACACCTTGCGCTTCTTGAAGGTTGCATCCTCATACTCCACAAACATCACTTTCTTATACTTTGAACCAATCCGCTGAGGCCCAGCCTCCAGGAACAGGCTCGTGATGTTTCTGCAGGCAAGGCAGAGAAAGAGCAAATGGCCACATGTGGGATGCTGTCAGAAGCAGAGCAAGACCTTCCATCGTCTCAGGACCTACACAGCTGCCAGGGACTACCAGTGCACAGGGTGGACACCCATCCCTGTAATCCCAATATGCATCCTGGGGAATAATGTTTCAAGTGATTCAGTGCTTCTTTAATGGAGAAAGCTTCAACTAGGTTGCACAGTAGCAGCCTTGGGCTGACACTGCCCTGTCTTGGAGGGAAGTGGGGACTGTGAGAGCTGAGAGCATGGCAGGTTGTCCTGTGTCAGGGAACACCCCCAGTATGTGGTCATAAGGCAACAGAGCAGCTGCCTTTTCTTGATCATCCCAGCTCCTTCCCAGGAGCAAGGCCAGCCCTAAGCTGGAGAGGGCACCTCCTCTGGCTTACCCTGTGAGGGGCTGCAGGTGGGGATTTCTACCCCACATGCCTTGCTCCATCCCCATCTAGGGCAGAACCCAGTGATCCCACTACCAAGCCAGCCCCAGCCCACACAGCCTGTGTCAGCAGAGTGACGTTGGGACTGGTAACAAGTGCCATCACCATGCAGTGCTGAGTAAGGTACTTCTGCTGAGATATCGCACTTGCATCACCTCTCCCTCCAAGAAGTGGGGCAGCCGCGGGGGCTAATTGCCTCTGTGAGCTAGAGCAGGTCCTTCCAGACAGGGCAGGGAGACCCACGCTCTGGGGCTGCAGGCACATGTCCTGGCTATGCAGGGCCTCCTGGTTGGAGGGTGAGAAGGGTCACCAGATGTTGCTGCCTGCTCAGAAGGGGCTGACCCCAGAGACCTGGGTGACAGAGAGACAAATGCCCCAGAGACAAATGCCTCTGTAGGGCATTTGGTAAAATGGAGCAAAGCCAGGTCCTGCCTTCCCATGGCCTTCCCAAGACCGTCCTTGTCCTGCATCCATACTGTTACTGTTAATAAGGAAGAACAAAACTGTCCAGGTTGGGCAGAAGGAGAATAAATTTCTGGGGAAAAGGGGAAGACCTGGCATGGCTGCCTTGAGGAGCAGCCTCATGGGCACACATGCCCACTCTCACCTGTCCAGAGACATTGGCTTCACAGGGGCATAGTCCCAGTCCATTTCCTCAGCCGCGATGTAGTGAGTCCAGGTCACAGGCTTCTCTTTGGCAAAAGAGCGCACTTGGATCACATGGTAAGTTTCCTCATCTTCTTCAGGGTAATCCATGTCCTCGGGCTCATCTGACAGCTTCCCCATCTTCATCAGGCGCTCCTCCAGACACTCCTCCACCTTTACAATGGCCTCCATGCCAGCTGGGTTCAGACAAGCCGGGCAGAAAGGGTCACATTGACATGCCAGCACAGGCGCGCACTCCCCCAGGCTTTGCTTGGGAGATGTCCTCTCCACTACAATCCCCATCAAATGGGCCATCACATTGGTCAACCTATGCCATCCTGGTCACAGGCCAGATTGCATGTGGATATAACACTATGGAGCAGGAGGGGCCTTGGAGGTGCAGCATTGCATAGAACCCTGAGCCCGGGCCATCCCCTGAACTTCTTTTCCCCTGAGCTCTTGCAGAATAAGGTTACCTTGCTGATGGGAGAGTATCTGGCAGAACATCCGAAACCAGCCCGCTGTTCCTGGCATGGTCTGGGCTGTGAGATATGTGGCAGGGGAGATTTCTAGGCTGCTGAGACGGTGGCTTCTCACCAGAAATGTGTGGGCTTCAAAGAAGATGGAGTGGACTTCTGGCCCAGTGCCCAAACCGATCACATGCCAGTGGACCTGCTTCTTGAGGCACAGTGTGAGACCTGCCAGGAGAGAAGGAAAACACCCAGGAATCAGCACTGTGTCCATCCCTTGTCCCCACTCTTGGTGTCATGGACTCAGAGCCTGACACGTGCTGAGTGGAGTCCCCTGCCCTGCAAGGTGGTGGCTTCAAGCTGGAGAAGTTGCATGTCATTGTGGACTGTCTGAGCAAAACAGAGGTGCAGGCCACATATCCCCCTGAGATAAGGCTAGATTTACAGAGTGGGGGACTTTTTGGCAAGGGCTTTGGGAGGCGTGCTGATGAGAGGTCACAGCGGAATGCAATGGCAAAAGAGGTAGCTGTGCTTGTTGACTCTGTAAATAGGGGAAAAGAGAACTGGCAAGAGGAATCATTTGTCTGATCACAACACTGGCAAGCGTGATACTAAAACATTGCATCTGGGGCAGGACTCCAGTACATCCTCAGCAGTAGTTGAAATACCCCAAAAAGGGCAGAGAGAGGTCACCAGGATTATTTGAAGGCTGGAGAAAATTCCTTCCTCGGAGAGACTCAAAGAGCTCAGTGTGCTTAGGAAGTGGGAGAGGACTTGACTGCATTGTAAAAATATTTTCCTGGGGAGAAATTAGTGTGTGCTGAAGGGCTCTGTAATCTAGGAGGGAAGTGAATAACAAGAACAAGTTCCTGGAAGCTGAAGCCAAACAAAGTCAAATACAGAGTCAAGCACTTGTTTTTGGCACTGAGTACGATAGGTGACTGGAACAGATCCCAAGAGCCGGAGAGGAGACAGGGTGGAGGCTCCATCCTGAGGCCCTCAGCTCTCCATTGCCACCTCTCCATCAGACACATCTCAGGCCAGGTCCCACAGCCAGACAGGGGTTGCTGGGCAGACGTGAATACCTTCTGGAGAGGAAACCCACTGTGCAGACAAAGCGGCTGACCATGAGGTCTACTCAGCTCTTAATCTCCATGGATCTACCAGGACAGGGAATTGAGGGGAATTTTGCTTTTGCCTTTTATTGGAGAATGGCCAGACCCAGGTGGGAGGTTTCAGGGTGTGGTTCACCAAGGTTGCTGATGGTAATGACTATCCCGACAGTGTTTCCCAGTTTGCCTTGGAGATTCTTCACTCTCAGGCAGCTTTGGACCTTCTCCCAGAAGAACATCAGAAAATGCCAACTTTTGTCTTCACTGAGACCACAAACAGCCTTTTCTTTCGCTTTTCTGAAGAAAAGGAGGCTGAGGGGAGACCTTATCACTCTCTACAACTACCTGAAAGGAGGTTGTAGCAAGGTGGGTGTTGGTCTCTTCCCCCAAGTAGCAAATGATAGGACAAGAGGAAATGGCCTCAAGTTGCGCCAGGGAGGGTTTAGATTGGATATTAGGAAACATTTCTTCACTGAAAGGGTTGTCATGCATTGGAACAGGTTGCGCAGGGAAGTGGTTGAGTCACCATCCTGGAGGTATTTAAAAAACATGTAGACATGGTGCTTAGGGACATAGTTTAGTGGTGGCGTTGGCAGTGTTAGGTTTATGGTTGGACTCAATGATCTTAAGGGTCTTTTCCAACCTAAATGATTCTATGATTCTATTCCCCAAATCCTACAAAGGTGTGTTGTCAGAGCCAGGCTAGTGAGAGCTGAATTTCCCCCTCAATGCCACCTCCAGCCTCGTCCACAGGGCTAGAAGAGATGAAACTCTTTGCTACCAGCACTATTCCTGGAGACCTCCGACGAGGTCAGCTGCACTTGGCAACATAGACAGCCAGAAACAGGTCCTGGCCCACTGTAAATGGGTAAGGCTGATCAAGGAGTTGAGATGTGATAGTCCCTCCGGGGTGAACACAGCCTAACAGATCCATCACCTGGAAACTCCTCTTGATGTCCCTTCTCACATCCTTTCACAAGATACCTTGAGTTTACAGACTTGGCTACACTCCTGTTCCTAGCACCTCCCATGCCCTCCACCCCCGTCCCCAGCACACTGGTACTCACCAGGCAGTGAGCCATTGATGTAGCCATTGATGGTGTGCAGCTCTGTCCTGTTGTAAGGCAGGGGCTGAGGAGCTGCTGGGGAGCTGGGCTGAGAGTACCAGCTTTTCCCTGTGGAGAGAGGAGGATGCAGTCAGCTTTCACTTGAGAGAATTTCAAAAAAAAAGGAAACCTTCCCACTGGGGTGAAACAGTATGAAAGCCAAAATCCAGGGAGGTCAGATGTGTGGTGCCTGTTGGAAATCCACAGCAGACCTGGCCACGGCTCTGCATGAATGTAGTGGTGACCATTGCACGTGACAGGGCATTACTCCCCCGCAGCTTTAGCCTGTGTGATGGGAACAAGGCCAGGGTATGGGATGGGAGAGCTGAGGTGGGCTGCAAGCTCCCTGCACCTGAGGTGCAGAAGAAGGAGTGGCAGTACTGCACCAGGAACACATTGGCTGGGGGGCCTGTACAGGGGTCAAACCCTTGCGAGGCACTGTGGGAGCTGAGCAGCTGCGCTCACACCATGGCCAAAGCATGCGCCCTGGACCAGGCTGAATTCAGGGTCTTGACACCGGTCAACAGGGTAGTTACCTTCATCAAACACTGCGAAGAGCATCACAAACTCTTGCTGTGCATCCTCATTCCCGTTGCTCGCCAGAGTCCCTGCAAGATGCCACGGGATGGATCTCTTTAAAGGTCAGCAAGCACCATGCCCATCTCCCCAGGGAATTCCCTTTGTGCCTTCCAAGAACTGGTAAATCAAGGCCAGGCTGTGGATTGCTTTTGTCATGACTGGCACAGCCCTGTTTCCAGCCTTGCAGTCCCCAAAAGTCCATGGTTGAGAGGCAGCTGCCCCCAGAAGGTCAGTTTGTGCTGCCTTCTCCTCACAGGCTCTCAGCATCTACTTAGTCACCTGGAAGAGCCCATTTTATCTAGCCACCTCATCAGCACCACTGTCTGTGCTCCTCATCTAGACTTCACTCAGTCAGTGGAGAAACTGCTCCTGGTGATTCACTGGAGCCTGCAGACAGTGTCCTGGGAGGAGGTGACTCGTGCCCATTCCTCTCCAGTGACTACAGAGGGGTCTGGACAACTGCCTCTAGGAGGCGGCTCAACCAAGGGTGACCGGTCCCACCTCAGGTACCCTTCTTGGTGCCTTGCACCCAGCAAGTATTAACAGTTAGGATTTCATCACCTCCATGTTTACTGAAGGAAGGAGAACAGGCACAGATACTGTGGACCAGGCAGTGCCCCAGGTGTCCTGCCTCTCTCCTGCCTGATCCTTAACCCTTGCTGATACAAACTTCCCTCTAGTTCTTCTGACAAAACCCTGTTTGACAAAGCACCCTGGATGACAATGAACGATCACAGCTTGGTGAAACTCTGAAGGAAAGACAAACATTTATGCCTCCACAGCAATTCACGTTATGGATAGATAAGGTTCAGATACAAGGTAAAAGATTTCATCTGTGGTCTGAAATCTTGCAAAGGAAAGAAGTAACTGATTTCTCTCCAGCAGGGAAATCCAAAGTGTGTTTGGCTCCTGCACTGGCAAGGGACTCTTTGAGGAAAGGGCCAAACCCCAAAAGTGCTGTTGTTGACCACAGCTTACTGATTCCACTGCCATGTTCAGCCTCTGGAAGTCGTCTTTGATTTTTCTGCTTTTCAATTCACAATTGCATGTGACCTGTCCCCACCCTGTGCTGTCCTTACCAGGTCGGCACACGAGCAGGGCTCCAATCAAACCAGAGTTGACATCCTTCACACTGTCGGTGTTGGAGGAGTAGGAGTGGGTCAGGCATGGTGAGTCACCATCTGTCGGGCCCTGGTTTTGCTGGATTTCCCAGATGTATGTGTGTGTCTTCCCCGGATCCACCCTGTCACCCACCTTCTCTGGCTGGCTGGTCTCATCCTCATACCCTGCACCTAAAGCCAAAGGAACAGCCAGGTGTCACTGAAGGTTCATCCCCAACACACCATGGCTACAGAAATGCCTCTTCCCCCAACCCAGAGCACAGCCTCTCTCCACCCCAGCCACTGGGGCCAGCCTGACTCCCACCAGCGATGGCTGGTCTCAGGGCAGTGAGCAGAGCTGTGCTGGAGACTCGCTTGTTGGGCTGTGCACCCACCACCTGCCCTGACGCTGGAGGGCACAGTCTTCCTGGCCCTAAGCATCCAGCCTCAGGTTTAACCTGTGTATTACCTCTATAACTGATACAGGTTTGCTCTGGGCTGTTTGCTCATCTCAGCTCATTTCTGGGCTGGGCATGGTCTTGTTGTTCCCCCAGGCTAAGCCACCTCTGTGACCGTCTGTCCTTGTAGAGGGATGTGAACAGCAGGGTCAAGGAAGGATGTGCTCCCTCCTGGCAGGCAGGCAGCAGAGCAGGAGGTGCTGCGCAAGGGATTGCAGCACCTGGCTATTGCCCCACTCACCCTCCGATGCCTTCCAGTAGGACACTCCGATGGCATGGAGGTTGTATGGGCGGGAGGCCAGGTTCTTAAAAGTGATTACCACCGTGTCATAGACTTCTGCTCGGATGGTGGGGCCCAGGAGACCTGAAGTGGGAGAAGACAACAGGGTCAGGCAGCTGGGGTCAGGCAGCTCACACCCAGCCATGGGCCCCAAAGGGTCTGGGCTTTCCACCTGCACAATTAGCAGTTGTCCCTCACATAGCATGGCAGCATCACCTGCTCCGGCACCAGCAAGGCTCCCTGCATCCCCAGCAGCTCTGCTGTACTGGGACTCTACCCAGGTGCTTTCCCATTCCTGGCGGAGGAGCTGCCAGCACCCAACCCAGGATGAGTTTGGCCGCTGTCAAGGAGAGCTATGGCTCACCGCGCTGCAGGTGCTTCTTACCCATCCACGCTGGCTTGGGCTTGGGCTGCATGAACGAGGCATCTGGGTACTCCACAAACACAGCCTTCCTGTACTGGGGAGGGACACCAGGCATGGGGGACTGTGGGCCTGGGTGCCCTGACATGCTGCAGGAGGAAGGAAAAGCCAAGGCTGATTGCACAGCCCCATTCACGGGCAGGCAGCAGCCATCCTCTTCCTCCCCTCCCCACAAGCTTGCCTGTGCCATGCTGGCCCCAGGGATCGCTCACCCTGTTGTGTCCTTTGGCTTTTCTGACAACCTCCAGGTGTGTCTGGAAACATTTTGCTCAGCTCACGGATGACAACATAGCAGTGATTAATGTCACGGTGTTAGTCACGATGGAAGAAGACACAAGGGCAGGAGGCACAGCACCATATCCAGCTGCAGCTGGAGTGGGCACAGCTGCAGGCATCACTGCCAGCCTCCTGCCTCATGCCTTGCCCGGCTTTGTGCTTCCTCGCCAGCAGAGATCTGGGGCACTGGGAGTGCTGTGATAGCAGTGACCGGTGGCCTCTGCCCTGCAGCCACCCGCCATGCCATCCCCAGCACCTTCAGGTGTGGCAGACCCATCACATCACGTTTAACCTCGAGGATCCTCCCCATCTTCCCCCCTGGGAAAGAGACTGTGTTGGGCTGCATGGCAGGTCGTGGCAGTTTGCTCTGCGGTCTGAGCAACGTTTCTTTTTGTTTCTTTTCTAACCAAACTGGGATTTACAGCCAGCCCCTAAAAAACTACTCCTTGCAGCAGGAGAATAAAGGAGCCTTGAATGTATTTCACACCCCACTTATCTCTGCTGGACACTTTCTATCTGTAAGCGGCTTAACAGATTCATTTTCCAGAAGGAATCCAGCGTGTTTATCAGGGTAACAAAGCCATGAATTACTCCAGGGATTTTAGAGGCTGGCTTATCAGCCCCAGGACTGAGACCATTTCCAGTAACCAGACAGACCACTTCCAGCCTTGTTTTGTTTGGAGCAAAAGCCAGGTGGTATTTTCTTCCCTCTGAAGAAGCAGGGAGGATTGCTCTCCCCCTCTGACTAAGCCTTCATTCAAGCAGCGGTTCCCTTTGCGACTCTTTCTCAATAGGAAGAGGAAGGAGCCAGAGTGACTCAAATTTAGGAAAGCACACTCACCCCCACGCCGCCAGCTGGAAGCCACCTGCAGCTGGAGGATGCTGTGGGGAGAGCGGGGTTCACCCTCCCCAGGTGCAGAGCAGGACGGGTGCCCACAAAAACCCCATGCTTGCCCAGCTCCTGCCTTTCCCACCACAGCGATAACCCCACATTCAGGCTGGCAGGAAGCCCCCAGCAGACACGGCCCCAGTGAGCAGGGCCACTGCATTCAGCTGACTTTGCCCACGAGCCATTATCATTCCTGGCTTGATGGCAGTAGTGTCTGGACCAAGCTTTGCTTCCCAGGGCAACCCCACGCTGGGAGGTGGCAGTGCCGCAGGGTTGCTGGCACTGGGCTGTCCACTGTCAGGAAGCTGTGCCTTAATCTCTAACTCACAGAAAGCCCAGCTTTGAAAATACATCCCTGAGATATGAGGGTCTGGTCCTGCTAATTCTGTGGTAAACAAGGCAGAAATCCTCTGGAGCCAGGGGGATTTTGCTGGCGTGTGGGGACATGGCTGGGAGGAGACTTGGTGACACCAGGGCTCAGCGCCGGGTCCTAGCTGGCATGGCAGAGCCTGACAGCCCTTGCAGGGGACGAGGAGGCAGAGTTCAGTGCAGGGACGTCTGATCCAAGTGCTTCTGGCCAGTCCTCTGCACTTGGGCTCCCCGTGGACTTCCTACCCCAAGGGCGGCAGGGAGATAAGTTCCTGGCGCCTTCCATCAGCATTGTTAGCCGCACTATCTGTTCATCTCCTGGAGCCAGGAGACAGCCAAGGTAAACACCCTGCACTGCCGAAGCGCTCAAACATGGGCTGCTGCTACGTGGCCGCCAGCTCCGAGCTGGAGCTGAGATGCCTGGGGCTGTCGCAGGACGTGCTGGTCCTGGCTCCAGCCCTCCTGGTAGGGTTGTGTTTGGGAGGAAGAGAAACTGAAATCATGGGGAAGTTGTAAGCAGCTCTGGCCTGGTGTGCCATAGCCCATTCATTTGGCAGAGCTTTCCACAAATGTGCCAGAGAAACCACTGGATACATACAGGGGTTTTGGAGGCCCTTCCTGGAGGTGCACTCTTGGGGGCTGCCATGAGATGCTGGTACCCTGAGGGAGAACAGCTGGAGCAGAAGATGCACAGCTTGGAGGCAGCCCAGCTCCAGCGGCAGCTCTGCTCCTGCCACGCTCTCCTGGCTCGCTCCTGCATGCCCCTTCTCCCCAGCCCAGCTGTTTTCCTGTGCCCTCCCTGTGTGAGAACTGGGCTGAAGCTGCAGAGCCAGCGAAAAGGCACCATCCATCTGGGAACAGCCAGGCTGAGCAAGCCCCAGTTCCCCCATGGCTCCCCCGGGAGCCGCGCTGCCTGGGCATGCCCTGCCTCTCTGGGGTGGAGCATACCACCAGGTTCCTCTGAGAAAGCCAAAGTTATCTTTCCCCATTTTAGAGAAGGACAAGTGACCTCAGACTGCCTGCTGATGCCCCGCTCGTCCCCAGGGCAGAGCCAGATCTCTGAGTCACTCCTGGGTCAGAAACAGTGCACGAGCGTGTCATTAAAGCCAGTGCCGAAATGGAAAGCCACAGGGTTGAATTAACGGTGTGAGTGACCTCACCTCCACGGTAGCATAATGGATCCGAGTGCAATGTTAGTAAAAGCAGGGCAGGGGGGGCATTAGTAAAATGGGGGGTACTGGATGCAAATTTCATAGTGAAGTAACCAAAGCGGGGAAAAAACAACATAACACTGATACAGTGACTACAGCAGCTAGTCAGGCTGACCTGGCTCATCACCACCTGACCACAGCTCCTCACTGCTCAAGCCAGTGTGGGTCTGAGATGGGGCCATGGACTGACGTTGCCCCAGCACAGAGCCTGGGGAAGGGGATGTGGCAGCAAGGCAGAGGGAAGTGGTATGGCTTGATCCACAGGGGATGTAGCCATCTAGCTCTGCTCCCCATGCTGAGCTCAGAACAGCCCATTCACAGCCATGTGTGTCCAAGCCAGCTGTGCCTCCAGACAACACCATCCTGATGCCTGAGCAATGCAACTGCCACTTTTCCTTCCCTTCCTGCTCCAAAGTGTTTGGGCAAAACCGCCATGCCTTCCTCCCTCTTGTCACTGTGTACAAACACCATTCTTTGCCCAAACACTAAAAATTATTTTCATTTCGTAAATGAAAAATTTTGGCCCCAGCAATGTAATGTACACAAAGAAATAAATAACTAAAGCTGGGTTTTACCAGGGGCAGACACAGTGGAGAGCCTTTGCTGCTCTGAGTCATGTCAGGGGGTCACAGCCAACCTCCCTCTGCAGCCCCCAGGCATAGGACCAGATCTCCCCTCGCATCTCCCCAAAGCTCCCAGGATGCAGAGCAGAAGAGAAAGCACAGGCTGGAGAACCAGCTCTTGGCTCCGGGCACAGACTTTAAAGGGTCACAGGCAAACGGCATTAAGATAAAGCAGTACAGAGCAGTAGAGCAGGTCTGCATCTCTCTCTGCAGACTTATTCTACCTGTGCATTATCAGGGGTTGCACTTAGTGACTCCCCATTACACAGAAACACCCATTCCCAGCTGTACTAGCAGCTCAGTGCACCCACCCCGCCAGGTTGCTCCCATGCACCTGTCTGCCTGGACCCAAGCTCACAGTGCTGTGCATGCCAGGGTGGGAGAACATCCATAGCAGGGTGCTGGAATTACAATAGAAAGAGTTTTACCCTGCAGGTCCTTGCAGCACGGAGAGCAGGTCACTGTGCATGTAGTCCCAGATGGTTTCCACTGCACCAATGTAGTATCTTCTGACTTTGCTGATGCCCTCCTCAACCAGGCAGAGGAGCAGGAGGCCACGCAGGGCTCCCACCAGCATCATGCCTGCTGGCTGGGAACTGCTCTGGCTTCAGGAGGAAAAACAAAAAGGAAGGAATGAGAAAGGAAAGAGGAGAGGAAAAGCCTTTATCTTCTCATCCAGCTGTTGTACTCCACAGGAGACGATGATTTAAAGGCAGCACCCACAGGCTCAGTCAGAGCGCTGGAGAATTTCTCAAAGACATCAGGAGAGGAATCGCTCAAGCGGGTTAGTGCAAAGAGGAGCGTGTGAGCAATCTTCCTCTGGGGTGGCAGTGACAGGAGGAGAGGAAAAAACAAAAGGAAAGGGAGGGCAAGCGCAGCGGTAAACTCCGCTGCAGGACCCAGCTGGCTCGGTGTCCTGGCCCATATCCGGGAGTGAGGTGAGGAAAGGGAGGGTTGCAAAGGAAGGGGAATTTAGGTGCGGTCTCTGCCTGGTCCCACCTTCCCTCTCACTGGAGAGGGGAAGGAGGAGAGTGGGTTGCAGGCCAGCATCCTGCTGCTGCCCAGGCTACAGGAGCCTTTATTTCTCCCACAGGTCAGTCTGGGCTTGTGCCTGGTGCTGCAGCACCCCAGGGAGGCAGCAGCTGCCTTCTGTACCTGCTAGCCCGCATAGCTTGAGGAAATGGCGATTTAGGTGAAAATTTGCCTTCAGGATGCAGATGGCTTATTGCTACAAAGCAGGAGAGGCTGCCCCGTGCCCGCCAGTGCTGGGAGCCTTCAGGGCACTTTGCATCTGCAGGGGCAGGGCTGGAGGTGAGGAAATAGCCAGGGATGCACATATGCATGTACATATGTGGGGTGTATCCCTGTTCCTGGGTGCCTGCACCCCACGCAGTGATGATTTAGCCACACCACCTCACTTCGAGCGACATGGGAGGGAGAGGGCTGGGAGTCCCCCTCCTGCCAGCTGCTCCTCACCCTTCTCCTCTTCTCCCAGAGTCCTGCAGAACAGCTCAGAGAAGATGCACTGAAATGTTTTTGCAAATTTCTTCTGTTTTAAACTCACAAATTTTCAACATTTCTTTTTAAAAGCCCAGGAAATCCCCTCCACCCCCCACAAATGCACACACATGTGCTCACGCACACATGCCGGTATGTGGTTCTCCCTCGGCTCACGAAGGCAGGAAGATGAGGAGGAACGCCCTTCATGGTCCTGGCGTCCGCTGGGCAAGCGAGGTGGGGAAACATCCCATAAATCATGCTGTAGGGCAGCAGGAGTGCAACGGGGGCAGTGACCCCTTTGGTGACAGTCCCAGTGTGTGCAGAAGCATCCACGTGACGGGTGTTGGTGCCTGAGCAACAGAGGGAGACAGTGAGGATGGCAGAGGGATGTGTATTTTGGGGTCCCAGATAGGAATCCTTAGTGTGGGGCAGGTGGGAATGGTAGGAGATGTGATGGGAGATAAAAGCTGAGCCCCCCAGGTAGGGGCAATCCCAGCGGATGTGGGAACACATTCCCTGATGTCCCACTACTCCATGTAGCCCAGCATAGCCTGGGAACAACCTCAAGCATCCCAGCCCCACAGGCTCGCTGTGCAGGAGCACCCCATGTCCACGGGGTTGGTGACGGCTCTCTGTTCCCCTCCCTCAGAGAGGGGCCAGTTCTTGCCACCTCGCTGGGGACACCCCCTTTCTTCCCACCCCTCTCCTTAAGGCAGCCCCAGGCCCAAGGGGGAAAACCATCCCAGGCAGCTGTGTCTGGCTGGAGCTCCCACAGCAGCAGCAAGGAGTGCCCGGGGGGACTCCCCATCAGCCTGTGTAAAACCCCAACCTGCCAAGGGGCTGCCCACTCCTTCCTGTGCTCGTCCAGGGGCTGGCTGACGCAGCAGGAGCCAGGGCAGAAAGCAGTCCCTCTGTACCACCCAGCCTGCTCCCGGAGAGGCAAAAAGCCAGCGAGAAACACATTTCCTCCAGCTTATGAGTCGGTGGCTGGCTCCATGCCCAGCCTGGGACTCCTTTTCTTTGTGAGGAAGATGAGCAACAATCTGCCCCACATTTTCCAGCAAGTACTTTTGGGGCAAAACAAGTGGTGTGTCACATTCAGGGATGGCCCGGGTGCTTTGCACCACCTGCCCTGGCACGGTGAAGTAGAAGGATATTGTTCAGTGCTGGAGGGGAAAGGGTTGTCCGGAGGTCTGGGAGAGACATGGGAGATCCGGGCTGTGCTTCTGGCACTGGTGTCCCCTGCAGTATGGACGTGACTTTATTCCAGTCATCCTGTCTGGGAATCTCTCAGTGCTGTGAGACTGCGCTCACCCGGAAAGGCTGGAAAAGGTGTTTCTTCCAGAAACAAGCAGATGGGGAAAACATCGCCAAGCAGACAACATGACCATGAAGAGGGCAGTTGGGGGCGTGGCAGCACGGGATGGGCATACGGGAGGGTCAGGGTTAGCTGTCAGGAGGGGTGGTCCAGCTCTGGGTGCTGGAGATCTGCATGGGGCGGCACAGGATCTTCTTGCCTCTAACCCTAGCAGAGATGCTCCAGACATCTGAGATAACAGCCAGGGTGACAGCATCTGGGGATCATACAGGGGAGTCAGGCAAAGCTTCCCTTGGGGGCTGCAGTGGCAGGAGCCTGGACACAGTCAGAAATTAGTGGTTGTGACACTGGCAGGTGCTGAATTACTGGGTTTAACCATTTTCAGCTACTGGGAGGCAGCCCCAGGTTCCTGACCCAGAGACATAAGAGTAACCTGGAGAGATGGTGTCTAACCTCAGGGAGCAGAAATAAAATTATATTATCAAGATACTCAAGGCTGTGGGAAGGGGAATCCAGGTGTGAAACTGGAGGACACTTGGAAATAACTTGGGCAGGGGGCCCAGATCCTGTAGCTCACTGCACGCAGTGGGTAGCTTTGTGCAGGCATGCGAGAGCCAGTGCAGAGCAAACCGTGTCGAGGACAGCCGGGTATACGCAGGGAGCCTGGCTCCCCCCTGGCACAGCCTGCTAAGCCGGAGCCCACATGCCCCAGCAAGAGCATGTGTGGCCCCAGCAAGTGGGGTCGCATTAGCAGCCCTGGAGCTTCTCAGGGCTCTGCAAACCCATGTGGGTGTCACTGCAAAGCGTCAACATCACCCATGCATGGCTTGGCCAGGATGGGCCAGGCAGTAGCAGATGGCTGCGCCTTTGAGAGAGCTGTGGAGAGCCATTGGCATCCCGGTCCTGCCTGGAGCGAGGCACAACGTGAGAACATCTGCCCATCCCCAAACCTCCCTGTGAGACACTGCCAGGGCACTGTCCTCCCATGCAAATGTGATGGGGAAGCCAGGACAGGCTCCTGCCACCAAGAGTCCTGGAGAAACCTGCTTGGCCAGAGCCAAGGACCCACATGCATGCAGAAAGTGCTGGTTGTTTCCCTGAATTGTGCAGTTCTCAGCTCAATACGGGGCTGGGGCAGATAAAAATGACTCAGAACAAAGTGAGCCATGTCTAATCTCTCCTGGGACTTTTTTTGTGTGTATGTGCGTGTATGTGAGAGAGCAAGCAAGTGACTCATGGCAGCTTCTCAGGAATGCAGAGTATCTCAGAAGCAGCAGCCACCCATGAGGCACTCACCCTTCCCAGCACTCACATGGGCAGAGGGCACCGGGACACTGGCTGTGCCGTGTGGCACTGGCAATCTGGCGGAAGGACCAGGCATGGCCCTTTGTACCAGCGCTTCCGAGCTGGAGCATCTCCCGCTGCTGCCTGCATCCCACCTGCACCCCGCCTGCCCTGGGGCGGGCTCGGTTTTGGTGCGCAGCTGCTCCAGAAAGAGGAATGGCAGCCCAAGGGTCAGCAGGACACATCCCTGCTCTTCCACAGACGTGCCCTGGGCAAGCCCCTGCTGTGTGTGCTTGCCATGCTTCCTCCCCGCGCTGCCAGGTGCATGCTGCTGGCTGACTCCTGCCCAGCCCGCCGGCTATGCCCACCTGGATGCTTGCCACACTGACTCATTTCACCAAACGCTGCAGGAAATCCCTGTCACCTTTCCAGTGCCTCCCTGCACAGCTGGAGTGAAGGATGCTGCGGGGGTTTCCAGCCTCCTCTCCGGAGCCAGTGCTGAGGTTTAGTCACAGGGGATGTGTTTATCCCATGTAACCAGCCCCACCATGCTCTGCAAAAGCAGAGGTGCTTTAGGGGAGCTGCTTTTTTCAGAACCCACTGTCTCAGTTAGGAAGAAAAAATATTAAAACAAACCACTAACCCACGAGCCAAAAAAGGCATCTCTCCCAGTGCTTTTGTCTCCATTCAGGCTGCTGCAAAACCAGCCCAGATGGAGAGACAAACCCTGGCCCTAGTGCAGATAAATCACAGCAGGAGCAAAGCCCACACCTGTCCTTGGGGGAAAAAACTCCCTCCTTTGGAACCAAAGCTCTGGGCTGGAAGAGAAATGCCTGGCAGACCTTGCTCAGCCGCTGCACCCCAGCAATGACGGAGCAAAGAGGGGCTGCAGCCCCACGCTCTCAGATCAGCTGACCTGCAGACAGCGAGACCCTGAGGGAGGAGCAGCACAGCAGGGCCAATGGCACCAACACCCCTGACTATCCAGCAAATCCAGCTCTGAGGTTCCCTAGCCCCGGAGCAGAAATACCGATGTGGAGGAGGTCCCAAAAATAAGCCTGCTTTCCTCCCCTGGTTTTCTCTGCAGTAAGTGGGTCAGCAGAGCATTTCTCCTTTCTCTCTCGTTTCTCACGTTGGAGGCATCTCCGATTCAGGCAGTGGGAGCACAATGGCTGCACTCCTGACACAGGGCACCTGGGGGGCTGCACCTGCGTGAGCTGGGGAGGATAAGCATTCGGGGGGTCTCAGTGGCCACAGGATGCTCCCCACAGCCACTGGCTTTGCATGGCTATTACTAAAGGATCTTTGCTCCTCAAGTGTCAGAGCGGCCTGGGGAAAACCAGAGCAGCCTCCAGGCACACATGTCCTTCATAAGTGACCTAATTACTCTGGCTGATTAAATGAATCTCAGAGCAATTGCTCTCCCTGGGGCTTGCTTTGAGGGTTGCTGCTGCTGGGTCAGCCTGCAGATGGGGTCACGTTCTCAAGGGGTGTCCAGTTTTTGGTGTCTGTTGTGCACTGTGCTTAGCTCATCTGCTGAGACACCCTGGCTGCTGCAAAAACTCCTGGAATAAGCCCCAAGCCCCCAGGGCTGCTCATATTCAGCAAAGCTTCTCCTGCACCCCCCAAGAAGTGGCTCTTCTCCACAGACACTGTGCTTGGGGCCATGGGGAAAGGGCATGGTGGTGCCCTGCCTTACCCGTCCCCCCGGTGCTCAGTGCTGCTTGACCCTG
Source organism: Fregata magnificens (assembly GCA_013389945.1). Taxonomy (NCBI): domain Eukaryota; kingdom Metazoa; phylum Chordata; class Aves; order Suliformes; family Fregatidae; genus Fregata; species Fregata magnificens. Next base: position 33,599 of record WAAD01013148.1, on the reverse strand, counting down.
GCATCCTCACACCAAGAGAGCTCCTGGCGAGCCAGAAAAGGGGCTAAATTTCACAACAGGAATTTAATGGTGCTCCATGGGAATGGCTGTTTAAGAGAAGCACTGTCCCAGAAAACTCCTCTCTGGATCATTGACAAGAAGAAGGGAGAACTGGATGCAGAGAGCTGTAGCAAGCTCCTGCACAGCCTGAAGCCCTCCACCAGCTGCCCCCCAGCTGTGCCTGTTGCTGGAGCAGAGCCCTGAGCCTGAGGATGCCGCCACAGCTAGTGCCCATGGGTGTCCCTGCACCATGCTTGGCTTGTCGCCATATGCCCAGCCCAGGCCTCGGGGCTGGCAGGGTTGCCTGCTGGCCAGACAGTGACTGGAAAGGGTGCAGACTCGCAAGATGGAGGGGTTGTCAGGGAAGATGGACCAGGATCCTGGCCAAAGGGGCAGAAAACAGGCAAGAGTTGAATGAGGAGATTATGGCACATCCAGGAATTGTTATTCACTTTTTATGGCTGGAGAAACTGCTGCAGGGAGCAGCAGGGCTTGCCCACAGTCACCTGCAAGGCAGCAGCAAGTCAGAAAGAGAGCGCCTGTATCACCTGAGCAGCCACTCGGTATCATTTGCTGTGCTGCAGGCTGGCTGCGTCCATTCACTGTCCAAAATCAGCACTTCTTGGCAGGATGGATGGCTCAAGGGGCAGCCGGGGGCTCACTGCCACTCTCAGCACAGTGCTGTGCCTGGCACTAGGCTGCTCAGCCAGCCCTCCTGTTTCCTAAACCCGGCTGGCAGAAATCCCAGCTGCTGGCAGGAGGGAGCAGGAAGCCCCTTCCTTTGTGGTGTGGAAGTTGGGGAGGCTGAGGGAGAGCCTGCCTGCACTGAAAAGTCCCCACAGCAGCTGGGGGGGAGTAAAGGAGAAGGGCTGATGCCCCCACCCATAGACACCAAGTGGCACGAAGGGCTGGAGCCCGCGTTTGTTTCATTTCCAGAAAATGAGAAAAGAGAGAGAGACACGGTGGCAGAGACAGAAACCCCGCTGAAAATCCCCATGCTCTTGCTTTGACGGGGCTGAGCTGCAAATTTCCTTTCTGCAAGCTGCAGCGTGCCCCCGGCCAGCCGCCGAGCCGGGGCTGTCCCTGCGCGACTGCGTGACACCAGCGCGGATGTCCCAGCCGGGGAAAGGGGAATTCAGACGTTGCTTCTCGCCGTACTAAAAGCAGCAACACGGTGGCGGCCTTGGCAGAGCACTGCGCAGCTGGGGCCATGAGGCCGGCAGCGTCAGGGCCACATCATGCTGAGCCACTGGAGCAGCAGCTTGGGAGCCCCAGGACACTGCAGCCCTCCAGGTCCCTGCGCACTGGGGACACGTTTCCTATCAACGAGGGACCCTGGCATCTGGCGGAGATGGCCAGGTACGGTGCCTTGCTGAGGTGCCTGGAGGGGCATCGTGGGTCCATTTACAGAGCTTTTTTGGGGGCTCTGCAAGTGGGGACTTGCCAGGGGGACGTGGTTTTGCTGACTGCGTTACTGCCCAGTACCACTTGCCCTGACCGTGCATAGCCGCTGGAAGCCTGTGTGGGCTGGCAAGCTGCGACTCAGCCTGGCTGCGCAGGCTGGGAGGCGGTGGTGGTGCCGGGAGGGAGGGGAAGCCTTTGAGACAGGGAACGGCTTTTTGTGCCTGTGTCTGCTGAGCTGAAAGGGGCTGCTCACCAGGAAGGTGCCTTGCAGGGAGCCCAAATGGCTGCGGGGTGTTGAGGTGCTAGTGCTGGGCTCTGCTGCTGTGCTTGCTGGCCCCTGTGTCACCCTCCGTACCAAGCTGGGCCTGACCTTGCTGCACAGGATCCCCCAGCCCTGCAGCCCCTCCAGTCCCCCTGTCAGCCCAGCTCCTTCCCTGCTGCGGGAGGAAGCTGAGCACCAGCCCCGGTGCGATGGTACACATGCACCGGGAAAGATGGGGCCATGCTGCAGATGCTTAGGCTAGTGGGTGCCCCTGGGACCACGTGTGCGGGGGACCCCCCAGCTGGCACTGGGGAGGAGGCACAAGAGGAATCCTGCCTGGCCCCAGGGCACGGGGGCAGCCCTTTGCCCAGGGCAGGGAGACAAAACCCGGAACACATGCTGCACAGGGATGGGAGCCTACCGCTTACCAGACATGCAGGAGACCCCAGTGACACCTGACACTGGTGTTTGGATAGGATTTCCAGGATGAAACACTGCCGCCAGGTGCCCACTTGCCCCCAGCCATCCCTCTGCATTGGCCATCCCCTCCCCGGCCACCACGTCTTCTTTTCCCAGGGGAAGCTGCTCTGCTCACTGCCAGCCCTGCCTGGAGCCGAAATGGAGACCCAGCAGAGACATGGTGCTCTTGGCTGCTCAGTAGTCGGTGTAGGATCTGTCCGACAGTCTCGCTAACAGCTACATCTGATTACTGGGTCACCAAAGAGTGACCACGCTGCACCCACAGGAGCTGCCCTCTGATCTGCTGGAAACGGGACAACTGGGGCTCTCTGTTACCATGGTAGGGGCAGAGGGTAGCCCTGATCCTGAGGAATGCCATGGGGCTTCAGCTGCCCGGGAGACCAAATGCAGGAGCTTTCCAGTTGCCAGAGAGTTGCTATAAGAGCAAAAGCCCTTTGGAGCATCCTGTCTACAGGGTCCATGAGGCTCAAGGACTGGGCACTGGGCGGGACACCCAGCTTCTTTCCCCCTCCAGCCCCACGGCGCCTACCCCTCCAGCTGTGCCTTGCCTGGCCCTTGGCACCTCAGATGGCCCCAAGGCCCAAACCTGCTGTGGGCAGCAGCCACCAGCCCCCACGGGACGACTGTGTGCACGATATCATGCCTCAGTCCCTGGGGAAGCGCTGTCCCACCAGTTTGGTTTGGGTGCACACACACTGCTCCATCTGGTTCCCCCTAATCAGGGCAGCGCAGGAAACACATGGGATGGTGCTGCGGCTCCCAACATGTCCCCGCCTGCCTGCGAGGGGGAAGGAGGCACTGGGCTGTTTGCAAGCGGGATGTCCTGGCCACCACAGCAGAGTGCTGCCGTTGGTTCCCAGACATCGTTCCCCCACCCAGCCTGCACTGCCTGTGCTCCTGCTCCATTCATGCACTGGTTTCCGTTAACCCCGCAGGAGGGTCAAGCCTGCTCCTCCTTCACTTACAATCTCTCCAGGAGGATCTCTTTTGTTTTTGCCTATTGTGTCTCAGGTTTCCCGGCTTTGCTACTCCCTAGGCAGCTGCGTCCCCAGGTGGGCAGTAGGTGGCTTTTGTTCTGCAGGGGTTCAAGTGAGTAATGGCTCAGAAATTTGAGGGAATCACTGTTTCAGGGAAGACAATACAACGTGTTCCTGCCAGGCAGCATGCCTGGGCTGCCCAAACCGGCTCAGGGGCAGGCAAGGGCACATCAGGGCAGAGCTGGGTGTGCGTGCTGGACGCAGTGCAGCAGACCCTCTGCGCTCCTTCCAAAACGCCTGAGTTCCTGGCTCCACCACACACCTGCCCCGCTCCTCTGTGTGACCTAACACAGTAAAAGAAGTCCTGGCCCACGTGCCAGGGCGTGGAGCTGCCCAGGGAGGTTGTGTTTGTTTTAAGCAAATGGCAAAAGGTGCTGTTTCTGCAGAGTGACAGCTCGTAGCCGAGCAAGGGCCTCCCATGTCAGAGGGAGCAAACCACCATGGGCTTTAGGAAGCTTTTAAGACACCCGTGGAGCCCCCTTTGACCCTGCCCTGGGTGCCACAGGCCCCCTCGTGCTGCGCTGACACTCTACCTGAGCCGGTCCTCCTGGGAGAGCCCACGGCAGAGCCACCCACGGCACCAGGAACACCGGGGCTGAGGGGACCTGCGGAGCCACACCTGAGCAGGTGATGCTACTGCAGTAGCAGAGGGGACGACCTTTTAGAGGGTCACACCGATAGACACCAGTGGGCGCACAGTCGAAGCCAACGCGCCTCCACACGCCTGACCACTGCCGGTTTAC